>CM053408.1:72441580-72478450 GCA_028644305.1 Xerus rutilus
ACATATACTCAATGGAATATTATTCAGCAATAAAAGAGAATAAAATTATGGCATTTGCAGGCAAATGGATGGAATTGGAAAGCATTATGCTAAGTGAAGTAAGCCAATCCCAAAAAACCAAATGCCGAATGGTCTCTCTGATTAGTGGATGCTGATGAATAAGGGAAGTGGGAATGGGAAACATAAGAGAAATAGAGAAACACTGGACGCGACATGGGGGATGCGGGGGCAGGAAAGGGGAATGGGTATAGTAAAGATGGTTGATAAAAAATATATATAAATATATATATATACTGTTCATTGAAAGTGCATAGAAAGGTGTTTAATATGAATAATTTAATCTGCTTATAATTTTGTGCAAAATTAGAAAAATTATGATTGTAACAATTTTTTTCTATTTGCCTCAACAAATGTTTTCAGTGAACAGTGTGAAAAAAATAAAAATTTTAAAAAAAATAAAGCTCTTTCTCAAGTACCAAAAAAAATAAATAAAATCATAAAATGTTGAGTACACTGCAATTGGGTTTTTTACTTAGCAAAATATTTTCTATTTTTTCCACACTAAACATATATAGATACTTGATTTCTGTTCATTGGTAAATTGTATTCTTTTTGTAAATATGCTACATTTTACCTTTCCATTCATTGCATAACAAATATATGATTGTTCTAAATTTTTATTTTCATGAACAAGAATATATACATACTCACGATATTCTTATATATTCATTATATTGCATATTATATAATATATATTGTGTGAACATATATTTTCACTTCTTCTGTACAGTGCTGAGGAATGGAATTACTGCCTCCCATAAGAACTTCATGTCAATGAGTAAATCCTAATCAGTATCCCAAGCTAGTGACTTTTTTTTTTTGGTACCAAGGATTGAACTCAGGGGAACTCAACCACTGAGCCCTATTTTGTGTTTTATTTGGAGACAGGGTCTCACTGAGTTGCTTAGCACTTTATTGTTGCTGAGGGTGTCTTTGAACTTGTGATTCTCCTGTCTTGTAGGAGCACTCTCCATACCTCCAACCCCTCCCCTCCCTCTTTTCCCATTCTATGCTGATGAACTGCAAGCCCGGCAGAGCATACCTCATTGTTTGTAACCTCGGGGCCATAATTGGTCTGAGGACCCTATATAAGCTTCTGTACTTTCTGGAATAAATAATGTTTCTGCATCTTGCTCAGGCAGAGCAGTTTACTTACCTCAGAGTCTGGGTGGTGTGACTCCATGGACTAGCACCCCAAAACCTCATCCCGTGAGACCCCACTTTGTCTTCCGCAAGGACCTCTTTTCATCTCTCAGGACCCCAACCCATTGAGCAGACTCATGAGGCACGACTTCAAACAATACTGTCTTAGCCTCCCAAAGTGCTGGGATTATAGGCATGCACCACTGCACCCGACTAATGTCCACCGCCATTATTGGAGGGTTCCCATTTCAATATATCTTTGCAAAAATTTCCTATCGTTTGTGTCCCTGATTATCATCATCCTGACATGGTATTCCTTTTGATCTTGATTCTCATTTATCTATGGTTAAAGATGATGACCATGTTTTCTTGTGTTGATGTGGTATGAGTATTTATTCTTAGGAGAAATATCTATTTCAACTTTAAACTAATTTTAAATGAGTTATCCATTTTTCAATGTTTGCATTGCAAGGATTCTTTATGTATCATGAAGACAATTCTATTATGAGATATTGCATTTGCAAGTATTTTCTCCCATTCCAATATGGAAAATCTATCTACTATAGATGGATCTATCAATTTTTTCAAGTATACTTTGAAGCATAAAAATGTTTAATTTTAATTAAATAATTCTTTAATAATCACAATTTCCCAAATTCTAATGGAAGTGACAGTGTAAAGTACATAATGCCTAGCATATCTATAATCAATTCAACATTCACCACAACCATCAGTAATATCACTGTATAAGAAAGTCACCACCTAAAGGAACACTAACAATGCATGAACAAATACAAAATAGTAATAAAATTCAGAGGAAAACTACTTTTAAACCATCAAGAAGTAAATAGAAATGGGAATATAATACAGTTTAATCAGTTTGGAAGGATTCGTTCTCTTTCTATTATATGAAATAATTTTTTCAAATCTGGAAAAATTAGCAATAAATTCGTTCATCTCTGGGGTTTTCTTTGTTGGAGATACTTTGTAGCTACTTCAGTCTCATTGCTTATTGTTGACTGCACAGGATTTGTAGGCCTTTGGCTCAAGAATGGTAGGTCATATGTGTCTCAACATGTTCACTTATTCTACAATTTCTAATTGATTGGGAATAATTTTTCAAAATATTTTGTGATGATAATCTGATTTTCAGTGTTTTTTGTATAATATCCACCTTTTTGCATGTGCTTTTATTCATGTGGTTCTATGTTTTATTTATTTTCCTTTTCACTTACTCCAGCACTGATCTTTATTACTTATTTCCTTCTACTCATATTGGGTTTCCTTGTTCTTATATTTCTACGGTCTTAAAATGCATCTGATTAGGTTTTTTTCAAAACTAATGTTTTTATCATAGGCTCTCATAGTTAGAATAGAATAGCTTTTGCTATTTTTCACAGATTCTGCCACATTGTGCTTCCTTTCTCATTTTGAGAATTTTTTAAATAATCCCTTGATTTCTAAATGACCCATAATTTGTGCAAAACAGTGTTGTGCAATCTCCATGCATTTTCTCATTTCTTGATTTTCTCTTGCTGTTGATTTTGAGTAGCATTCCACAAGGTCTGATGAGATGAGAAAAAGTTTCAAATTGTTGGATAAGTAAAAACATTCTTTATGACCTACATTCAATCAGTTTGGGGGAAATTTTATTAACTAGTACAAAGAATGTGTATTCTATAGCTAATGGTTGGAATACTACTATTGTATTGGGGCCTATTTCTCCCTTTATGTCGAGTAGTATTTGTTTAATAAAATTGAGTGCCACCACATCAGTGTGTATTCATGTGTGTGTTTCTGTGTGTGTGTGTGTGTGTGTGTGTGTGTGCATGCAATTGTTAAATCTTCTTGAAGAATTGTTCTCTTTATCAATATGTAGTGACTTCTGCCTCTTCTGATTGATTTGTCTTAAAGAGTAGAATCACTGGTGCTTAATTTGGGATTCCATTTGATTGCGATAAAACTCCAGATCATTTAACTTTGTGTGTGTCTTTACCTATGAAGTAAGTGTCTCACAGGCACCTAATTGTTCCTATCTCTTAATGCAGTCAGCCAGAGTGCATCTTCTAATTTGAAAAATAGAACCATTTATCTTAATGGTTTTTAATCCAATATGTATAAAAAACACCTATGATTTTGTTGTTTTTCTTCTGATTCTTTCAAATAATATCTCCGTTCATTTCTTTCTCTCTTGTTCATTTTAAAGAAATGATGTTTACAGAATTGGTAGTGATTTTTATGTGATATTATTAAAGCTTTTTCCCCAAGAATTATTTTATTTTTCCACATTCTCTATTAAATTGCTCTATCTGCATTTATTCTTTAATTCATTCAGTTGTTTATTTGTATAGTCTTTGAATTAATTCATCATATTCAATTTGACTGCTGTAAAATTTAGTACAATAATTCATTTATGTCATCATCTCTGCACTGTTACTAGAGAGTTATGACGTTATAACAAATATATGTAAGCCCTAGACCTGACAGTGTCACTGCTATGAAAATTTTAAAGAATTAACATCAGATTCTTCTCAAAGTATTTCATATATTGAAATGAAGATAACTCTGGCAAACTCATTCTATCAGGTCACTATTACCCTGGAACAAAATGTTACAAAGGCAAACAAACAAACAAATGAAAAAACTACACACCAATATATCTGATGAATATAGATGTAAAGATATACAACCAAATACAAGTAAACTTAGAATGGGAGCACATGCAGTAATAGAGAACTTATCTAAGATTCTAACATGGTCCAACATGTGGGTTCATTCCTCCACACTTTAAATAAATAAATAAAGTACTAACAAAAAAATCCAACAGCATTATCAGGTGAGTGAACCAGAGATAAAAGGATGATTCAATTTATGCAAGTCAGTGAAAATAATTCATCACATCAGCAGAATGAAGGGAAAAAATCATATGGTCATCTCAATATATGCAGAAAAAGCATTTAATAAACTTTCCTAAACCTTTGTAGTAAAAATTCTAAACATATTAGTTATACAAGAAACATGGCAATAATAAATGCTTTATATGATTAATACCATATTCAACATAGTGCAGCTGAAGGTATCCTCTAGAAGTTCTGCAACAAGGCATCACTCTTTTTCAACATAGTATTGGAAGTTTTAGCCAGAGCAATTGGACAAGAGAAATAAATAGTGCCATCTACATTGGAAAGGAAAAAGTCAAATTATTTTGTTTGCAAAAATTCGATTTTATATATTTATAAAAATACAGAACACTACATCAAAAAATTGTTAAAAGTGGTAAACAAATTCAATAAAGTTGCTGAATACAAATCAACATGCAGAGCACAGTAGGATATTTATATTCCCAATAACAACCTTCTTAAAACAAAATGAAATCATTCTCATTCAGTAGCTAGAAAAAGTATTTAGAATTAAATTTAGATAAGAAAGCAAAATATCTCTACAATAAAAATTATAAAACAAAACGATTAAAAAGAATACAAAAAAAATAGACATAATGTTCAGGAGTGGAAGATTTCACATTGTTAAAATACCCATATGATCCAAAGCCATCTACAGATTGGTAATATCACCACAAAAACAACAATCATCACACAAATAGAAAAAAAATAATAAAATCCATATTTAACCACAACATGCCCAAACCACTCCTAAGCAATTAACAAAGCTGGAAGCAACACAAAAACTGAATTCAAGGGATATTGAAAGCCCCAGTAAGCCAAAAAGCATGATTCTGGCATAGAAACTAACAGGAGGTCCAAAAGAATATAATACAGAAACCAAAAACTAAACCAAGTACACACAGCTAAGCGATTATTGGCAAAGACAACAAAACCTGTGTTAGAAATAGAAAAATTGCTCCAAAAAATCTTGAAAAAGAAGTTCTAACATTCTTCTTATTTTAAAGTCAACAGCAGAACTATACTGACCAAGACAGTATGGTGCAGAAATATTGATAGACCCATAGGTTAATGTAATAGATTTTAGAAACTGAAAAAAATCCATACATTTTGGGTAATTGATTTTTATGAGGATTACAAAACAATCATAGAGAAAGTTAACAATCTTTTTAACAAATGCTGCTGAAAATCTGACTATTCACATGAAAAAATTGAAAATGGTCCCTCTACCTTCTGCCGTATACAAATTTTAATTCCAAATAGATCTAAAGTCAAAAAGATGAGAGTTATAACTATAAAACACTAGTAGAAAAATATTGTGTAAATATTTGTAACCTAGCATTTGTCATTTAGTCCTTCCATAGGGCCCCCAAACCACAAACTAAATGAAAATGGATAAGTTAAACTTCATCAAAATTAAAAATACTCTGCATCAAAGAACACCATGAACAAAACTCAAAGGACAAGCCACAAAATTAAAATATATACTTGCAAATCATGGATCTGATGAGGGACTTGTATCAGTTACACATAAAGACATTTGGAGATTCAATAATAAGAACAAAAAACCCAATCAACAAGTGGACAAAGGATATGAGCACACATGCCTCCAAGAAAGATACGATAGCAGAAAATTGACAAATAAATAATGTTCAACATCATTAGGATCAGAGAAATTTCAGTGAAATCCATAATGGGATTATTTTACCCCACTAGCATGGTTATAATCACTTACAAAATAATAAAATGATGGCAAGAATGTGAGAAATTTGTATCAAAAAACAATGCTTATGGGAATGGAAACTGGTTCAGATTCTTTGAAAGAGTCTGTCAGTTCCTCAAAGGTTAAATGCAGAGTTATCATAAGACTCAGAAATTCCTTTTTACTTATATACCAAACAGAAATGAAAACATATCCACATAAAACTATTACATAGGCCAGGCACGGTGGCACATGCTGTAATCCCAGGGGCTCAGGATGTTGAAGCAGGCAGATAGTGAGTTCAAAGCCAGCCTCAGCAAAGGCAAGGTGCTAAGCAACTCAGTGAGATCCTGTCTCTAAATAAAATACAAAAAAAGGGCTGGGGATGTGGCTCAGTGGTTGAGTGCACTAGAGTTCAATCCTGGGTACTCCCTCCCTCAAAAAAAGCTACTATATAAATGTTAATGAATATAGTTCATATCACTACTTAATGGAAGAAAAAAACAAATTTCCATTGACTTAGGAATACATAAATTTGTACCCACAAAATAAAATATGATTTGGCAACAATAAAATGAAGTCCTGATACACTGTAGCTTGAATGAACTTTTAAAACATAATCAAAAGTATTGAAGATAATTATAAACACCACATATTGTATTGTACCATTTATATAAAACCCAGAAATAAGAAAATTTATAAATAGAGGAAAAAGATTAGTGGTAAAATTGATCAGAGTATAAAGTTTATTTCTGGGATGATAACATATTCTAAACTTAATTTCAATGCTTCATTACAATTCTAAGATTGTACTATATATCACTGAATTATATATTTAAAACTGATGAATTACATGATATGTAATTATATATCAACTTTTGTATAAAAGAAAATTTAACTATGATATACAAAACATTGCTTATTACAGCAATATTATGGCTATATTTCTAGTTCTATGTCAGGAAATCTACATTAAAAAAGTAAGATTTTACTTGTGTCTTTTCTCAACACTCTCCTAAATCTCGAGTATAACAGATGATTTATATGTGTAAGGACGTCAACTCAACTACAGGAGAACTCTTACAGTCATAAAAAAATTATTGCACATTTTCACATATATATGAGGTCATCTACCTTTTGATTTTTCCACTTTTCTGTCCATATATTTATGTACCTTGGCATGTACAAGTTTTATTTTAGCTACTTGATGTTTCTCCTTGGATGTCAGCAATAACACAGGGATCACAATATGGAAGAAAAATTCATTTTACAAGGAAATGTATTAAAATGATTGCAGTTTTGCTGCTGCTGCTACAGCTGAGTAGTGACTGGTTCTGGTAGTCATGGGAAGGTGCTGGTATAACCAATGGAAACAAACATCAGATCAATGTAAAGACAATGCTTAATGAACTTGTCCAGACAGATCACAAAGTGGATATGATGACCTATTCTCTTAGTCAGCCCCTTTCTTCAGAAAACTCCAGATTATTCAGTGAACTCATGACAAATATTGACATATTAGTAATCAGCAGCAGCATGTATGTCCATTCACCAAGGACATCCTTAGTATGACCAAAAATAAGTCGTCCCATGTAGCCATGATAATCATGGAATCACTTATACAGTAACTACCTGTGGTGATTTGAAAGCTACCTGCTCACAGATTGATTTCTTTGGACTTCTCTCATCATGGAGGAGGCACTCTTTTGCTCTTCTTGGAACAGAAATTTATTCTGGAAATAGACATGCCTCTCTGGCATCAGGTGTTTCTACTAAAACTACCATCTATAGACTTACAGAATGACTTCACCATCATGGTATCCCATACAGTATTACTTCTGATCAAGAAACTCATTTCACAGCAAATGGAGTTAGAAAATTGGTCCATGCCCATGGAATTTCATTAATGTTAACATATTTCCCACCACCCTAAAGCAGCTTGCTTGTTGGTACAAGTGGACTTGCCTTTTTAAGACTACTTACATTGCCAACTAGATGGCTATATATTGCAGGACTATGGCAAGGTTCTTTGGAAGATTGTACAGTCTCTCAGTCATGGTCTAATATCTTGTACTGTTCCTACCACAGGCATATTCACAGTCCAGAAATCACAGATTTGAAGTGGGAGTGGAACCACTTATTAATACTCTTAGGAACCCACTAGCAACATTTTTGCTTCTTGTTCAATCAGCCTTATGTTCTGTGTACCTAAGGCTTTCATTTCAAGTAGACAAATGATTCCATCAAGAAGCACAACAATGTTTAGATACTTGGAGGATATCTTACTATTACCATGCAATATTAGATTAAAATCCATGGTTCGCTACCACAACCATGTTTGGGCAAGATCGATAATGACTCAGACTCTTTAGAAATGGCATTTTAATTTTCTTTTATTGCTGAATAATATTCCATTGTGTACTTCACTAAGCATAATGTTCTCCAGAGAAATGGAAAAACTGAGCTCTGTTTATGTACTATGACTTGAAATGCATTTAAATAAAAAAAAAAAGAAAAAAAAAAAACAGAAATGGCATTTTAAGTCACCCTTATGAGGTAAAGAATGACGACTAGATGAGATGTTTGCCAAAAGCAAAGGTGATACATAATGGGAACATATAGTTAGAAAATTACCTATAATCAAAAGACCACTTACGATTGCAATTGTTATGAATATTTCTCACTTCTTAATGTTCTGAAAATGTTTGTGCATGCCTCTCCCTCCTCTAATATTGTTTTCCTTCCCATTTCTTGTAATATAACATGAAATATCCTGATTGTATACTGTAGAATTCAAGTATTATTTATTTTACTTCACAGTATTTATGTTAGAGGCTATCAAGGAGAAAAGTAATTTACTTCCTATTTGTGAGAAGGTTAAATGTCAATTTTTCTTTACACGGCTTAGTTGTATCATGTTAAATGAAATTATTACCTTGTTATTCTCTTTATTTGGATAAGAATATAGTTTATGTCCATACAATGAAAGACAAATTGACATGGGTGGACTTAGGATAGCTAATGTTATGTGTGTATCCTCTTGACCTGATCTGGGAATTCTCAGATAATTGATTCAACATTATTTCTAGCTTTGTTAGTGAGAGTATTCCTGAATCTCCAGCCTTCGTAACTGAACTGAAATTGGCAATGTTACTAGCTTAGACCAGGTACCCTGCTTATGTTGGCTGCCATTTGCCTGCTGCATAAGAAATAGGAAAGAAGGAAAAATGAACTTTATGCAGTTTGATCAAACTGGGAAAAAGAGGCTAGATTGCTTCTCCTCTCAATTCCCACAAAAGAGGTTACAATTTATAGAAATAAAAGCCAGGTGATGTACATACTTAGATTTAGTTGGCCTGAAGAGGAGGAAAAAATGGAACAAAATGTAGGAAATACATCTATGCCTATTTAGTTAGTCTATACTAGACTGGTCTAGTATAGATAGTTACAAAAGCCTGAGATTCCTCCCAACTTCTTTGGCATCTGTAAGGTTGGAGGGTCGTAGTCCTTTAGCTTCCGTGTAGGAGAAAATTGTTCCCAGGTCAGGCAGGAGGTAAAACAGTCTGTGTCAACACCATCCAATCTTTGGATCTCAGGTCTATAAACTACACCTCTAGCCTTCTGGAGTATCCAGTTTGCAGAGGGCAGATCATGGGACTTCACAGCTCTCTCAATTGTTACCCATTCTATCATGATGAATCTTCCTTTCTCTGAAGAACGCTGAATAATCGTGAGCATACATTTTCAACTCTTACTTATTCTTAACAAATTGGTTCTATGTCAATATCTAAGTCCTTTACTGTCTCGCATAACTATTTTAATGAAAGTATTTAATAGTACTGTGGACATATTATTTTCTCTCCCTCTCTTCCTCTGTCTCTTTGTCAGTTGTCTGTATCTATTGTACTATTTCCTTGAAATACTATTTATTTCATTCCATATGTTTTTCATTCCAAAATTTCTTTCTTTCTTTCTTTTTTTTTTTTTTTTTTTTTTTTTTGGTACTAGAGATTGAACTGAGGGACACTCGACCACTGAGCCACATCCCCAGCCCTATTTTGTTTTATGCAGAGACAGGGTCTCACTGAGTTGCTTAGCACCTCGCTGTTGCTGAGGCTGGCTTTGAACTTGCGATTCTCCTATCTCAGCCTCCCTAAGTGCTGGGATTACAGGCTTGCGCCAAAATTTCTGTTCAACTCCTTCTGAACGTTTTTGTCTCTTTGTTGAAATACTTTTGGGGAGACATTGTCCTGGATTTTTTAAATTCTTTGTTCATATTTTCTTACGCTTCTTTGAGCATGTTTAATACATTTAACTTAAGTAGCTTTGTCCAGTAATTTCAATATCTGGCCTTCTTTATGGATGATATGTACTAAATTATTTTATTTTTACATGCATATGCTATAGTTTCTTGTTTCTCCTTGTAATTTTTGTTGGAAAATGGACATTTCCAATACCATAATTTGGTCATTGATCTTTGCTGCTGTTTATTGCACATTACTGTTGGTGTTTAGTAACCTTTCTAGATTATTTTATATAAAAGTATTAATTTTGATTTGTGGTCATAGAAGTACCTATTAAATTGGTGGAGATATTCTCAAATTTTTTGAACTAAAGAATTATTCTAACAGTTTTTGCAAACTGACTCTATGATGTAAGACTTATTTAAGATTTTCCAGACCATTGGCAATTTTTTGTACATTAATCCCTGCTTTCTTATAGTCTAACACTACAGAGAAGTATTAGATTATTACAGAGGTAAGAGACTAGGGTTTAGTTAGGGGATTTTGAGTATGTACCTATTTGTGGACATGCACATGACTTTCCAGATTCCTCAGGATATCCAAGAGCTTTTGTAATTCCATAGTTTCTTAAGTATCTCTTCTCCCAACACTACCACCCCAAGACTCATGGTCTGACCATTACTTGTCCAGGACTTTTATGCTTTTCCTTAGGCTCCTGTGATAAATTTACTTCGAAATGCTATTCCTAAATGACTCTCCCCGCCACTCCCCTCCTCCCAAAAAAATCAACTTCTGTTATGGGATATCTTTAGGGAAGGAAAAACAAAGCTGTGTGTTTGAAAAATTCTAGGAACCACCAAACATGTTAAAATACATGTCAAAATGCTGGAATATCAAGATTTATATTATTCCTTTTGAAACATGCAATCTGCACCAAGAATGTAGTCATTTTCAGAGCCAAGCCAATGAGTAGGATGTGGCAAGTGACTAAGTTAAATGTCACAGCACATTGTGACAAAAAGTCAGTGACTTCTGTCTTCATGAGGTACTCTTCCAGTTGTTGTAACCTCTGGGTAGTTGAGTAGCAAGAGTCCATTAGCCTTATAAGTTCTTAAATGTTTACTACCCAGGATTTTAAATAATAAAATCTTCTCTCTTCTCTATAATAAACAGAATTATTTCTTCCTTTAATTTATGTATCAATTCAATGCCATTTTTATAAAACTATATACTTCTATTGAAATGGATTTCTATGTCTAATTAAGGCAATAATACATCAATGAATTCACATCTTCCCATTCTATTTTTAGATAAAATTTTATTTTATTTTATTTAATAATTAAATAAGCTAATAAGTATTTGTAAAATTATTTGTTATGATTTTTAAGATTTTATTTCTCCAAATAACACTGGAGCATTTTTTTCTTTTTTAATTTTTATACTTAATGTTTTTACCTCTATCTATTGAGTTTGTTCCTCTCCTGTGACATCATGCATTTTTGAACCTCCAAATATTTATAGTTATGGATTTAATCTGCATATCAAAGATAAAAATGTTACAGGGAAAGAGGCTAACATGGAGCTGAGGCATGGTGGTCTTTCCTCACCAGTTCTTCTGATCATGCCAAAAAGATTTCAGACATGTCACTTACAGTAGCAGGAATGAGTTTGTTAGAAGAGATAGGAAAAGGAAAAAAAGTGGACGCTCTCAAGGGAAAAAGTGATTTCTCTCAGAGAGGAGAAGGAGGGTTGCCCAACCTGCCCTCTTGTTTTATTGGTGTACCAGAAAGTTGCCAGAGTACACCCAGGTCTACCTTTTGACTTTTGACTGAGCAGGATGACAACAGACTTTCAAGTCCCCACTGTGCATGGTAAACTTTCAGGGCAACTTAGTTCACTTTGGCCCATGCTGACCTATTCTGATTAGATCCTGTTCTTACAGATTTTTATGGTTATGGAAAGTTATCCTTATCTTGCTGAGGTCTGCAACCTGATCTGTGTAAAGGTCATAAAAGTCCACCCCTCCAAAATAACTTGTGTTCTTATCAGCATTTTGCACTTGCATTTCTCCTGAAGATTACAGATTGTTTACTGGGGAATGTAACGTGCTCTACCTGGAAGGACTGCAGGTAAATTATTTTTTAAAGAAAACATGTAGAATTCAGCATGGTGGACCCGATTTATGGAATTATTCCCTTAATCTCACATCTGCAATGCTTGTGTATGTCAGCTACTTATCATTCCTTCTATCAAGAACTTTGTAGCCCTAAATTCTTTTAGAGTAGTTGTGCATTGATTTGTTCTGGCTGCTTCTTGCCAACATGGGGTAAAATTAGGAGGAGTGACCTGAAATCAATTTATGTCCAGTAGGGCATGAACAGTTAAGGGTATTTAGCCTCAGGGCAATTCAGAGGTCCACCATGGCAGTTAGTGGGTGACTCAGTAAGATATGCATAGAGTCAGAATCATGTAAACACAGAAATAAGATAGTTAAGACATAAATAAAGAAGATAGTGAAGCATGATTTTGTAAATATTTAGCAAAACAGTAATCAATAGCTTTTTATCAGTCAATCCTTGGAAGTCATATAGCTAAGTAACTCATTAAATTAAGCAAGATGCCATTTATTTGTGCATGGAGGTCATTTAAGGCTTTAAAAACATTAGCCGAATCATTAGAAATAGACACATGACATGGCACAGGTATTCCCTTGAGCTATAGTTAAGATATCTAATGCTATCTGATTTAGTACAACATCTTTTTAAAAAATTATTGTAACTATTTCTGTTTAGAGGAGGAATCGCTTTAGCTGTGTGTGTAAGAGCTCTCTTGGTAGAATTAGATAAGGCTATCACAAATACACATCTCAAGTTCTGTTCTTATAATAGTATGTCTATCTTTGGTTGCATTTTTCTGCTAGGTGTTTGTTTTAGTCACCCTTTTCATTTCTGCAATCTAAAGGCCTGACAAGAACAATCTTAAAGGAGGAAAAGTTTAGTTTGGGTCCCACAGTTTCAGAGGTCTCAGTCCACAGAGGGCTGACTTTATTCCTCTGTGCTTGAGGTGAAGAAGAACATCATGGCAGAAGGTTGTGGTGGAGCAAAGTGGCTGATAATATCAAACCAGGAAGGAGACAGAGAGAGAGAGAGAGAGAGAGAGAGAGAGAGACTAAACTCAGTTCACAAAATAAAAGCCCCAAAGGCACACCCTCAGGGATTCACCTCCTCTAGCCACAACCCACTGCTGTCTCTTCTATGCATCAGGGTGTCTACAATGTGTTTTAACTTCTGGCTCCCTGAACAAGCAAGCATCCAGCCCAGAGCACTCTAGCAAGATCCAATTTAGGAACTGTGGCTTTGGATTTAATTTGGCACATGCTGATATGGACTTCAGGTAAAGTTCTTTTTGCACTTGGATAGGGGCATAACTACATCCATGGAAGAACCAAAGTTGAGACATAAATGTTCCCAGGAAACATCTATCAAAGAGTCTAAGCAGGTAGCTATAGTGTGGGATAGTAAGGAGAAGGGATACTGGGCCAGAAGGGCTGAGTGAGACTCAGACTAGTCTTCCTTGGACAACAGACTGGGAAATTTTCAGCAGCAGTTATAATCTTATTTTGAGTACTATTAGGGAATCATAGTCTATTCAGAAAAGATGAAAGTGACCAGATCATGGCAATGAATGATTTGCAGAAATTGAAAAGGGTCTTCTGAGAGAAGAGGACTCTCCATAGGAAGCAGGTCCTGGCCTTCATGCAGTAGTCTCTCAGAGACAAGCTCCAGTCCCCAGGGAAGACCTCTAGAGAGAATAATGTAAGTCTTTGCCCTTTGGAGAACTAGACATGTAATAAGGTATAGAAAAAACATTTCCACAAGATCTGGAACATGAATTGTGTTATTCAAATAGAGGAAGATGATCTTTGCCTTCTGGAACAGCTTAACACCCAGTAAATAGCAGTGGAACACAGTGTCCTGAGTCAATAATTCATCAAAGGAAACCAGCAGAGTTAGGAAATACAGTGTGAGTTTTCAAACAGCATTTTATAAACCATTATAATAAGGAGGAAAACTTAACTAAGTCATAATACATGTGAGGGTAAGGAGTGTAAATACTGTCTCATAAGATCTAATCTAGGAAAAGGCAGGAGTAGCCTACAAAATGGGAATGCTGGGCCTTGGCTTTAGGGAATTAGGAATCTCAGAGGCAGAGGAACAAAACTGGAGCCTGATTAATGATTCTGAAAAATTCAAAGTTTTTTTTATTATTAATAATAACAATAGATTTTTTAGCTTTATTTTATTCATTTATTTTTATGTGGTTCTGAGGATCAAACCCAGAGCCTCACATGTGCTAGGTAAGTGCTCTAACACTGAGTCACAACTCCAACCCTAAAGTTTTAAAATCAAGTTTTTTCCTTCCTATAATCATTTGATTGTTCAGCAAAGTCATAACTGCCATGTTTCAAAAAACTATGGGTCATCTTTCTTCAAGTTACATTTAAGCACTTTAAATCTCTGTGCAAAATCGAAGTGTAGTTCCAGACAATTCTTTTTTACAAAGGGCATCAAATTTCTCATTTTGGGCCACTGTGAAATAATTTTTCCAGTCACCAGTAATCCCTAAAATTAAAAAGCAGGAAAACATATGAAACATAAAAATATATCCATTATGAAGAAAAAGTTAACATATACCAAAGCAATGATCAGAAGGCTTAAGAAAAGTTTTTGCTTGTATATAAAAACTTTAAAATGTAATTTCCTGAAAAAGTTGGGCATTTTCTATCATCTGTAAATGTGGCCTATAACAAAACACACAGTCTAACTTTTAAAAATTTAGAAGGGCTAATTTTCTTATATAAATTCATGGAAGTGAAATTTTTTCCCAAGAGAGATTCTATTATTTTTTCTGACTGTTCTAGGTCGTAGGGTTATCACTGAATCCTCTGGATCAATAGTCAGGACATATTATATTGCCTGAGTTACTTTGAGAAAATATATAAAGAACAGTCATTAGCCCAAAGAACATGAAACAGAAAGCTGATGTATACTTTTCCAGCATTTATAAATGAAAATATGATGATACTTGGAAGACACTTGTTTTTCCCCAAATTCACTAGGTTTGCACTTAATTTGAAACCTGGGTAAGATTAAAACTGTTAAATCACACATATAACATCCCTGAACATATTTTCAAAAATAAAATTTGGGGGATATAATTTATATTTAATCTCATACTTGGATGACTATAAAAATTTATTTTTTAAAATGAATGAACTGTTAATGTGCTGCTAATGTTGTTGAAGAAAAATACTTTTCCCATTTTATGAAATATTTAATATACCATATTGAACTGTAAACTATGTTAATATATGATACTTTAATAAAACTTCCTGGTCCTCTAAATGAAAAAGGTACTCCAAAACAAGTTTCTTTCTCTGGTTATTTTATGTTCACCACATGGCAATAGCTCTTTGCAATGTACATGAAGATCAACAGAAACATATTTGGGGTAGTACACTTGCAAGGATGTCATTAAAAACAGAGAACAACACAAAATAAAAATAAAAATATAAAAAGTTATACATGAAGCATTCTGGTGATCTTCTGATCTGTGCATAAATTATGCAATATACACAAACATTTTGTAAGAATTTTTTAAGTAAATCAAATGCTGGCCAAAGGCCAGATTTTTGTTTTATTGTTATTTAGGACATAGGAATAAACATTGTACATCATCTCTCCCCTCCTTTATGCTGACTATTGTGCCACTAAATGAGGACATTAGTTTTCCCATGAAGCATCCTTCAAGTCTGGGTGTGAATGGCTCCTGTGTCTTATTTCACATTGATCCTTTTTCAGCATTCATTTGTATGATTCTTACATCCCATTGTTAGCTTCTTGAAGCAAATGCATTTGTCATTTATCCTTGAAGGGCCTAAAGAACATGTGCTCCATGTAAGTGTTCCGAAAGAGCATTTCCTGTATGTGAATTATTAAGTGAATACATGAAGGAGTGAGTGAATGAATGAGCATATGAATATTGAATTATTTAAACTCATAATATTTATCACTTCTTCATGTATTATGTTTATAAAATACCCTAAATGCTTACATTTTATTTGCTATAATGCACCCACAAAAACTTATGCCATAGGTGTTCATGTTTTCCCCATTTTGTCAGTGATGTAGGCAGAGCTTTGGCAGGTGAATTAATGTATTCATAGATTTTGGCCAATGAATAGTCTGGATATAACTGACATCTACCTACCACAAATGTTTGTTCTTTATCACCACCAGAGGAGATGCAAAAACTGACCTCGTTATTAGACAAGCATCTATTCTATGACTTCTCTAGATAAAGAGCTTGTCTTCTCTACTCATACATCTTAATAGATGTCATAGGATGGCATTGATTTTTATCTGATTGGAGGTAAAAAAAGAAATTTCTTGGAAATTACATTCAGTGATCTATCACTGAGAATTTGCTTAAAATGATTTTTTAAATTTTCTAGAAGGGAATAAAAAATGTATTATATGTATTTTATATATGTTATATTTTATATTATATATATTACATATATTATACATATATCCATTTTTTGCTCTGATTTATACTGTAACATTTATCAAGAAAATTCTGCTGTGCTCTCTTACACTAGAGGTAATTTTTAAGATGTTAAATGCAGTACTTTTGTGGGAAAATGCTTGATTTGAAAACAGTATATTTTGTGTTTTAATGTCATAAAAACTTCTTTAGGAAGGAATTCATTGTATAACTCATTTCAAATTGATGGTTTTGATTCATGTGTTCATGTGCACAACACATTCTTAGGGTTACTTCCAAGAACACTAACTGAAATTCTGCTCCTCCTTTTCACACAAGAAAGAATACTGAAAGTATATGGCAATATTATTAGATGGATAAATCTCAGATTTAAGATAATTTGTAGCCGGGCACGGTGGCTCACACTTGTAATCCCAGCACTTAGGGAGGCTGAGACAGGAGAATCGCGAGTTCAAAGCCAGCCTCAGCAATGGCGAGGTGCTAAGCAACTCAGTGAGACCCTGTCTCTACATAAAACACAAAATAGGGCTGGGGATGTGGCTCAGTGGTTGAGTGCCCCTGAGTTCAATCCCCAGTACCAAAAAAAAAAAAAAAAAAAAGATAATTTGTTATGTGTTTTTAATAATAACACAGTTTACAGGTGTTAAATATAATAAGCCACAATATACACAATTTTCTTTCTTTCTCTTTTTTTTTTTTTTTTGTATTTTTTTGAGACAGGGTCTCACTGAGTTGCTTAGGGCCTCACTTTTGTGGAGGATGGCTTTGAACTCCTGATCCTCCTGCTTCAGCTTCCCAAGCCACTGGGATTACAGGTGTGTGCCACCACACCTGGCCCACAATTTTCTTAAATGGAAATAAAATTGTATTTTAACATCAAATGCTATATTCTTCTACATTAAATTTGAACTCTATATTTCTTGTAATTCAGATAGTATCTGTAAAGAGCAACAATTTCCAATAGGATTAAGAAAAAAAGTCCTTCCTTTTGGTGAATCTTCTTAGTAAAATGACCACTATTTTCTAAATGATGTGTAGGCTATAAGAAGAGAGTCCTGTACTGAGTAAAATTCATATAACATTGAGGAGGGAAAAGAAGCCTATGCCAATTTAAACAAAGAATTAAAGAATGACAAACTTAGAATTACACCATTACTGTCAAAAACCACTTTCATTTAACAGAATAGTAAAAAATAGGGGAAATACTCTTCAGACATTGAATGTATTCTACAAACAGCTTTATATACATTGCTTCATTTAATAATGTTGACTTTAATTAAGCAACTTTTGGTGCTAGATATTATTAGTGTCCTATTTTTACAGATGAAGAACTGAAGCCTAAACTGGCTAAATAAAATAGGAGAAAATACTGAGCTAACCCTCCAGAAGAAAGTAAAACAGGAAGCGTTTACCTTTGCGCATGAAAGGGGATTTGCCGTGATCCATCACTGCACTAGGCAGGTGTGTGTAATTCACCAGAGGGTTGTCCTTCATCATTTCAAATGAGGTGTGATGGATGATCTTATCCAAGATCTCATCATTCAGGTTCTTCTCTAGAAATCTAGTAATCTTCTTGATTTCCTCCTTTGGATTCTGTCAATGGGTAAAACACACATTCAAGGAAATGATGAGAGTATAAATGACTATCAATGTAAAAAATTATGCATTTATAATTTTTCTTATGAGTTGACTCCAAATGTTGAAGGAAATTTATAGTTGGTTGAGTCCATTCTCCATAATTTTTAAAGTAATTAAAATTATTGAAGACTTGAAATATCTTTGCCTTGAAACTAATAGAACTTGTCCAAGCATAAACTATTTTAAAAAATAGTAAACTCCAGGGATCAGTGCTAGAGTTTTGCTTAATATGCTTAATTAAGCCCATGGGCTCAATCCAAGCACCTTGAAAAAGGAAAAAAAGAAAAGATTAGAAGGTGCAAATATATCAAGGCCTAAATTACTCATTAACTATTAAGAAATAAAATGAACAAAATATGAAATGTGGATCATACTCAGTTGCTAATGACATATAACTATTTTTGTAACTTCATTGAAAGCAAGTAAACCTGCATGAATGTATCTAGAAGATTTGGGGGAAGTCAAGCTGACATTGAGAAAGATGAATTTACCAAAATACATTGCCTATTCATATGTTGAAAAGTGATAGAAATATTCATGAAAAAAATGAGCATGAAAGTGATGGCTTAAATGTAGCAAACAATTCAAAAAGAAAACTACTGAGTCTGTGGACAGTATACAGAAAATGATCATGAGTATGAAATCTGGGGAAATTTAGGAGAGAATTTCAAAAAGAACAGATATTCAAAGAAACACAGTGGTTAAGGCATAAAGGAATAAATATGGCATCAATTTCATAATTAGAAAGTTCTTAATGTCTGAATCAAGATATAGATAAACAGACATGGAGGATAGGAAAGCAGTGATATTATTTTGGGCATGATAGACTAATTCCAAAAATAAAGATTAATCTTTTTATCCTAGGACAAGGCAAGGATATTATCCTGCATAAATATATCCACACTTTTACCTCTTTCATATCTTCATAGTACAAGAAAAGTATTGGATGTTCTTCCTTTTTCTTCCACCAGCTCTTGATGTGATTAAACCATGAACCATAGGCCACTAAAACCACAGAAAAAATCTATTTCCATAAGCATTCAGCAAATAAATTTTTTTCCTGAACAGTAAGTTAAATTGTAAAGACATTTTGTGGAATTTGGTAATCATGGGAATTGAGAATATGAGACCAATTTTAAAAGGTAAAATTAGCCATCTATGGATGTGCAAGCAATTAATTTTTTAAAATATGAAATATGTTTTAGATAAAAATACATTGACTACCAATAAATTACATTCTTCTCACATGGAAGAAAATTATTCTCATACAATTTATTCTCTCAAGTACCTATCACAAAGATAACATAGGTATAACAAGTTTAATAATTTGAGCAAGTTAAGCAATGTCTATTGTGAGCTAAGAACAGATTTCTAGCAACTGAGAAAGGATTCTAGAATATTTTCATTATGCCAATGATATCAGATTTATAAATTGAATATTATAGTATAATGTTGGATACAGTTGGCTTAATTTTCTAAATGGAATTTGAAATGGAATTTGTATTTGTGCTGAATTTGAATGTACTTAATTAAAAATAAGTTTTGAAAGAAAAATCCATAATGGTAATGGTTAAAGTACTGTTTAAAATTAAAAATTACTTATGAATTTTAAGCTAAAGCCCACTTACCATTTCCAGTCATGAATTTCTCCAGATATTCTTCCCATGTTCCAGGAAGAGGATGTAAATTATTCATTAAATCAAAGTGGTAAAACGATACTGCAACATCCTTGGCATTTCGAGCAAGATAAATCATCTGCAGGAGGGAAGAAAAAAAATGAAATGGAAGTTATGCATACAAAAAAATAAGTAAATAAATAAACACCCATAGATAATTAAAATGGCAGAGTGTTTTTTCTCCTAGAAATCATCAACCATAATGTTTCTTCATCAACACCTCAAATACAGAATCAATTTAAGTAATTTTTCTGGTAGAGCAATGCTTTTATGAGATAAGAAGCATACAGATGTGTATGCTTTGGAAAAACCTTGTCAGTTTCTGGCTCCCTTGACTCTGGGATCCACAAATAAACCATGACATCTTCAGGGAGAACAGAGAATAACAAGCAAATTGAAAATAACAAAATTGTGAGGCTTTGGTGGCCTCATTTCTCCCACTTAAGCACCTGGAGGCATACAACAGGTTGAAAAAGATAAAGGTTAAGAAGGCAATGGAAAGCAAGGAGAGGCATTAAAATCAGTTTATAGGGGCATCCAGTTCAGAAACTGGAAGACACAGATCCCCTTGACCCTGGTTTTTTCCTCTAAGAATCACTAAAGCCCTGGAAATTTAACAGACAATGATATAGGAACTCTGATATTATACTGAATAGTCACCTCCTAACCTGAAGACACCAATGAAGTAAGCTCCCTCTGGGTTTTCTTTTTATCACCTGTATGCACTTGAATTGGACAACAAGAATTCTGTGACCTAGAACCAACCATTAACAAGCATAAACCAAATAAAACAATACCCAGAAAAACCTGATTCTAGGCAAAGCATCAGGAAATACGCCCAAAAGCGACATAGTGGAAAATTCCAAACTCTGTTCTGCACTTGGGGCCCGACCCACCTACATGACTTGATGCCCTGGGCTTTCCCAGCTTCTGCTCCACAGCTGAGGCCCCCCATGGGTAGTTCCATATACCACAGCAGCAAAGATCTGTTTCTGCATGCCCTCCACCAAGTGGCACAAGGAGACCCAGCCATTAAGGCTCTGTCCTCCTTTAGAAAGTCAGTCAGCACTAGTTGGTGGTCCAAGGAGGTACCATACATCTGTGCATATCACATGAGCAGGGACAAAGAAACATCGCCAACAACCTCAGAATGTCAACACAACACAACAAGAAAAACATTGCAGAGACTTAGGAAAATCAACTCCTTTAGGAACAATGTCCCAAGAACAGAGTAAAAACTTATATGCTAAACCTTGACAGGGTAAATAACTACTAAAAATAATCCTAACAACATAATCAAAATATCCAGGATATAAATAGAAATAATCTGTCTTTCTAAAAACTAGGAAAACCATAATTTAAGTAGAAATACAATAGACACCAATACTGAGATTAATTAAATTTTGGATTATCTAAACAGGATTCTAAATCAACTTCACAAAGAAGTTATAGCACTCATATGTACATGGAAAATATAGACCTAAAATGTACAATAACTGAAAGAAAAACAGCTTGCTAGACAGACCATAATACAGCAGCCATAAGCCAGACACGGTGGCACATGCCTATAATCCCAGCACTTTGGGAGGCTGAGACAGGAGAATCATGAATTCAAAGCCAGCCTCAGCAAAGGTGAGGCCCTAAGAAACTCAATGAGACTGTGTCTAAATAAAATACAAAATAGGGCTGGGGATGTGGCTCAGTGGTCGATACACCTGAGTTCAATCCCAGATACCAAATAATAATAATAATAATATAGGAGCCATAATGGAGGATACAATTAGAAAACCTGAAGATATATCAATAGAAGTTACTTGATGTAAACAACACAGAGAAAAAAGACAGAAGAGAAATCAACAGAATCTTAGGGATCTGTGAAACAATAATGAAAGATCTCACAATCATATATTCAGAGCTCCAGAATAATAGAAGAAAAAAAACCTGAAAAATGATCTGGAGAATTAATGACTAAAATCTCCCATATTGTTATGGTTTGTATATGAGGTGTCCCCCAAAAGTTTCTCTCTTAATGCAGGAATATACAGAGGTAAAATGATTGGATTGTGAGAGCTGAAACCAATCAGTCCCATCCTACTTTGAATGGACTAGCTAGGTGGTAACTGTAGGGAGGTGGGGCACAGCTAGAAAAGGTAGGTCACTGAGGACACTCGCTGGAAGGGTCCAATTTCCCTTGGTTCCTTCCCCTCTCTTTCTCTGTTTCCTGGCCACATAAATAAAGTAGTGCTCCTCCTCCATGCCCTTCCTCCATGATGTTCTACTTCACCATGGGGCCTAGAGCAATGGATTCAGTCCACCATGGAACAACCTCTGAACCCATGAGCCCAAAACAAACTTTTCTTCCTCTAAGTTGCTCTTGTCGAGTATTTTGGTCACAGCAACAAAATGCTAACACTCATGTATATTAAAGGAAATAAATCTATAGATACTTCAACTACAGAAAGGAGAAGCCAAATAAAGTCAGGCCAAGACAAATTTGTTAATAAACTTCTGAACTATATGGACAAATAAAATCTTTAAACCAGCCAGAGAGATATACTACATTTCATATTAAGGATCATTGATGTGAATGGCAATGAATTTTCATTCAAAATCATGAAGGCCAAAAGAAGTGGCATAACACTTTTTCAAGTACAGAAGGCAAAATATTGTCAACTGCAAATCTATATGCAGTTAAAATTCTACTCCAAGCAGGAAAGGAAATAAAGACATTTTAGAGAAGGAAAAGCAAAAAATAACAACCTGTTACTTGCAGATCTATCTTAAAGAATGCCTAATGGAAGCTCTGAGGAGAAAGAAAATAATCACAGAAGAATGGAATCTTTGAAAAGAAAAAGAGCAAGAAAATGGGTAAAAGAGAAGTAAACATAATAGAATATCTTTGACTCGGCGCGTTTCTTCTTTATATTTTATAATTGAAGCAAAGGTTAAAAGAGCATCTGATAAGGCACTTTATTCATGTCCAGGAAACACTTCAGACCATTATGTTTAACATATGGAGAGAGTATAGGAAATGAAATGGAAGTAAGACGTCCACATTTTATTTGAATGAAAAATGTAGAAAAATGTTGACAACAATAGTCTAGGATAAGTTATGTATGTTTATATGTTTATAGTGATATCTAGAGCAGTCACTAAGAAAACCAGATCCAAAACTCCCCCCCCAAAAAAAGACAAAAAACTCAAAAACATTATAAGCAAGTGAAAATGACACTTTAAAAACATTCTGGTAAACTAAGCAATCGAAAAATGCAGAAACAAAGGTATGACAAGCAACATAAAGCAAAGAAGAAAACATGACAGATTTCAGTTTTAAAATGTAAATGGTATAAATATATGAATTTAAAGGCAAATTGGAAGAGTGGAGTTTTAAAAAGCAGGATTCTATCATATGATATTTACAAGAAACTCACTTCACAGTGACAATAAGTTGAAAGTGAATGGAGAAAGAAATCTCATGCAAACATCCATCAGTAAAAACTAAGATTGGCTGTATGAATATGAGACGAGGTAAAATTCAGTACAAAAATTTACTAGGGACGAGAAAAGACATTGCATAATGACAAAAGGATTATCTCCCACTAGGGAGATAATGCTATCCTAATGCCCAAACACAAACAATATAACTTCAGAATACGTGAAGCAAAACCCGGTAAAGCTAAAATCAGCAATAGACAAGTCAAAAGTAATAGCTGGGTGCATTTATGGTCCACCTTTACCAATTGACCGAATGAACAACCGATAGAAAACAAGCAAGGATAAAGAACTGAATAACATTATCAAGCAATATTTATAGAACATTATAAATATTGGTTCTATAACCAAAATTCATAGAACATTCCAACAACAAAGAAAAATGCACATTCTTCTCAAATGTCCATGGAACATTCACAAAGATCGAGGTAAAGTATAAGATATTTTAAAGAATAAAAATTATAAAATATACAGTCTTTAATAAAAATGGAATCAAACTAGAAAGCAATTACCAAAAGGCAATGTAAAAATCCTTAAACACTTGGAAATTAAACATCACACTTTGAAATAATCCTACAGTAAAAAAGTAAATTACAAATGGAAAAAAAAAAACATTCGTAGTACTGAGTGAAAATCAAAGCACAACATATCAAAATCTGTGGGATACAACCAACACAATTCTGAGAGGTAATTATTGCACTAAATGCTTACGCTAGACATAGAGGAAAGGCACCAAATTAATAACCTGTATTCTTATCTGAAGAAATTAGGAAAGGAAGAGTAATTAAACCCAAACAAGCAGGAGAGCAATACTAAAGATAAGACCACAATCCATGAGAATAAAAGTAGAAATATAATAGAAACAATAATCTGGCTTTTTAAAAATAAAATTAATAAAATTAACAAACCTCTAGCAAGAACAAAGATAAAAGAGAAAAGGTACAAACAACTAAGATCAAGAACAAAACAGTAGGCATCATAACAAATCCTAAAACTACTATAATAATAGAGGGCTGGGATTGTAGCTCAGCTTGCCTCGCATGCGTGAGGCCCTGGGTTCGATCCTCAGCACCACATACAGACCAATAAAATAAAGACATTGTGTCCATCTACAACTAAAAAAAAAATTTTTTTTTAATTTAAAAAAAAAGAATAATAGAGTTATATATTATGTGAACAGTTTTTCATTCATAAATTCAACAACTTGGAAAATTTCTTCACAGATAACAAACTAGCAAAAGTCAGGTAAGATGAAATAGATGATCTGAATAGCACTATAGCTATTTAAGAATTGAATTTAGAATTCAAAACTTACCCCAAAGCAAAAATGCAGACACAAATAAATGTTCACTTAAAAATTTTACCATACAAATAAGAACTAGCATTCTTGAGTTTTTGTAGAAGGCCACATTATCTAGGAACAGCAGAAGAATAAAAGTAGTAACTCTGTCCTGAGGTGAGGAATCTGTTGCTACTCAAGTTTAGATTACTTAAATATGTAAGCTTATGCTAATTTTTTTAAATTGAAACAATTCCTTATGTAGCTCAGTGCTCATGGCCACAAGTGAATTAAACATCTGGCCATTTTCTTACTCTGTGAATGGGTAAAGAGACAGGGTCACACTTTAAAATCAGCTTGCAGTTTAGATTCTACCTTGCAGTTGTTCTCCCAGAACGACTTAGGAAGAAGTTCAGTTGGTAGATGTGTCTTCACGAGCCGAGGTGATGGATTCTTCTCTAATTGTTCTGTACCTAGAGAATTTTAGTTTGGTATTTAGAAATATTAAAGTCCCCAAGGAGCGTGAATTTCTTCATCTTCCCAGCCCATTTTATAAGATGTTTTTGAGCAGTTATCATGTAATTAAATGCTGTACCCATTACAGGCATTTCTCTGTATTGCAAGAGGCAGTATTGTATAATAATTGAGAGTAGGATTTGAGACAATCCTTCCTGTGTTAAAATACTATCACTTATTCATTGTGAGATATTTCAAAAATATCTGAGTCTCTATGCTTCATTTCTCCCTTCTCCAGATTGAGGGGTAGTAATGCCCACTTTAGTAATCTGAAGTTTTATCATATCTCCTCCTTCAGCTTTTTATCCAATAAATCTTAAAGTCCTATGCATCATTTTCTTCTTTTTCACAGTATTACTTATATTCAATCTAACCTCTAAATTACCTTCTAATTGTGTGGGTAGGAAGGTCTACCCACACAAAATTGCATCTGACTTACACATTGAAAACAACAATTGTTTCTGGTTTTGCAATGATTTATTTTTCTGGGGGGAGGGTGCCAGGAATTGAACTCAGGGGTACTCAACCACTGAGCCACATCCCCAGCCGCATGTGTGAGGCCCTGTATTTGTATAAAATACAATGTATTTGTATTTTTATTTTATAAAAATAGTACAATGTATTTTGTATTTTATACAATGTATTTTGTATTTTATTTAAAGACAGGGTCTCACTGAGTTGCTTAGCACTTCACTTTTGCTCAGGCTGGCTTTGAACTCATCGTTCTCCTGCCTTAGCCTCCTGAGCTGCTGGGATTACAGGTATGTGCCACCTCACCCGGCTGCAATAATTTCTACTATATGTTAAAAGTCTCTCAGTTGTCATTATAATACTCTCTTCACATGTTCTATATGACACATATTTGTGTTTAAGTTTATTTACTTCCTTATTTACTGTCTGTTCCCATACCTCCTTCTCATCTTCACCCCAAACACACACAGTACAATAGAGATTCCAGCAGAGCAGGTAAGTAGCTCGTTTTCTTCACCAAGGGATGTCCAGTAGAGCAGAGTGAACAGCACATGATTAGCATTAAGAAGAATCTTCTTATGTCAATAAAAATAGGATTGGCAGAAGCAAGATGTCCAGTTAAATTTTAATTTCGTATAAAAAACCGATCTCATAAGCCTAAATATCTCCTATGCCATAATGGTCACTTTTCTGAATTTTCAATTTAATTGAGTGTCTTGTATGTTATCTGAAAACATTAATTATAGATGTATAAAATTCCACCAGAGATTTCATTATACTTTTTTTTTGTTAAATATTTTTTCAGTTGTAGATGGACACAATATCTTTACTTTATTTATTTATTTTTATGTGGTGCTGAGGATGGAACCCAGTGCCTCACGCATGCGAGACAAGCGCTCTACGACTGAGCCACAATTCCAGCCCTCGTTATACTTCTAATACGGCTACAGTCACTTTACCCAGCACAGAAAAATGAGAAATTGTAATTTCCCATAATTCACTCTTACCAAATGTCCATGAAATGAAATTGCTTCTGTTATTTTTATGAAGTCTTCCCCATGTATGTTTTTCCAGGTCTCTCCCTCAGCTTCCTTGTAAAACTTCTTTCCTTTCTCTTACAATCATTTTGCCATATGAACTTTTAATTGAGCCCTTTATATCCACAAATATGAATGTTAAGAAGACACAAGGACATCACAAGTATCCCCATTCAGGCTCAAGAGTAAATCTGAGGGCCAGAGTTTACCCTCATCTCCTGGCTGAACAACTGTTCCCTCTCAGGCAACACTACCCAGCTTGCCTCAAATCCTAACTCTGCTTTATACCAATCATCCTTCATTCCTTCTCTCAGATTATTTTGGATCACTTTTTCATTTCAAACTTTCCTATGGCTGAATAATATTCCATTGTGTATATATACCACATTTTCTTTATCCATTCATCTGTTGAATGGCACCTAGGTTGGTTCCATAGCTTAGCTATTGTTAATTGAGCTGCTGGGAACATTGACGTGGGGGTGTCAGGATAGTATGCTAATTTTAAGTCTTCTGGGTATATACCTACTAAGGAGTGGGATAAATGGGTCAAATGATGGTTCCATTCCAAGTTTTATGAGGAATCTAGATTTGAAGTCTTACCTCATTCTGGAATTTGCCGCAGCATAATCCTTCAGTTCCGTGCCTTAGCAGTTTGCCTTTAGCCTACAGACACCACACTAAGGACTGACACCCTCCCAGTTGATCCCTATCTGCCTATGGAAATAATTAGTCCAGGCTGTCTGCTGAGGGATACCTCCTCTATGGAAAAGGATTTGGATTCTGCTCTTGACATTAATAAGCAGGTTTACCACGATCCATCTTCATATCTCTGGAGCCAAACTTCCCTTCAGCTACTCTTCTCTCATGCCTATAGGATATCATGCTCTTTTCTTCCCTCTTAGGTAAATGACGCTTTCTTTTCCATGTCTTTTGGCAGCTCCTGTCCCCCACCAAGCTTCCGCATCTTGGAGGTTTCCACAGACTTCTGTTCTTCTCATGCTTTCCCACTGTCTTTCCCTGGGCAACAGCTTTGCTTCCCGTACCCAGTTGTGCTGAGTGGCCTAATGCATATATTTCAGCAGGTTCCAAATAATACATTTCAATTCATTATTTAAATTTTTCACTGCTATCTAAAACTTAACATTTCATAGCTGAACTATTAATTGTCTTACAACCAGATCTATTCCTCTCCAAATATTTTCCATAGTAGTAAGTGGTCCCAAAGTCCGCTTGATTTATCATAAAAAAAACTATGTGAATTACCCTTAATTCTTACATTTCCCTTACATTTCTTGGATAGTTCATCAATATGATAAGTACAACATATATCTTATCTAGAATCCTCAATTCCATCTCTCACAGAAGCCAGTGGAATTGCATTTAAAATAATAAAAGTAACACAGTTTTATAGGGCTTCCTTGCTTAAAACTCTTCTTTTACATTGTCTAGAATAAAATTGAAAAATGCATTAAGAATCACAAGCCTTATATAATTTGTCCTTGCTTATTCTCTGTTTGCTTTTCATGTACATTTTCATTCTTTCCATGGTTAGTTTTTAGTCCATGTCCTGCACCAGGGTATTTTCTGCATCAAGACTCTTTGCCTGTGAGACATGTTGGCACACACCTGTAATTCCAGTGGCAGGAGAGGCTGAGGCAAAAGGATGGCGAGTTCAAAGCCAGACTCAGCAAAAGTGTGGAGCTAAGCAACTCAGTGAGACCCTGTCCCTAAATAAAATACAAAACAGGGCTCAGGATATGGCTTAGTGGTCAAGTGCCCCTGAGTTCAATCCCTTTTATCCTCCAACTCCACAAAAATAAATAAATAAATAAATAAATTTATGCCTAATGCTCTACCTTCCTGAAATGTGCTTTTTCCAACTGTGTGCATGGCTTTGAGTCTTAATTCTCAGTAGCTGCCCCTAACATAGAACCTAAACGAAACTCTCCTCTTATTCCTTTTCCTAGCATCTGACACTTTGTAAAATTAATAATATTGATATATTGCTAATGCATTTACACTTTCATTGTCAAAATATAATTGTAAGCTTCCAAGGAATAAAATATATAATTTAATAATCATTTTGTATCTGACTAATAGCACAGTGAAGTTCTTTAGAAGTACTCAATAAATATTTGTGAAGTGAAAAATGAATTATATAATAAATTCTGTTCTTAAAACTGAGTTGATACTTCCTTGCTTATTTCTTAAATTACAAGAATGTCTCAAATTTGAAGTTATTGCTTTAATGTGACAAGTTCTATACAATAAAAGTCAATAAAACATGAAGAACGCTATTCATATTATTAACCAAATTTTCATTTCCTTTGTACTATTGAACTCTTTCATCTTTGGTATTATACCTGGATATGCAATGGACTAAGCCACAGTTCTTTATATGCCTTGATTATCATATTGCTTGCAAATTTTCATTTCATGCTACCAAAGGTATGAATTTCTTTGAATGGCCATCACAGATATAATAATACACATGCTATGTAAATGATATTACAAAATAATAATTACCAGGTGACAAATTACCTGACATATGTAATTCAGGAATAGCCATTTCCAGCATGGGAACTTTAGCAGTAATAAAATCTCTTTTACATTTTTCAGCATCTCCAGCATTTAGAACCATGTCCAAGATTTCACTAATCCAAGTGGTACCTGTAGGAGAAAAAAGTAATTATTTTTATAATAAACACCTAATTCTACTGGGAAAAGTGGAAGCCTGTCATCTTACTATAATCTATTAGAAACTTAATCCTGAGTTTCCATTTCTATACCACAATATCTATTTTAATACACTGGAAGCAGATGGTGGCACTGACTGATAGGAATATTAACTTTACCTAGGATGATAATTTTACGGAGAAGTTGATTCCAGAAAACAAAAAATGAAATCAGACCTGCATCAGTCAGGCAGCAGAACTCACCTGATTTGGGGTAAGTGGCTATCACAATGTCATCTGGCCTGCTGCGAAACTGTTCAATCCTTTCCCAGTTGTGAGCAAAAGCATAGACCATAGGGCAGCCATGGACTATCTTCAGATTTTTTCTCAGGACATCTCTTTGGGAAATCATTTTTGTAGCAGATTATACAAACACTTAAGGGAGTTCCTACGGACAGTAAAATCATGGAGAAATAAAGAGATTAGAAATCAAAATTTGAGTGACGAATGTCATCCTTAACACAATGCAAATAACAGAAAGCAAAATTAGCCTTTCCACACTGAGTACACAAAGATCTAAATACAAAGGGCATTTTTGCAAGCATAAAGATACCAATTGAAACAGTGGCAAATGGCACAGTGACAAACAGAACAAAGGTCTTTAGCAGAAACTTGGGAAACAAATAAGACTACACATTTCATTTTCAATTAAAATCATGGTTCACAGAAATAGGCTAAAAATCTGGATTTACACAAAACAAATCTTTCCTGATAATTAGCAGTTTAGTTGTACCTTATTTTTCCTTACAGGAAATCTATTGCCATTCTTACCCTTGCTCTGTAGGTAATGCATGTGTTTTCTCTGCTTCTAGGATTGTTTTCCTTTCACTGGTTTTGAGCAATCAAATTACGGTGTTTCTTGGTATGGTTATTTGTGTGTGTGTGTGTGTTTACAAGCATACACTTCAGCTATACTGAGCACCATGGGATTGCGATCTTATGGTTTCTATTAAATTTGGATAATATTAGCCATTATAACTAATTTTTCAGTTTTATTCTGTACTACTGTTTTACAGTTATCAAATTAACTAACAACTATTATTAAACTGTAGTCCATGTGCAATTATCATGTGCTATTGTTCCCATCTGAGAGTTTGCTATGAATGTGGAATCTCAGGTCTCAATCTACAATCAGATTTTAAAATTTTAGCAAGATATTCAAATAATCTGCCCTTAAAATTTGAGAGGAAACTTTAAAACACCTTTAACTTATTCTCTAATAGTATACAGTGTGTATAAATTGTTTATCGAAATGAATTCAATGGCTTCTAGAAAATAAATTGCATTGATTTTAGTCAATATGCAATTATTTTCCTGTTTTTTTTTTTTTTTTTTTTTTTTTTTTTTGTACCAGGGATAGAACTCAGGAGCACTTGACCACAGAGCCACATCCCCAGCCTTTTTTGTATTTTATTTAGAGACAGGGTCTAACTGAGTTGCATAGCACCTAGCTTGTGCTGAGGCTGGCTTTGAACTTGTGATCCTCCTCCCTCAGCCTCCTGAGCAGCTGGGATTGCAGGCGTACACCACCCTGCCAGTCTTTTCCTAATTCTTACCTACTCTGAACATGCATCTTTCATACTGTGGATTAGGTAAAGAAACAGAGTTATAGAGTGTCTTCCCACAGACCCAGAAAAGAAATGGCAACCCAGGCATGGATTTTGGCTGTTCACTTAAACATTCTGCACACTGACTATTGGCCCAATCCAGAGTTAAAAATTGTCTCAAGTCTCTCATTCAAATAAGGGTGTTCATAGCCTGACGTGGTAGTGCACGCCTGTAATTCCAGCACTTTGGTATTAGCAGTTTAGTTGTACCTGAGACAGGAGAATCTCAAGTTCAAAGCCAGCCTCAGCCACTGCAAGGCACTAAGCAACTCAGTTAGACCCTGTCTCTAAATCAAACATAAAATAGGGCTGGGGATGTGGTTCAGTGGTCGAGTACCCGTGAGTTCAATCCCTGGTACCAAAAAACAACAACAACAAAAAGAAACAAATAAGGGTGTTCACAACTAGGAAGGCCATTTTTCTTTGATAAAGCAATTCCTCTCTAACTAAAAGTTCAAGCTGCACATGCTAGAAAAATGTTGCCAGAGAAAGATGGAATGAGTAACTAAACAACAGCAAGGAGGCCAATTTTTTTTTTTTTTTTTTTTTTTTTTAAATATTTTTTTTTTTAGTTGGAGATGGACACAATGTCTTTATTTTATTGCTTTGTACGTGGTGCTGAGGATCGAACCCAGGGCCTCACGCATGCGAGGCAAGCGCTCTACCGCTGAGCTACAATCCCAGCCCCAAGGAGGCCAATTTTGACATATCAGTCACATCTGGGATTTGGGTGTGGCCAATTCAGGAAGTTCCTGGGGATTAGACCTGAGTTACCATTGCTCATCCTGACCAGTGGCTGAAGGTGAGTTCAGAATTATAGGGGGAGAGCCGCACAGAGGGGAGGCATGGGAAACCTAAGATGATTAGTGTCATTGACCATATGTGCAGAAAGATAGTTGTTACTAAAATTAAAATTAGTTTTTTAAAAAAATTTAAACACACAGGAAAGTGACTAGCAATTTCTGTGATTATAAATTATAGTCTACATGACATATGAAGTCTTCCTGTTCAAGTTGAGCCATAGGTTGGAAATTAAAATGCCTAAGATTGACTTAAGGAAGATGAATGGATTAAAAGAGAAAATAAAAAATAATGCCCCTCTTAGGAGAAACTGAGTCATCTGCCATTAAAACTAAATGACTCTTTTAATAAAAAAAACCATACTTTCTTCAACTTATTCCACCCTAATAAAATTCAGCTCTGTCAGGCCCACATTCAATTTCAGCTCCCCAAATAAATGTAGTAAACAGCATACTCTGTATTCTGGATGTGCTTCCAAGTGATGTGTGAGTGTGTGTGTTTGTGTGTGTGTGTGTGTCTGTGTGTGTGTGTGTGTAGAAGCCAGAGGAAGAAGGATGAGGCCTTGAAGAGGATTTTTTTTTTTTTTTTTGGAACGGGGGATTGAACTCAGGGGCACTCGACCACTGAGCCACATCCCCAGCCCTATTTTGTGTTTTATGTAGAGACAGGGTCTCACTGAGTTGCTTAGCGCCTCGCCCTTGCTGAGGCTGGCTTTGAACTCGCGATTCTCCTGTCTCAGCCTCCCTAAGTGCTGGGATTACAGGCTTGAGCCACCGCGCCCGGCTTGAAGAGGATTTTTTTATCCTGAAGTGCCTTGAGGTCTCAGGAGAAGATCCCCAATCCTGGCAATACTTCAGAGACATTCCACTGAACCCGGAAAAAAAAGTGAACATTCAAAACTTGAAAGATTCTTCACGGCATAAACAACAGGACTGGGTTTCCCATGGGAAAAAATTAGAATTATGCAAAGAACATTCCAATTACAAAGCTGCTCCAAACAGAAATTGTTCTAACAAGCACAACGCTCTGCAGATACAGGGCAAAATCTTCAAGAGATTAAAAAGTAATTTTTACCTTACAATGTAGTCTCCTCTCCAGAAAATAAACAATTCTAAGGACAGATACCAGCAAAGCAGTCAGTGACAGCAGTCGGCGACTCCACAGGCAGCTATGAAGTGACTAAGTTTGAACTACACATGCACACAAACACAGGAAGGCTCTGCTCTCTCCACAGCTGGCAGAACCAGGAAGCCCGGAAAAGGAAATGGAGGAGGGTGGTGAACAGAAGTCAGCTCAGGGCGAGGTTGCTTAGAATTGAACTCTCTCCCACAGGGGCAAAAGGATCTGAGGGAAACACAGAGAGAAAGCACATGAAAAGTCAGTGGATCAAAACATTTTGCCTCACTGCTGAGAACGTCTTCTAATAATTTCAACCATGATGAAAAATGGTGATGTACATGTATATTTTCATCTAGAAGAAACATGAGTTTCCAACATGATGAAAAGATCAAGTGTACCATATGCTGAAGATGAACGTATATTTGGAGAGCAGAAACAGAGGGTTTCATAATGCTTTTTGTCACCCAATTCATTTTCAAAACCCATCACCTTTTTTTTTCATGCTGACTGACTCATATAAACAGAGAAGGAGTAAACTATTAGTAGTGTAATATGAAGGGGGAAAATTGGGGGCTAGAAATATACTCTTGTCCTCCAATACTTATGTCCCTATAAGTTTTCCTTTAGTCCACTTCCTAAAACAAATCCTTTGGTTAATGGCATTCACCTCAGATCTAGGTACAATGACAAGCACTAAGCCATTGTTGGGTGGTTAAACTGACATAGGCCCAGGGAAGTCTGGAGCTGTGAAAGAAACTGGCCAGTCCTTTACACGATCAGATTCTTAAGGAAAATTTTCAAGGGAATTCTGATTTTAAAATATGTTCCCAACAAGGCAGGCACAGTGGTGTACACTTTACAAGGCTGAGACAGGAGAATTGCTAGTTCAAAGCCAGCCTCAGCAATGGTGAGGCACTAAGCTACTAAGAGAGACCCTATCTCCATACAAAACACAAAATAGGGCTGGGGATGTGGCTCAGTATTCGAGTGCCCCTGAATTTAATCCCCGGTACAAAAATAAGTAAATAAATAAACAAATACATTCCCAACAGATTCTGATTTATTTGGAGATTTTCAGAATATTTTTTCCAAAATCTCCTTACGTACTTCTGAAGCCAAAAAAATAAATAATGGTATTGTAATATACACAATGGTTTTAAGCTGAATTTTGCTACTAAGAAAAACTATTTCTTACTTTGGAATAATTTTTAGAAGCAAAATTGTTAAACCAAAGGGTATATACGTTGAGAAGTTTGTACCAATTTAAATTAACATCAGCAGAATAACAACATACTGAGGCAGGAGATTGAAAAGGGAAGATCGGAGAATGGGATCCCAGTACCGTGGATTAAAACCCTACACTATGATGTTATGTTCAATCCAAGCTCACAGCTCACTAGACTTCTGTAGAATCCTTAGAGGTCAGCATATGCCTAATCTGTTAACCAATCTACACAGCCCTCTTCATCTATTAAGCATCTCCTTAATATACAGTTTAAGCGAAGGCAATTAAGTTCCAAATTTACCCTGACCTCAGTGACTTGGATATATTTCAATGTTTTATTTCAATATTTAGGAGTTCGCTATCAAATTAGGAGTTCTAAAGTTTCAGTTCACCAGGATGAATAAATTCTGAAGATTTTTTATACAAACTGGTCACTACAGTTAATGAAAACTGCTAAGAAAATATATTTTAAATGTTCTCAACACACACACATAAATAACTGTGTGAGGTGGTGGATATCTAATTACTTGATTATAATAATTATTTCACAGTGTATGCATATATCAAAATATGTTGTGAAATTAGAAAGGATACAAGTAGAATTAAGGAAGGAGATGAGGGGGTAGTGGGTGAAAAGAAGGGTGTTGGGGAAGAAAAATAGAGCAAATTATGTTATATGTATGTATAAATATATTAAAATGTATCCCACTACTCTGTACAATTACAATGAACCAATTAAAAAGTAATTTTAAAATCATCATACCCTACACTATAAATATGTACAATTTTTGTCAATTATACCTCAATAAAGCTGGAAAAAATTAAAAAATAAAAAACCCTAGGCTAGGGGCTATGGCCGTGGCTCAGTGGTAGAGAACACTTGCCTACCACATGTGAGGCACTGGGTTTGATCCTCAGCATCACATAAAAATAAATAAAGAAAACAACGGTATAAAAAAACCTAGGCTAAATCTTGTTTTTGTTTTGTTTTGTTTTGTTTTGTTTTGTGTTTTTGTTTCTGGCATCCTGGCTGGGAGGCCCCACTCATGCTTGAATGCCTGGACATTCTGTTGTTGTCTTAGGTTTCCCTTACCATCTTAAAATTTGTCAACCCCAGAGAGTTGTTTTAAACCCAAGCAATTCTTCCATTTTAAGGAACAAATACACGACAAACTCAGATTAACAAACATACTAAACCATCCTATTATAGAAATAAAAAATTAAATTGTACATCTCTGACTCAGAGAAATAGAACAATCAAGGGAGAATCTGCAACAAAAGGTTAGTTCTTCATCACCGATGGTACCCTCTTTAAAATCCCCGCCCATGCTGTGGAAGCTTCATTGCTTGCTTCTAAAAAATCTGCTTCTCAATTCTCACCCTGTGTTATCTGCATACTTCACTCTTCAGGTGTGTGAGACAAAAACCCTCCAGCACTCACACAACCCTGTGTATATCTCTAATGTATTATTTCTTAGATTATATTTGAAGTTTCCTTCTGTTTCTCTATGATTTTCTTTTCTTGTTTTTTTTTTTTTTACTCTCTACGTTTGAATTTCAGTAAATTCCCTTAGTCACACATCTCACTGAGGAGCAGTCTTCCTACTTTTCAAATCTTGAGCTAAGAAATGGTTGGGAAGCTTTCTCATCCTCTAATCTGCCATCTTCTATCTTCTATCTCCTCCCATACTATAGTAGTTGTGTGTGTGTGTGTTTGTAATGTACCAAGGATTGAAACCAAGGGCTCTTAACCACTGAGCTACACATCCCCAGCCCTTTTTAGTTTTAATTTTTAGACAGGGCCTCGCTAAATTGCTCCAGACCTTGATAAATTGCTCAGGGTCTTGCTAAATTGTGGATGCTGGCTTTGAACTTGAGATCCTCCTGCATTAGCCTCTCAAGAGTTGGGGTACAGGCTTGTGCCAAAATGCCAGGCTATACTATAGTTTTGCATGATGTTAATATTGGACATATCTAGGTAGGGAGCCCTTCAAATCTTTGTATAATTTCTTACAATTTCATGTGAATTATCTTAAAATTTCTTAAAATTTCCAGTTATTAAATTTATTGTATAATTACCTTAAAATTTCTTAATTTTAATTTAATAAAGAGCAGCTTTAGGCAAATGATGGTAGTTAAAGTTTGATAAAAAATCTGGTGAAAGAAAATTAGCCATGGAGTCATTTAAAAGGGTGCTAAGGGACTTCCGGCAAGATGGCGGCTTAGAGAGACGCAGCTACCAGTCTCCCCAAACAAAAGACCAGAAACTGCGGCACAACCTTCTCCCACCCGGCTTTTGGACAGCACGGAAGGAAATTTCACTCGCACGGGTAAGCAGAGCCAGCAGCCGTAGACACAGCGTGACTCCAGCGGCTGTGGCCGAAAGCAGCCCGAGGCAGCGTGGCTGCGGGAGGCGGTCCCAGCAGCTCGGCCAGGAGCCATAACTCAGAACACCACTCCTGCAACTGAGGCCCAAAGCGGCCCGGGGCGCGTCTGCGGGAGGCAGTCCCAGTGGCTCCTCCACTCCTGAGCTGAGGCCCAAAGTGGCCCCGGGCGCGTCTGCAGGAGGCAGTCCCAGTGGCTCCTCCACTCCAGCAGCTGAGACCCAAAGAGACCCGGGCGCGTCTGTGGGAGGTAGTACCAGCGGCTCAGCTGGGA
>CM053408.1:72478550-72626277 GCA_028644305.1 Xerus rutilus
GCTCCTCCACTCCTGAGCTGAGGCCCAAAGCGACCCGGGTGCGTCTGTGGGAGGCAGTCCCAGCGGCTCCTCCACTCCTGAGCTGAGGCCCAAAGCGACCCGGGTGCGTCTGTGGGAGGCAGTCCCAGAGGCTCCTCCACTCCAGCAGTTGAGACCCAAAGCGACCCGGGCGCGTCTGCGGGAGGCAGTCCCAGCGGCTCCTCCACTCCAGCAGCTGAGACTCAAAGCGACCCGGGCGCGTCTGCAGGAGGCAGTACCAGCGGCTCAGCCGGGAGCCAGAACTCAGAACTCAGAACTCCACTCTTGAGCTGAGGCCCAAAGCGGCCCCGGGCACGTCTGTGGGAGGCAGTCCCAGCGGTTCCTACACCCCAGCAGCTGAGACCCAAAGTGGCCCCAGGCGCGCCAGCAGGAGGCAGTCCCAGCGGCTCAGCCGGGAGCCATAACTCAGAACTCAGAACCCCACTCCTGCAGCTGAGGCCCAAAGTATCTGTTCTGGTATCTGTTGTTCAAGCCCTCCAAATGAGAACAAGAAGGGGCTGCCTACCTTGTATCTGTGAGTCAGAATGTATGTTGATCCAGTTCTCTAGAGAACAAGTCTCTTCCTCTCTTTGGGGGCCTAGAAAAGGATTGCATATTTGAGAGTGTGTTTGTCTGTGTGTTGGGGTAGGATGGGGCGTGTATAGGTGGGCATTGTTTAACAGACTTTATTTGCCTCTCCAAGGATTAAAGAGGCCAGACAAATATACAAAATCACACTTAAGAATACTAAGTTGTATGCAATGGCATGAAAGCACCTTCTGGAATTATAAAGTACACAACATGCACAACCATACCTGAGGTACTGTAGACTAGCTCTGGCCCTTAGAATGTACTCAGTAAAGACCAGGCCCCAAGTACAAACTAAAGTGGGAAATCATGTTCCACTCCTGGACATCTACTCATACATGAAAAACAGAGAGAAGCAAACAAAAAAGGCAACTACACACAAAAGGGCACATATATAAAATTTTTCTAGCCTTAGAAATGAGATATACATCTACATACAGGACGCATATACAGCCTCAAATAGACAAGATCAGAAAGGACCTTGCCAAGACATGTCACTGTCAAAATGCCTAAGAGAAAATAAGAAAAGAATATTAAAAGCCACACAAGAAAAACAGCTTATATTTAGAGGCAAACCAAGAAGGCTCAAGAGGAATACATCTCAACTTGTGCACAAGTCCAAAACTTCTGAAAACAAATGGAAATAGGCAAACAAATCTACCCCCCAAATTTAGGATCCCTCAACAAAGGAACCCATGGATATGGAAGCGGATGTAATTCCAGACAGAAGAAAATGATGATTAAAATATTCAGTGAACTAAACAAAAATTTAAGGGATGAATTAAGAGAGCAAAGATAGGAGTTAAAAAAAAAACCATTTCAATAAAGAAACAGAGATATTGAAAGGAAATCAATCAAAACTTCTGGAAATAGAAGACACAACTGTAAAAAATAAAATTCACTTTAAAGCATCACGAACAGATTAGATTGCATAGAAAACAGAATACCAGGCCTCAAAGACATAATTTAACAGCTGGAGATATAGCTCACTTGGTATGCACAAGGCCATAAGTTCAATCCTCAGCACCACAATAAAAAAAAAAAAAAGACAGAATTTAAGGCCTTTAGGACAGGGTAGATAAAATTGAATACAATGTAATGAAGAAAAGAAATAAAAGAATATAATCAGAATATGCAAAAAATCTGGGACATAAAGAACAAACCTAAGAGTCATTAGGATACATGAGAACTAGAAATATAGGTGAAAGCCACTAAGAACCTCTCCAGTGAAATTAGAATAGAAAAATTTCTCAGCCTTAAAAATGAAATGGATATCCATATACAGGTTGCATGTAGAACCCCAGATAGACAAGATCAAAGAGAACATGTTCAAAAAACATCATAATCAGGATGTGTAACATATAAAATAAGAAAAAAAATATTAAAAGCTGCAAGAGAAAAGGATCAGCTTACATTTAGAGGCAAATTGATAAGGCTCACATATAATTCCTCAACTCAGGCACTTAAAATGAAGAGGGCCTTGAATGAGATATTCCAAGCTATAAAAGAAAACAATTATCAGCCAAGATTACTATATCCAGCAAAGCTACCTTTCAAACTTGGGGAAAGAAAAGTTTTTCATGATAACCATCAACTAAAAGAATTCATAAGCCAACACTATTAGAAATATTTAAGATATACTGTATACAGAGGTAAAAAAAAAAAAAACAGATCCCAAAGCTCCCAAATAGATTAAGCTCACCAAGAAAAAACTAACTAAATACAAATCAAGGTAGAATTAAATATATCAAGTAAACCAAAATGGCAGGAAACCCTAATAAAACTAAATATAAATTGTCACAACTCCCCATTTAAAAGACATACATTAGCAGAAAAGATAGAAAAACAAGATCCAGCTATATGCTGTCCACATGAGATTCACCTCATAAACAAAAAAACATGCATTTGTTGAAAGTAAAAGGATAGTAGAAAATATTTCATGCCAAAGAATTCTGAAAAAAAGCAGGAATAGCTATTCTCATATCTAAGAAGATTTCAAGCAAAACTTAGAAGAGACAAGAAAGTTCACTACACATTAGTAAAGGGTACAATCCAACAAGAACATATAATGATTGAAAATATATATGCCCCAAATGTGAGTGCATTTAATGACATTCTTAAAAAATATGTCTTGACATTAAATGCCAGTACAGTGACAATCAATGATTTCAATACACCTCTGTCACCAATATGCAGGTCATCAAAACATAAAATCAATAAAAATATTTTCAACCTAAATAAAACTATAAATCAAATAGACCTACGAAACAGAATATTTTACCCAAAAACAGCTGAATTCAATTTCTTCTCAGAAGCTATTGAAATATTTTTCAAATATACAATATTCTATATCACAATTTAAGTCAACTAATTTTTTAAATGGTATACTATCATGCATTCTATCAAATCATATTGGAATGACATTAGGAATCAACAGGAAGAAAATGTACAGAAACCAAATGAACATATGGAGTTTGAACAGTACTTTTTTAAATGAGGAATTTATCATAGATAAAATCAAAAAAAATTTAGAAATCAATGAGAACAGAGATACAACATATTAAAATCTGTGGGACAGCCTGATGGCAGTTTTAAGAGGAAAATTTGCAGAGTTGAGAGCCTGCACTTAAAAAATACAAAGAAGTAGATACTCTAATGCAATACCTCAAGACCCTAGAAAAGGAAGAATAAGTTTGAAAATAATTAGAAGGCAGAAAATAATTAATATCAGGGTTGAAATTAATGAAATTGAGTTTCATTAATGAATTTGTGATAAAAACATAAGAAATTAATACAACAAATCCTGAACCAAATCAACCAAAACAAAGATAAGAAAGACCCAAATTAACAAAATTAGAAATGGAAAAGAAGATATCACCACAGATACTGCTAAAATTCAGAGGATCATTAGAAGCAATTTCAAAAATTTGTACTCCAACACACTGGAAAATCTAAAAGATATTAAAAGTGTTCTATATGCATATGACCTTCCCAAATTGAACCAAGAAGGTGTGAAAAACCTAAATAGACAAATAGCAAGTAATAAAATTGAATCATTAGTTAAAAGCTTTACAACAAAGAAAAACCCAGGACCAGAAATATTCTTAGCTGAGTTCCACCAGATTTTTAAAAGAAAAACTAAGCCGGATATGGTGGTGCATGCCTGTAATCCCAGCACTTTGGAAAGCTGAGACAGTAGAATCGCTAATTTAAAGCCAGCCTCAGCAATGGCAAGGTGCTAAGCAACTCAGTGAGACCCTGTCTCTAAATAAAACACAAAATAGGGCTGGGGATATGGCTCAGTGATGGAGTGCCCCTGAGTTCAATCCCTGGTATCAAAAAGAAAAAAGGAAAGAAAAGAAAAGAAAAAGAAAAACTACCATCCTTTCTCAAACTATTCTATGAAATTTAAAGGGAGGAAACACTTCTCAATTTACTCTGTTAAGCCAATGTAACCCTGATAACCAAAACCAGAAAATGGTACATTAAGAAAACTACAGATCAATATCCCTGATGACCTGATAATCATTGTTATAATATTACATATGAGGTGTCCCAAAATGTCATGTATGGGACAACAGAGGAAGGTTTAAAGGTAAAATGATTGAGTTATGAGAGTTTTAACCTAATCAATGCATTAATCTTCTGATAAGAATTAAGTAAATGTTAAGGCAGGTTGAGGCTGGAGTGAGGTGGTCATTTCAAGAAGGTTGTGGCTGGAGTGAGTTGGTCATTGGGGCATGCCTTTGGTATATATTTTGTCTTTGATGAGAGAAATCTCTCTCTCTCTCTCTCTCTCTCTCTCTCTCTCTCTCTGTCTCTCTCTGTCTCTCTGTCTCTCTGTCTCTCTCTCTCTCTCTCCCCCCTCCCAACCCCTCTACTTTGTGGTGGCCATTTTCTGAGCTAATTTCCTCTACCATGATTTACTGCCTCAACTCGATCTATATGAACTTGGCCACCTATGGACAGACCTCTGAAACCATGAGCACCAAATAAACTTTTCTCCTCTAAAATTCTTCTTACTAGGTTTTTGGATCACAGAGGCAGAAAAGTTGATGAAAACAAGTATAGATGCAAAAATCCCTAATAATATAATAGCAGCATGAGATAAGACGGCAGATTAGTGGGAAGCAACTTTTCTCACAGCTCCATTACTGAGGACTCAATCAGCAAGAAAACTACTTTTCTGTTAGGTGAGTGAAAAAAGCACTTTACTGATACTAAATATTGGACAGAGAGCCTTGAAGACTGGGAAATTTGGGGTACATCAGACAAGGATAAGGAACAGAATTGGAGCTAAACTCCTGGTGGGAGGAGAGAAAATGAATATACAAGGTCAGAAAAGACTGAAAAATCCTGGGAAAGTCTTGGCATGGGGAATACCAGGATCAAAGGGCAGCCTGCCCTGGGCCAACCCAGAGTGCTGTGCACAGGGAGAATCTGAACAGGCAGAGCGACTGAGTTCAGTGCTCAGAAACAATCCTTGGAAGGCCAAAAAGGGCAGTATCCCCAAACAACAGAACCAGTGAAGGACTAACTCCTTCTTTCCATGAGTGGTGCCCTGGGGAGAGTTATAAGGTACAGTCCTAGAAGTGCATTGATTCATTAACACCCAGCAACTCCCCACACAGTAAAATATGGGGGGCAAACCAGACCTAAGCCCAGGCCCAGGAGCTTCACCTACAGAAATTCACTTCATAGAAGCCAGGGGCATCTATACCCTGAAAGTGAAGACAAAAGTATCTTCCACAGATCCTTACACCATCCTCACCATCCTACTGAGAAAGAAAACAGAAACAGAAAGACAGTATAACATAGTGTGCATATAATCTCCTTGATTATTCTGTTATTTTATTTTTGTTTTTGTTTTGTTTATGAATGTGTACTGATTGATAGGTGATGAACAATTATGTATTTGTTTCTGCTTTTATAATATTAGCATTTGTCAAAGGCAGTTATTTTTAGTTTTGTTCTGTTTTTTGAGGGTTAAGGTTTTCGATTAGTATAATTTGGATTGATTTTCTATTGTTTGTTTCAAAATTCTATTGCCCTTTGTTTCTATTTCTTTTTTCTTGCTAACAGCCAAACTGTATTGTTTTCTCTTTCACTCTTCCTCTAATTTTTAATTTTTATGTCTTCTACCCCCTCCCTTATAAACACATCTTACATTGTCTCTGAATTTACCCAATTCACTTCTTGAATCTACAAAGCTTTTTCTATCCCACTCATCTCCTATTCTTTCCTCTTAATGAACTCTATCTTTAACTAGACACATACAAAGATCTACATCTGTTTATTTTTTCACATTTCTAGCATTTTTTTAAAGGCAGTTACTTTTCATGGATCAGTATTTTGAGGACTAAGATGTTTGATTAGTATATGTCTACTTTGTTATTGTATTCTTTTATTTCTTTTTAATTTCTTTTTTAATTTTTATTTTATATATTTTTCTTTCATTTACCTGTGTCCCTTGACTCTCTCTTTTTTCCTCTGCTAGCAGCCAATCTCTATTGATCTCTCTTTCACTCTTTGTCTAGTCAGATTTTTTATTGCTGCAACTAAAGGATCTGACCAGAATAACTGTAGAAGAGAAAAGGTTTATTTGAGGGCTCACAGTCGCAGTGGTCGCAATCCACCAAAACCAATTTGGATTTCAGCTGATCTCTCAACCCAGACTTTCAGAGCTAGGAGGTCTTGCAATAATATATACCAAGTTCTGAAAGAAAATGGATGCCAGCCAGGAATACTATACCTTGCAAATTCAGCTTCAGAGTTGATGATGAAACAAAAACCTTCCATGATAAACAAAAATTAAAAGAATTCCCAAGTAGAAAGCTTGCTTGCACTAAAAAACATACTCAATAAAATATTTCATGAAGAATAACTGAAAAATAAAAGTGAAAACCAACAAAGGGAGAAAATACAAGAAGAATAGCCAAAGGAGAAACTAACTCAAATTAAAGCCATAAATAAATCAAAATAGCAGGGAATAAAATCATCTTTTAATTATAACATTGAATGTAAATGAACTAAAATCATCAATCAAAAGATTTAAACTTGCAGGTTGGATTAAAAAATAAGACTCAAAAATCTGCTGTCTTCAAGAGACTTACCTCACAGGCAAAGACATGCCTAGACTGAAGGTAAAAGGATGCGGAAAAAATCATGCCATTCACATGGATCTTGTAAACAAGCAGGAGTCTCTATCCTCATATCAGATAAAGTGGACTTAAAGCCAAAGTTAATCAGAATGGACAAAGAAGACCACATCATATGGCTTATGAGAATTGTATATCAAGACATGACAATTATAAATATAAATATGTATATAAATATTTATAATATAAATACTATATATTTATATTTATAATAAAAATAATTATATAATTTATAATATAAATATTTATGCCTCAAACAATGGAACATGGAAATGCATATAAACAAACACTTCACAATTTCAATAATCAAATACATCACAACACAGTAATAATGTGTGACTATAACAAGCCTCTCTCATCATTTGAGAGATTTCCATACAAAAACTAAATAAAGAAGCTATGGACATAAAAATACAATGAATAATTTAGACTTTAAAAAATATACTGAATATTTCATCCATCAGTTACTATACACTTTCTGCTCAGCAGTATATGAATCCTTATCTAAAGTAGACCATATCTTAGGCCACAAAGCCACTCATAGTAAGTATAACAAAATAGAGATAATATCTTGTATTTTATCTGATCATAATGGATGAAATTAAAAATAGATGGTAAAATAAATAGAAGCTACTCTAACACCTGAAAACTAAATAATATGCTATTGAATGATAAATGGATAGCTAAAGAAATCAGGGATGAAATAAAAAGATAACTGAGAATAGTTATACAACCTATCAAAATCTCTAGGACATTATGAAGGTGGTTCGAAGAGCAAAGTTAATTGCATTAAATTCATTCATTAAAAAGAATAAAATGTCACCAAATCAATAAGCTAGCTTTACATATCAAAGCCTTAGAAAAGGAACAAATTAACACCAAATGCAGTAGAAGACAGAGAATAATTAAAATCAGAGACAAAATTTATAAAATTAAAACAAAAATTTCAAAAAAGATCAATGAAACAAAAACTTTGTTCTTTGAAAAAATAATAATTAATTAACCCTTAGGATTTCTCATGAAGAAAATAAGAGGGAAAATTCAAATTACCAAAATTTGTAATTAAAAAGGAAATATCACCATGGACACTACTGAAATACAGACAGTAATGAGATACTACTTTGAAAAATCTATACTCCAATTAAATAGAAAATCATGGGGACATTGACAATATTTCTAGAGACATACAGCCTACTCAAATTGTATCAGGAGGGTATAGAAAATTTAAACAAATCAATTTTAAGCAACGAGATTGAAAACACCATCAAAAGCCTACCAACAAACAAAAACCCAGGACTAGATTGATTCTCAGCTGAGTTCTACCAGACCTTCAAAGAAGAACTAATGCTAATGTTCCCCAAAGTATTCCATGAAATAAAAAAGGAAGGAACACTTCCAAACTCATTCTATGAAGCTAGTATCACCCTGATACCAAAAGCAAAGATATATCAAGGAAACAAAACTTCTGTCCAATATCCCTGGTAAACATAAATGCAAAAATTCTTAATAAAATACTGGTAAATCACATACAAAAACATACTAAAAAGATTGTGCACCATAATCAAGTGGGTTTTGTTCCAGGGATGCAATGTGGGTTCAACATAAAAATATAAATGAACATAATTCGTCACAACAATGGACTTAAGAAAAGAATCACATGATTATCCCAATAGATGCAGAAAAAGCATTGGACAAAATACACCATTCATTCATGTTCAAAATAGCAGAAAAACTAGGGATAGTAAGAACATACCCCAATATTGTAAAAGCTATATATGCTAAACCCAAGGCCAACATAATTCTAAATCAAAACAAATATTGAAAGTATTCACTCTAAAAACTGGAACAAGAAAGGGATACTCTCTTTTACCACTTCTCCTCAAAATAGTCCTTGAAACCCTAGCCAGAGCAATTAGACAAAATAAAAAAATTAAAGAACTATGAATAGAAAAAAAAGAGTTCAAACTGTCCCTATTGGCCAATAATATGATTCTATATTTAAAAAACCCAAAAAACTCCACTACAAAGCTTCTAGAACTCATAAACAAGTTCATGAAAATAGCAGGAATATAAAACTAGCATGTATGGATCAATTGCACTTCTATAACAATAACAAATCAGCTGAAAAAGAAATCAGAAAAATGATCGCATTCACAAAACTCCTTCCATCCAAAAAGAAAAAAAAGAAAAGAAAGAAAATACCTAGTAATCAGTCTAACAAAAGAGATGAAAAATATCTACAATGAAAACTACAAAACCAAAAAACAAAAAAGAAAATAATTGAAGACCATATAAGATGGAAAGATCTCTCATGTTCTTGGATAGGCAGAATTAATATTGTGAATATGGCCATGAATATAGTGAACATAGCACTACAAAAGTGCTATAAAGATTTAAATTAAAACTTGAATAACATTGTTCATAGAAAGAAAAAAAAAAGCAGTCATAAAATTCTTTGGAAAAATAAGAGACCCAGAATAGTCAGCAATCCTTAGCAAGAAAAGTGAAGCAGGACACATCAAAATACTAGCCACTAAATTATACTACAGAGATATAATAATAAAAAACAGCATGGTATTACTACTAAAATAGAGACAAACCCACATAAACACAGTTATCCCATACTAGCCAAAGGCAGATACATTGGAGAAAAGATAGGCTCTGTATCAAGTGGTGCTGGGAAAACTGGAAATACACATGTTGCAAAATAAAATTGAACCCCTATCTCTCACCCTGCACAAAACTCAACTCGAAATAGATCAAGGACCTAGGCATTAGACAAGAGACCCTGCACCTTCTGGAAGAAAATGTAGGCCCAACTTTCTATCATGTTGGCTGAGGAACCAAATTCCTCAACAAGACTCTTAAAGCACAAGAGCTAAAATTAAGAATCAATAAACAGGTGGTATCAAACTAAAAAGCTTCTTCACAGTAAAAAAAAAAAAAAAAAAAATACAGCATGAATGGAGACCCTATCTCCAGAACATGAACATTAATGGAGACCCTACAGAAGGAGAGAAAATCTTTACCACATACAACTCAGATGGAGCATTAATCTCCAGAATATAAAGAACCCAAAGAACTTAACACCAAAAAAAATAAAATATAATATAATAACTCAATCAAAAAATGGGCAAAAGAACTGAACAGACACTTCACAGAAGAAGAAATATGACTGGTCAACAAATATGCAAAAAAATGTTCAATATCTCTAGCAATTGGAGAAATACAAATTAAAACCACCCTGAGATTCCATCTCACTCCAGTCAGAATGGCAATTATCAAGAATACAAGTAACAATAAATGTTGGCAAGGATGGAGGAAAAAGTTATATTCATACATTTCTGGTGGAACTGCAAATTGGTGCAACCACCCTGGAAAGCAGTATGAATATTCCTCAGAAAACTTAGAATGGAACCACCACTGGACTCACTTATCCCACGCCTCAGTTTATACCCAAGGACTTAAAATCATCATACTACAGAGATGCAGCCACATCAATGTTTATAACAGTTCAATTCACAAAAACAACTTTTATTACCAATATTTCTTCATTTTCTATGGACACAAAACCTGAATCTTTATCATGAGGTGGTAACTTATTTCATATGAAGTGTATCCTGTCCTACCTCATAATCGATCACCCTAACACCACCACTCCTTGCTGCCTTGGACTCACTACATACCAAAATCAATGACTTCACAACTCTTTGTGACAAAATGTCTTAATGTACCCTCTTCGACTTAGTTTTTATTGGCACATGTTGTTTCTTTAACCCCCATTTTTTTCTTTTATTTTCTCCATCTATCAATATTGTATTCATTTTTCAGGACTCAAGTCATATACCCTCTCTTCTATGTAGCTTTCATTTACCTCTCCAGTGGACTTAGGTGCTTCATCCTATGAGAAATGATATAAATTTCAAAGTGGGATCATGGTTACAATAATCTGTTATCTAAAATACATTGCCCCATTCAGTGCCTTTTACTCATATTTCTCATTACATTTCTGAGACTTCTAGTGAACAATTTTGTTGACATTTACTCAATTCTAGGTCATCCAAAAACAAAAGCTTTTATAACTCACAGTTGAACTAATGACATCTGTGAGGTCATCTACCAAGGAATCCAAATCGTGGGCATTCCTTTGTTTGTAGATCAACCTGATAACATTGCTCATGGGAAGGCCAAGGGAGCAGCTATTAGATTGGACTTCAGAACACTGCCAAGTGCAGATCTTCTCAAGGCCTTGAGCGTGGTAATTAACAACCTTTCATGAGTATAGTACCTTTGTCATTAGGTAGTGAAAGATTGTCTTCTCACCAGTGAGTATGAATTTCAGACCATTTCCAGAGGCTAATTTTGAAAGAATTTAAGTGATTTAACTCCTGTGAAATCTGTTTTTATTTTCAACCAAACAGATGAACTTTTAGTATTTCAGGATTGTTGTCTACTAAAAAGATAGTAACTATTTCAAAGTTGCATTGACCTCATAAATTACATGGGTAATCAATTAGCGCAGCTTTTCTAGGCATACACAAATATTTGCCATATATATAAGCTATTTGCAATAAGAATGTAAATTTTTAAAATACGATGGAATTTACATGAGGAAAGAATAATGAATTTGAAGAAGTATGACAAATGTCTTGATTCTACACAAAATTTCTGAAACTAAATTTTGTTCAAAATTTCATTTTATTATTATTTTATCATATTTCATTAATGATATATAACACACATATAAAATTTGCCTTTTTAAAGTGAAAAACTCAAATTCAAATGTATTTACTATGTTTTCAGAATTATGAAACTCTCATAACAATATAATTTTAGGAAATTTCATCACCATAAACATGTGACATAGCCTTGCACTAACTCCTAGACAATCATCATTTATGTTTTGTCTCTATTAATTTTCCACTTCTGGATATTTCATCAAAACATACCAATCCAATTATTTTCTTCATACATACTTTCTTTTGCTAACATAATTTTGGTTTCATCTATGTCATGCCAAACATCAGAATTTTTTCTTTTCTGCCTGAATAATATGTTATGATTGGATAAATCACATGCAATTTATTCCTGTGATATATTCTGGGTGTCTTTGTTTCTTCCAATTTTAGTAGTTATAAATATTTATATATATATTTTGTATGAGCATATATTTTCATTTCTTCTGGGTACATAATACTAATGGAATCTCTGATACCAAAGGAATCCTATAATACATATGGGAACTTTATGTGTATTAAGATGCACCAAATTTTTTTCCAAAGCAGATGCAAATTTTTCATTCCAACCAGCAATATAAGAGAGTTGTAATTTCTCTATATAATTGTTAACACACTATCATCTGCTTCTTTTTAGCATAGCCTTCCTAGTGGACAGGAGCTTATAGTTCCTTGTGGTCTTGATTTGAATTTCCCTTATGACTGAAGCAAATTCTTTCATTTTCTTATCGGCAATTAATATAGCTTCTTGAGAAAAATATTAATTCCCATTCTTTACTTATTTTTAATTATTATTGATTGTAGTGCTATGGATATAAACCCCTTACCAGAAGTATAATTTGTAAATATTTTCTACTATTCTAAATGAGTTGATTTTTTAAAATTTTCTTTATGGTATCTTTTCAAGTACATTAAAATGTCCTGCATGATATTTAATAGAATAAATTTTTAAAAATTAACCTTTTCCATACTTCAAAACAAAATGATGCTGTGGAATGTGTAGTATCTAGATAGCATGACTATCTTAATTCGGCATTCATTATTGCTACTGACAGTATTATTTCTTAAGCAGAGTATCACTTTAAAACTACATTACCATGAAGAAGATAGTGAAACACAAGGGATGATTCTTAAAATTTCTAAAATATGGAAGTTAAGAAATGCCCTTCTAAGTAATTCAGAGTCAACAAAGATCGTAACACGAACTTTTGCCTCTGTAGTTCAACTCATATATACATAGCCCAAAGAAATATTTAAGCATGTTAATTAAAAAACATTTACAAGAACGTTTTCTAAAAGAATTACTACCAATGGCAAAAATACTGTTAACTACTCAATGTCTGTTATACATAAAATAATTAGATAACCCATAGTTTTTTCATAAATAGAATATAGCAAAGGAATTAAACCAGAGCTCCTACACAAAAGAATGGCACAATTGAGAATATGCCACATGACAACAATATATAAACAAATAAAATCAAGCTATGTGTTAGAAGTCAGGATCATAATTAACTTGGGGAAGGAAGAAGTAACTAAAAGTAATCATGGACAGGGGTGCTTCTGGGAAAAAGTGATATTCTGTTAGTGGGTACATCAGCATCCTTGGTTCACCATATTTACCAAGCTCATTGTGAAATGTCCAGATGATCATTTAGGATATTTGTATTTTTATTTATTTCATACTTAAATTTGGGGCTTATTACACAAAATATAATATTTCTATATTTTAAAATATTAGAAAACAAATAAAAAATTAAACGCAACCCAATAGAAGGAATGCCCAGGGCTTCTATGCCAATATGGCTAGGGAAAGCACCTCAGAGAGGTGACACATAAGCCAAGACCTCCATCATGACACATGAGCAAGACTTGTGGTGCTACAGGGAAGGATGCCCAAGAACAGGGATAGGGAGGATTAAAAGTATAAAGGTGCAAAGGAGAGAATACATTTGGTGTCATCAGGGAATGGAAAGAAGACAAATGTTCCTAGACAGAATGGGCAGGGACAATGAAGCAGAAAACCTTGCCAGTGTCTGACCAATTAGAAAATTCTAGCCCAAGAATGGGTTTCTATTTTAATTCTTCTGGTGGTCAGAAGCCAGATGGAAATTTTGAGAAAGACAGTAACATAATTGGATACATGTAGTAAAACTTAATTCTGTCCACTAGGTAGAAATTAAGAAGTAGAGGGTAGCAGAGAAGTGAAAGGGGAACTGGTCAGGAAGCATTTCACAAACACAATTCCTATTTAAAAATGTCAAGATAATCACTCCCGCATTTCATTTTGTTCTGTATTGCTAATTGAACTCAGAATGATTCGTAACCACTTCTTATGGAAAATATTTAACTTACCCTCCAGACATTCTATGGTCACTTTTAAAATATTTGTAGACCAGAAAATTCCAATAAAACCAAACATTGAATGATGAGAGAAGCAAAAATACACTTCTATAACATTTATATTGAATCGTTCATATGACAGTTTTCAAAAGATTTTCAATGACTTGATATGCTCAGGCACATTAATGTATTTTTAAAGTTCGCACCTTTATGTTTATCCTTTAAAGAGAATCCTATAAGGTTATCAAGAATTTACCACAATCATCCAGTGAAACCTCTGGATTGAGACATCTTCTGGATCAAGCTATCTTCTGGATTGAGTTATCATGTGCCACAAAAATGCTAAACCCCTCTAGGTTGCAGCCTATGACCTCTCCTGGTTCCAGTACTATTTTTAGGGTGTGATTGAGTTCCTGCTGTCCTGTGTGGCAACTGGGATATTCATCATCATTAACTGCTGTCTGTTTTGTTGCCGAAGTCAGCTAAAACAGGAAAAAAAGAAAATAAGTGTGAAGTTGTATTTAGATCCAAAGCTGGGAGTCCTGACAGATGGGCCTCCTCCAGTTTACTTCTGCAAGAAGTGGTTGTGAACCAGGTTCCTTCCTCCAGTGACAAAACAATCTTTCACAACCTACCTTGTCAAGGCGCAGCTTATTTTCCAGAGGTATACTACATGTTTCAGAGTTAGAAATACTTCAGGACAAAGCAGAGTGGGGAAAACTGAGAAAAATAGAAATAATAAAACAATATGAGTGCCTTCCAGAAATTACTACTAGAATTTACAAGTTATACCATAATAATTTACTGAGCTGGACTGTGATTCACATATTATTCTTGGATGCAACAACTTTCAAAAGTCTACTCAAAGTATCAACATCGTTTTTTAAATACTTAGGATGCTTTAACTTCATTTGGGTAGATAACTTTGTATTTTTAACTTTTTTCTGAATAATATATTCAATAATTAGAATTGTGTTTCAAGATTTGCCTTTCTATTTGGTTTTGGGAGACTGATAGTGCTGCTTGTACATCCAGCAACAGCATCACTTCTCTTCTCTAGGAGGTGAGAAAGGCTTACCTTCTTTCACCTAAAGTCATTTCCCAGCAGAACATCTGTGGAGATGATACATGCTTAATAATACAATATTGAACTATAAGGAAATATTTCACCAGGCTGTAAATTATTTGGTACATCTGTAATCCCAGTGTCTAGGAAGTCTGATATAAGTAATGCAAGTTCAAGGCCAGCTTTAGCAAAAACAAAAAGTCTAAAGGGTTGAAGACAAAGCTCAGTGATAGAGTGCTTGCCTAGCATGTACAAGGCCCTGGATTCAATCCCCACTATGGATGGATAGATGATAGATAAATAGTTGGACAGATAGATGTATGTATGGGTGGATGGATAGATAGATGTATGTATTTGTAGGTAGGTAGATAGATAGATAGATAGATAGATAGATAGATAGATAGATAGATAGATAGACAGACAGAAAGATCTCAAGCACAATTACAAATGGAGGGAAGACCTGATTAGATATTTCTTAAAAGAATATATACAAATGGCCAACAAGTATATAAAAAAACACTCAGCATCGATAATTATCAGGAAGGTGCAAATTAAACCACAATTAGATATATTCTCACCCCAGTAAGACCATGCATTATCAAAAGAAAAAATATATATGCTGGCAAGAATGCAGAGAAATGGAGCACTTATACTCCATTAGAAGGATTGTAAACTAGTATAATCATGGAAATTCCAAAAAAAGAAAAGGAAAATACATAATCAGTAATATCATGTGTTCCAGCAACTGCACTAGTAGTATATGTCCAAATGCAAGTAAATCAGTATGTCAAAAATATATCTATACTCCCATGTTTCTCACATCACTATTTACAATAGCTAAGATTTTAACACAACCAAATATTACTAAGCCATAAAAAAAGGAGATGTCCTACCTTTTGCACCAACATAAATAGAACCAGAGCACAGTAAGTGAAATAAGGCAGGCACAAAAACATCAATGTCGTATGTTCTCATTTATGGAAGCACAAAGGATTGATCTCACAGAAGAAGAGAAAGGTAAGAAGAAGGGGAAAGAAGGATGATAAAAAACAGAGGGATGTGGTTATACTTGAGGCATTATTCTAATATTCTTTTGCATAGTAGGATAAGTAACACTGACAACAATTAATTCAATATTTCAAATAGCTAGTAGAGAAGATTTTGAATGTTCCCAACAAGAAATGACTAACGTTTCAGGTGATGGATATGTTCTTACCCTGCTCTGATAATTAACATTATATATGGACTGAAATATCATGCTTTACCCCATAAATATATAAAATTATTACATGTCACTTGATCCTTTAAAAATTTAAGTGCTTCAAAATATTAATGGTATATAGGAGACATGAAATCAATAGATTTTTCTCAGAAAAGACTCATAACCTACATTAGTATGAGTAAACTATTTCTAAGAAAACATCATGTGGAGTGACATTTTTAAGTCAAATTGAAAAGTCCTCTTTCCTATTGCAATTCTATATTTAGGAATCTCAAGCAGAAATAAACTGCATATCATCATATTTGTTTATGGGGTATTCTCTTTAGAACTCACATGACTACCAGTCAGTAAAAATGCTCTTGCAATTAATTGTATAAGGTACAAAACCATGCTGTCCTTGTCAAATTGATTTTCTTAAAGTTCAGAAATTTGAAAACAACTTTGGAATGAAGTAAAATATATGTGAACTTATATGTACACAGAGAGTGAATAATTTGGAGAAATATACAGAACTCCAAGGTAAATAATTTTAATGTTAATCCTTTGTCCTTCTGTGGTATTTGACACTTCACAATAATAAGCTATAATTAATCATGTGACTTAAAACTAATTTGTAAAATAAACATAGATAGCAAGCTATAATATTTGATATCATATTAACGGTTTGTTAGAGTTATTCAGAATACTTCATGAACCAGAATCTGGTCTATTTCTCCATCTTGGGCCTGCTTTTAGGATACTTGTTTCATGTTAATGTATCTATTGTGCAGGTAACAAAGATTTTCTTCCATTCTGTAGTCTCTCTATTCACATTCTTGATTGTTTCCTTTGCTGGGAAGCAGCTTTTTGGTTTGATACCACCCACATATTGATTTCAAATCTTTCTTCTTGAGCTTTAGGAGTCTTGTTGAAGAATTCAATTCCTAAGCTGACTTGATGGAGAGTTGAGCCTATAGTTTCTTCTAGAAGGTGCAGGGTCTCTGGTCTAATGCCTAGGTCCTTGATCCACTTTGAGTTGAGTTTTGTGCAGGGTGAGAGATGGGGGTTCAATTTTATTCTGCTATGTATGGATTTCCTGTTTTCCCAACACCAATTGTTGTAAAGGCTATCTTTTCTCCAATGTATGTTTATGGTATCTTTGTCTAGTATGAGACAATTGCATTTATGTGGGTTTATCTCTTTGTCTGATAGAGCATTGATCTCCAGAATATACAAAAAAAAAATCAAAAAATATTAACACCAAAAAACCAAATAACCCAATCAATAACTGGGCAAAGGAACTAGAGACTTCACAGAAGAAGAAATACAATTGGTCAACAAATATATGAAAATGTTCCACATCTCTAGAAACTAGAGACATGCAGATTAAAACTACACTGAGATTCCATCTCAATCCAGTCAGAATGGCAATTATCAAGAATACAAGTAACATTAAATGTTGGCAAGAATATGGGAAAAAAGGTTCACCATACTTTGCTGTTAGGACTGCAAATCAGTGCAACCACTTTGGAAAGCAGTATGAAGATTCCTCAGAAAACTTGGAATGGAAGCACCATTTGACCCATTTATCCCACTCCTCAGTTTATACCCAAAGAACTTAAAATCAGCATACTTCAGTGAAGCAGCCATGTCAATGTTTATAGCACCTCACCTAACAATAGCAAAACTAGGGAACCAACCTAGATGCCCTTCAATAGGGAAATGGACAAAGAAAATGTGATAGATAGATAGATAGATAGATAGATAGATAGATAGATAGATATAAATATAGATATAGATATAGATATAGATATAGACAAAGAAATATTAGTCAGCCATAAAGAACAATATAATTATGGCATTTGCCAGTTAATGGATGGAACTGTAGAATATCATGCCAAGTGAAATAAGCCAATCTCCACAAACCAAAGGCCAAATATTCTAATATACAGATGCTAACACACAACAAAGTGGGGGAGGAAAGAATAGAAATTCATTGGAATGAAGGGGAGCAAGGGGGAATGGGAATAGGAAAGACAATAGAATGAATCAGACATAACTTTCCTATGTTCATATATGAATACATAACCAGTGAAAGTCCACATCATGTATAACTACAAGAATGGGATCCTAATTAGAATAAGTTATACTCCATATATGTCAAAATATATTCTATTGTCAAGTATATCTAAAGAGAACAAATTTATGGCAGCTATCCAAAATATCAGCAACGATAAGTGCTGGCAAGTATGTGGTGAAAAAGGCACACTCAAACATTGCTGGTGGGACTATAAACTGGTGCAACCAAGCTGGAAAGTGGTATGGGAGATTCCTTAAAGAACTTGGAATGGAACCACCATTTGATCCAGCTATTCCACTCCTTGGCCTATACCCTAAAGATTTAAAAATAGCATACTACAGTAATGCAGTCACTTCAATGTTTATAGCAGCACAATTCACAATTGCAAAACTGTGGAAGCAACCCAGATGCCCTTCAATAGATGAATGGATAAAGAAACTGTGGTACATATACACAATGGAATATTTTTCAGCAATAAGAGAGCGTAAAATTATGGCATTTGCAGGTAAATGGATGGAATTGGAGGACATTATGCTAAGTGAAGTAAGCCAATCCCAGAAAACCAAATGCCGAATGTTCTCTCTGATTAGTGGATGCTGATACATAAGTCAGGTGGGAATGGGGAACATAGGAGAAATGGAGGAACTCTGGATGGGTCAGGGGGAATGAAGGGGTAGGGAAAAGGGAAGGGGTGTAGTAAAGCTGGTTGAATGAGATGGTCATCACTCCCCTAGGTGCATGAATGAAGACACAAATGGTGTGACTCTATCTGGTTTGCAACCAGAGAAATGGAAACATTAAGCTCTATATATGTACTATGACTTGAAATGCATTTAAATAAATTAATTTAAAAAAAGAGAACAAATTTAAAAATTACAAAAGAATCTATGAATATATATCATTAATTTCTATACTTGCAAAAATATAAATTCATACAATTTTTGTGAATTTATTTTGTTTTTAATATCAATATTTAATGAATTTTATAGTAACTTAGTGACCTTTTTTATTGACTTTAAAAATTTGTGGTGATTTGACATATGACTACAAATACTCTGACAATCTCTTCAAGCCATGTCCTTTCAGGGTCCTCTCGGCCATGTATCAGTCTCCCCCCTCTGCCAGCAGGAAGGAGGGGATCCCCGGGAATCCCCAACAAACACGAATTTAGAAAGGTAAAGTCACCCGGCACGTAATTACCACGCATGACCCAGGAAGTCTTGTCTCAAACAAGAACTGTTTTATTGAGGGGAGATTACAAGCTTATATAGGGCAGGGGATCCAGTGCTGTCCTGTTTCTAAACTAAGAATGCGAAAGGAGGCTGTCCACGTGTAATGGTATGGATTCATTTAGGTTAGAGCCTTGCTTTGTCCACGAGCACGGAAGCAGCGTTCAGCCAATAAGGGTAATGAGATGTGGCTTTCTCAGGGTAGCGTGGTCAGCCCCGAGCTGGCTGCTCGGTACCATCTCAAGGCAAGCCCCCACATTTCCCCTTTTTTGTTTTTGTAACATGCAGAGCGAGCTGTACTGGAGTATGCACCTGGCTTAGGTTGTTCCCATCTTTCAGGGGATCTTACCTGTCACTGACTGCCACACTAGTACTTCGGGTCTCGTTCACCTAAGGGCCGTCCTGCTGGAACGTCCTGGGGGAGGGGTCCTCTTCCTCCTGAGAGAGTTCCTCATAGCGAGGACTGGCCATCATCACCTGGTTTTGGCATTCTGTGACCATCAATTCTATGCTCCCGATTTGTTCTTTGAAAAAGGCCACTAGCTTATTTACAATAATGGGACCAAAGGTCAGAGCCAATAGCAGAAGAACTGGGGGCCCAGCTATGGCAGAGATTAGAGTAGTTAGCCATGGGGATTGGTTAAACCAGGACTCATACCAGGTCTACTGTCACTCTCTTTCCTGTTTTCTTTTTGCGAGTCCCTTCCTAAGCTTGGCCATGGACTCCCTAATGACCCCAGTATGGTCAGCATAGAATCAGCATTCCTCCCCTAATGCCACACAAGGCCCCCCGTTGTAAGAGTAATAGGTCGAGACCGCGCCGGTTCTGTAGGACCACCTCTGATAGTGTGGTCACAGATTTCTCCAGGACGCTGATGGATTGTTCGATCTGTTTTAAGTCCTCACCAACAGCAGCTTGCAGGGAAGTAAGCCCTCGTTGTTGGGTAACCAGTGAGGCAATGCCAGTGACAACCCCGGCCAATCCCAGACCAAACAGGGCGGCGACAGTCAGTGTAGTAAAGAGTTCTCTCTTTGTCCTCTGCGGGAGCCCTTTGTCCCAATGTTAGATAACATAATCTTCATCATGGTAGATAACGCGGGGCAGAAGGGCCACTGTAATGCAAAACTCTGGAGATTGGTTAAACACCTGGCACAACACGTGGGGAGTCAGACCCGTCTTGGAACAAACCCAGTAACCCCCTCCACTGGGGGTTAGCCAATTTTGAGTGTTCTCTCCAGTGCAAGGGGATTCAAATTCATTGGCACATAGGACCTTTTTGTGGGAAGGCACAGTTCCTATACAGGTACCTTGGCCACTGCCTTGAGTTAAGGTCGATCCAATTTTTTTATTTGTCTAGGTTGTTGAGGTCTCATGGGATGAGCTAAAGGAGGTGTTCATTCCCATTGCTTCATAAAATGGGGGGTTAACATCATAGCACAGCTAGCAGGTATCAGTGAGTTTAGGGTAAGACCCATTGATGGTATCATACATGGCAGAAAAAACGTCCCAGAGGGGATTAGGAGTTTCCTTTGAAGGACCTAGAGAGGGGGTAGTGAGAACCTTGGTTGAGCTTACAGGGGTTTGGGGGGAGGTCGTAGGAGCATTGCCCTGGGGGGCTATGGACTCCAGCCTCTTCGGGGGCGTGGGCCTGGCCAAGGGACAGGAACCTTGGGGGTGGGCAAGGACTTTATTTGGCCCAATGGTTTGAGAAATGGTTGTTATTTTTCTCCTGATTTCAAAGAGGAGCCCACTATCGTACCCTGTCTGGTAAAGTCATAGCCCCCAAGAAATACTTCCTCCATTACAAGCAGTTGAATATTTTCCCTTATCTGTAAAGGTGATAATGAGGGAGTTACAAAGGCCTTCCACCTGTTACAGGGGGGTGTCCCTTTTTGGGAGACTTGGATGAAATCTTCGAGGCTTCCCTATTTCCAGTGCACTGTACCCGTGGTTTCGCAAACCCAGGTTGCACATGAGTAGGATTCGGGGCCTCCACAGCCTCGCCGCTTAGTATGCACAGGACACACATAAAAGGCCTCCTTTTGCAAGGCACTAAGCCCCCAAGTAGACTTGTAATTAGGGGTCCCAGTTGCCTTTGATGGGTGTAGGTTCCAATACCCATCAGATAAATTGCATAAGTCGGCTGTCAGGAAAGGAAACCAGGTTTTTGGATGGAGCCCTGTAATGATGGCTGCAATAGCTCCAGAGCCTGCGATGAATACTTCCCATGTGATGTTATAGGCCTGATGGGGGTTGGAATTAATTCCCTGAGAAAGGCCACCGAGGACCAAGAAAAGAGACATGTATACCTTCATGATCATTAGGGGGCCGCAGTATGATTAAAGAGAGTTAGCCCCGTTGAGATACAGATTACCACAATAAAGGTGATCAGGGAAATGATGAGTAGTCCCATGCAGATCAGGCAGAGTCCAGAACAATTTAGGCATTCCTGTAAGACATAAATATTCATTCCTCAAGAGAGAGGCTTTCTCTTGGGCAGGGTTTATTAGATGGGGTGTATTTAAGATTTCTTGCTGGGACCCATATAGGTTGTTTTTCTCCATGAGGGAATACACATCCAAATCCTCACCCAGAACTTATGAGAGGGTCTGGGCCTCTCCAGTCACCTGTCAGGGGATCTTTCCACTGAACTTCAACGGTGACGTATGGTGCTTGTTGTGACCAATGCCTCTGAAATGCTGTCAGAGGGCAGTCCTTAGAAAAGTTTAAAATATTTAACATAAGTAATGCTAACCTTAGCTGGGTATGGGGGCCTGTTCCCCCTTTTTGTTATTGAAATTGATCTTTAAATGATGGCTTGACTTTGAGGGTTATAAGGAATTTCAGTAGTATGTTTAATATGTCAGGAGTCACACCAATTTTTAGATTTTTGTGAAATAAATGTTGGTCCATTATCTGTTTTTAAAGACCAGGGTACTCCCATAATATTAATAGCCATCAATAAAGCTGTAATAACATGTTTGGTGGTTTCTCCAGCTTGAGCCAAGGCAAATGTAAAAGAAGAGTATGTGTCTATAATCATATAGACATATTTTTTATTGTCTTGCACATTTTATAAGTAAACTACAAAGATTTTGAATATTGGAAGTAATTTTAGAGGCAGCAGCCAAGGAGAAATGTTCCCAATACAAACGATGATTATTTTGTCAAAGGCATGCCATAGGAGTTCTATGATTAAAGACAATAGTTGTCAGGTCCACTGTAGTATTATACCTAGTTAAATTAGCTTTGGGTAAAGACTTGTTAATTTTATAACCTTTCATCATTTACTCTAAACCTTTTTTAACAGTTACATTGTATCCTCTTGTTTCTTTTACCATATGAAGACTTTTTTTATATAGAAATTGTTCCTTTTTTTTTTCTTTCCTAAGTAAAGAACCCAAAGCAATTCTTGTAAATTTTGAATCCAGGAAAATTACTGTATTTAAATGATAAGAAGTACATTATTATTTATAGTACTTTAAATAAAACAGTAGAAACCTTTAGGCCTTCATGTGTAGAACCCAGAACACAAAGAAAGGATAATGGACTCCAATTTTTAAATCAAATTAAGCAAGCCTACACCTTGTATACAAATTAGCGATATAGTGGCCTTTCCCCTTTAAGCAACAAACAGAATGCAGTAGAAGTGACATAGTTTATTCTCACTCACATCCTGCATGGGTGAGGGAAAGGGTTCCCCTCTGGAGAGATGGGCTGGCTGAGAAATAAAAGCTAAGAAAATAGTACAACAAAATAACCACAGGACATAGAAAAATATGTGTCAGACTGGGGGCAGCAACAGGCTAAGCTGACCAGATGGGTGTACCTACTAATGAAGAAAGGAGCCTGTGCTTGCTTTATTTATATTGGAATAGATTAAAAGGATTCCATAGATCTTCACCAAAACAGGAGAGTTGGGGGCAAGTAGGCTTCTTGGTTGCTAATGGGTCATGCCCATCTCCAGTGCTGTGTAGGACATTTTAGGCAGAGCTCAAAAGAAGTTCATGTGTATCAGGCCATCTTGACAGTGGGATTGCTGCTATAAGTTCCCAAATACCAGACCTTCCCCATCAATGTCTTCAATGCTATTAAGTTCCAGCCATAGTTTCACAGGTGGCTTCCCGCAGTTCATTTGCAAAGATTCTATTAAAAAGGACAATACATTCCTTTTTGCCATTAGTTTCTATCTCTGTGTCCTTTTTCTGTCTCTCTATTTATCTGTTGTTGAATCCTCTATTCTTTATAGAATCTGAGAGCAGACATTCCCATGATAAGTGACTTTTAGTGAAGAGAGAGAATTGTCTCACTTGTTCCAACTCACCACCAGTTTGCCTTTTTATTGCCAATCATCAGATAAGTGAGTGAATGTCCTTCTATGATTATATACTGCCACCACAGGACTATATCCACCTAAGAAAGACTGTGTAAGAACCACTTTACCAAACCCAGTCAATACACCAAACAATGAGAGAAGATAACAAGATAACAAAACAAATATTACTGTTCTAGTCCTCTACATTTGAGGGCAATTTGTTAAACAGTGAGACATAACTAGAACATTAAATTGACATATTTTTAATTAGACTTATGTAATACTCTCTCAGTTAATACATAGATATATAAAGGGGAGACAAAATGTAACATTTTGAAAATAACTCTTACCCAGGAAATGGAGTCAGTATAACATAGTGATAAATGGTTCATATTCTGTACCTACATAGCTTTGATACTAGTCCCTACAAAGTGCTATAAAGAGACCAAGTATATTTGAGGTGCCTAGGACTGGAGCAAGGAGAATGGATAGAAGCATAGGGCTTATTTTCAGGATGCTAAAATGCTCTAAACTTGATTTGGTGGTGAGTTTATAACTCTGAGATTACACTATGGATCACTGAACTTTATACTTATTGGTGAGTCTTATGTTATATGATTTATGTGGAAACAAATTTGCCACCCCACCCAAAAATAAAAAATTCATTGAAGTCAGTTATCCCCAAATGCTGACTCAGCAGAATTATGACTATATTTCTCTTTCTCTACAAAAAAAGGTGCAAACAAAAGTAACATCTCACATGCTACTGTTCTTGACATTATTCTAAAACCTTGATTGCAGCATAGGTGACTTACACATGTAAGGTCGTCAACTCTTAACTACAAGCAAGCACTCATAAAGGAATCACTGCACATTTTCACACGAACATGAAGTCTTCTACTGTTTGCTTTTCCCAGTTGGCAGTCAGACACTCGTTTATTAGTGTACGTATTTACTTTGGTGTGTACAAGTTATACTTTAACTAACGAATGATTTCTGCTTGGATATCAGCAAGAGCACAGAGAATTCAACGTGAAAGGAAGCCTTGCATTTCACCAGGATGTCTATGAAAATGACTGCAGTTCTGCTTCTGTTACAGCTCAGTAGTCACTTTGGTTGTGGAAGTTGTGGAAAGGTGCTGGTGTGGCCAATGGAATACAGCCACTGGATCAATATAAAGACAATATTGGATGAACTAGTCCAGAGGGGTCATGAGGTGACTGTTCTGAAATCCTCAGCCTCCATTTTTCTTTATGTTGAAGAAGGATCTGCTATTAAATTTGAGACATACCCCACAGCATTACCTAGAAATGACGTGGAGGATTATTTCGTTGAAATAATGAGGAAGATAATTTATGAGCTGCCAAAACAATCAATTTGGACATACTTTTCAATGTTGCAAGAAATTATGTGGGAAGATTCTGACTACTTGGAGAGATTATGTAAAGATGTAGCTTTCAACAAGAATCTTATGAGAAAACTACGTGAATCCAAGTTTGATGTCATCATTGCAGATGCATTTGGTCCCTGTGGTGAGCTGTTAGCTGAGATACTTAAAATACCATTCGTGTACACTCATCGTTTTTTTTCTGGCTACACATATGAAAAATATAGTGCAGGACTTTCATTCCCTCCTTCCTATGTGCCTGTTCTTCTGTCAGAATTAAGTGATCACATGTCATTCATGGAGCGGATAAAAAACATGCTCTATGTGCTTTATTTTGATTTTTGGTTCCAAACATTTGATGAGAAGAAGTGGAATCAGTTTTATAGTGAAGTTTTAGGTAAGTCCAGTTTTCTAATGGTAATGTAAATTCCTAAATTTGTCATGTCTTTGAGGGTGAGCCTGAAAAAATATGAAATCAGGGAAATTAATTTTTTAAAAATATGGTGATAAAACAAAAATATTTCATCACAATGATCCATCAAAACATTATGGAAAAGCTTAAACTGTAGAGACAGATTGAAATCTTTGAACACACCAGGAAGTCACACATCCACAAAATCAACCACTGAATATTTCTCTACGCAGTCACACACATTTATCACAATTTTACTATCGATTTGATTTCATCTTCAAAAGCAATAGTTTTAAATGTCACTAAATGTCTTTGTGACTGTAGAATTTAGATTGAGAACCTCTACAAATATTTCTAGAACAATCATCTATGTAGCTTTGAGGAAATCGTCTCCATATTTGTAAGTAAGTTTCCTCATTTATAAATTCAAATATTTTGTCACTTTACTTCATCTTTCACATTGTGTCTTTCATATATGTACACATAAATATGAGCAACATATGTTTTATATATGTACATATGTGTACATATGTATGTATACACACACATTAGCTTTATTAAATCACAGACACTTTTAAACATATTTGGCTTCATTATTAAAAGTTCTTCCAGACAATTAACAGGCATATTCATTTTCACATGACAACTTTCTAATGACTTATAGCTTTGGAATTCTTTTTCCTGTTCAGGACGACCCACTACATTATTAGAGATGATGGGAAAAGCTGACATCTGGCTCATTAGAACCTATTGGGATTTGGAATTTCCTCGCCCAACCCTACCAAATGTTGATTTTGTTGGAGGACTCCAATGCAAACCTGCCAAACCTCTGCCTAAGGTAAACCTGTTCCCATTTAGTTGGTTCTGTCATCCTTGCATTTTCACCAGGAATCATTCTCTGTCCTCACTCAGAATGTCTCATTTGCGGTATTAAAAAAAAAAAAAGTTATAGGAAATGGGGCAAAGAGACTCGCAGATAGAAATTCTTACATGTCTTTGCCATGTAAGCATGTGAATTTCATTTTTGTTACAGTAGAAAAGGAAAACTTGTAAGACTTTTGAGGATATGGTCAGTTAAATGAAGGTCTTCATTATTTAACATACAAGAAAATATTAGTCCTTAATTTAAAGAAGTGACTAGCATATATCATAGGAAAGTTCTAGATATGAAGAGAAACAAAGTAGCACAGTCTCTGCTCCCAAATACCTGACATTCTACATTCAAAGACAGACTGTGAACAAGAAAGAGAAAGTGTGTGGAAAATATTATAATAAGGGAAGACCACAAGTATTTCCTGTCTACCCCAACACTATAGGGGAACCTCAGAAAAACTCCATGAGAGAACATGGGTCTCCACACCTTAGCTGCCTGGCAGAAAGAGACAGAGAAATATATGCTTCACAGTTAACAGAGAATAGATTTTGCATATTTTAAGAATGTTTATTAATTTGTACCACTTGTATCTGTAGGCTGCCCTTAGCTCATAATTAAAAAAGAATTTATTTAGGATAATACTGTTTTTGAAAAACCACAAGAATCTGATGTATTTTTAATAAATACAACACTTTTATCATTCCAATAGAAAGCAAGCATTTTTTATTTCACTATTAAATGATTACTTAAGAGATTCTATTTGTCTACCCTTTTACTGACAGTAACATTGTATCTGGTCTCATCAAACATGTAAAATGCAAATATCAGTTCTTAAAGCCAATCTCTGAGGCTATATATGATAAATCAATTCCAAAAGCACACCTAAGAGTACTGGAAGTTCTGGGCAGTACAACTCTATTTTTTAAAAATTTTTTTAAAATATTTTTTTCACTTGTCAATGGATCTTTATTTTACTTATGTATATGTGGTACTGAGAATCGAACCCAGTGCCTCACATATGTAAGGCAAGTGCTCTACCACTGAGCCACAACCTCAGCCCAGTACAACCCTATTTTTAAAAGATTTCTCCCTTTGTGTTAAGTGGAAATGACAATGTCAATAGAAGGGGGTAAGAGAGGAGGCCACAACAGAGAACAAGAAGGTTGAAGGGAAGCCTAAGTGCAAGGTGAGGGTCACTGGATGAATGATTACTAAAAATAAACATCAGAAGTCAAGGAGAGTCTCGCCAAAACAATATCACAAGATTCTTGCTGAAAACAGGACATTGTGCTCAGACATCACAACTGACAAATTTCCTTGTGTGCAGTTTAATTGCTTTTGGTGATGGCACAGACATCAATGTCACAGTCATGATGATTTCTCAGAAAAAAAGCATGAAACCACCCAGCTTAAACTGGTGTACATTCCTTAGAGAGTTGCAAAAAAACATCTAGGAAGTCACACCAGGAGGATAGCAGAAACAATGTATACTGTAGTTCGGTGAGGAACCTAGAATTGAAAATTTAGTAAGGATGGACACAACATGACCCAGTTCATTTTTTTAAATGTTAATACCTTTATTTATTTTATGTGGTACTGAGGATCGAACCCTGTGTTTCACACATGCAAGGCAAGCGCTCCACCGCTGAGCCACAACCCCAGCCTGACCCAGTTCAATTTACAGGTTTAAAGAACACAAAATGGTGTGTCATGGTATTCCATTGTAACATCAAATTTATCTACAACCATTCAACTCTATTTCTGAACAACAATAAATAAATTAAGGTAATTCCTCCTGACAAAATATGTTTCATTTCATTGGATTGATCTGATAATTTTTACCAGTGAAGCAAGAATGGAAATTGACCTTCATGACTTTGGCATTTATCTTGCCAGATCTTTTCAAAAGGATCTCAGATAAGACTTCTAAAAGCCTCCTGGGGCTGGGAAGCCATGATAGGAATCAGAGTTCAACTTTAATACCAAGAACACTTAATATGTTGTTTCCAAATTCTGCACAGATTAGACAAAGAGAAGTCAATAAGTGTTTAATTTCCATTAACAAAAGTGTAAACTGAAAATTTGTTATGTAGAAAAATACCATAAGAGGAAAGATAAAGAGGTGTCTTGAATCATGAAAATAATACTATAATAATAATCAAATTTAATAATAATCAAATTTCAGCAAAATCTCAAGAATGTCATGAACTATTATAATCCTTCTTCATCAGATCATTCATTCCCATGTCTGCTTGATCAAGGGTTAGCAGGTTCATGAAATTGCAGAAGTTAAAGATCTGAGGAAAGTCCATTTGACAAGGACATGTTTTTGTGACACATGTTTTCTTAGAGGACTGGTTTGTCATTCAATAATTTCTTATGTTTCCTAACAGATCCAAACATAATTAAGCTTAAAAGCCACATGTAAAAATTAAATAAATGCATACTTAGGTGTTTCAGTAGTCTTATTCAGAAATGGGCTGCACATCCAATAAACATATATGCCTTAATTTAACTTAGTATATCATTAAGGTATCAAATGAACAAAAAGATCTTGGAAACTGGTTTTAGGAAGACATACTATAACAGCAACAATACTAGCCCTCATCTCAAGTTATTTCTTTGTTAACTATTTGTAAACATATATGACTGGTGACCCCAGGTAGAATAAATATATAAGCTCATATTATACTTATGCTGATAACTGAGAAACATATCTGTTTTTAATAAACCAGTAACATCAAACTAGTCATGTTTACCAAAGACTTACTCCATTCATGTGAATATTGAAAACATTCGGGTTTTTCTACATTTCTGGTCATTTTAGTTATGTTTAATTTTTGTAAGTGCTCATTTATCTCACAGTGAGTTGGAACAGAAAGCCATTCAGCCTAATGATTTTGTGAATTTCATTAGGAGTATCATCTAGAGCTAAGAAAATATCATATATACATAACACATAGCACATATATGCACACATACACATACATGCATAAGCATACAGCAATCTTCTAGCTTCCATTCTAAAATTTTAGCCATTAATGAGGCAACGCTGTTATACAAAACTCACTGCTATTCCCTCCACAAAATGTTTCATCTAAATTGTGTTTCTGACAGAAATGCAACAAGTTGAAATTCTATGTTCAATATGGGGTAAAGTTCCTTGAAATTAAAATTATCTGTGAAGAAGGCTTTTAATGGAGGCTGCATTTTAGGTGAGGGAAATAAGACATCTTGTGACCCTCTGAATATCTCTGAAGCCCATCTAAGTGGACAACATGTTCAGTTTATTTCTAATTAGCCTTTTTCTCTTCCACCTCTAGTAGTTGCTTTTGGAGGATCCTGAGTTCCTTGAAAGCCCTTGCTTGAGACAGAGGAACAAGTGACTGTAACCATAGCAACAGAAGGAAGTGGAAAGTGCAGCTCTGAGGCACAGACAGGGAGAGGAGGTAGGACTTTCAAGGGGACATAGCAAAAGGTGCAAGAGACCTGAGGGAACAACGACATGTTAAAGGAAGAAGAAACAGTGAAGGAAAGGGAGAGGCCACCAAGGAGCAGCTTTGGGGATATCTTAAGTTTCCCTAAATAGTCTTAAAGATCTAAACTATCTGTACTAAAATCCTACCAACAAGAAAGAAAGCAAGAGAGACTTTGTCAGGCACAAAGTCAGCAGGCTTTTGAAAAGAGCTTTCATTTGACTGATGGGTTCCCATAGGAAAATTAATAAATAGGTCTCAGGACTAGCCAAGCCAAAAGAAATTTTCCAGCTCAGGAGTCAGAGAATTATCTCCACTCCAGAGAGACAGCCAGTAAGGTACATAGCAATCATGCCTATCATTGTAAGCAGCTTCTGTTTGCCTAGGACTCTAATCTTGCCCCTAAAAACTGAGACCCCTAGGGGCTGGGGTTATGGCTCAGCGGTTGAGCGCTTGCCTCGCATGCGTGAGGCACTGGGTTCGATCCTCAGCACCACATAAAATAAATAAAGATATTGTGTCCATCTACAACTAAACAAAATATTAAAATATATATTAAAAAAAAAAAAAAAAAAACAGACCCCTAGGAGACTAACCTAGCCTCCAATCCCTGGGACTCTAGACCAGCTTACAGAGAATAGTGATGTTCTTGAAAAACACGATCTGCTCTTAACAAAGTCAATAGATGTTTCTTCAGGGCAATGTTTCACGAGTTTTACTCCCCAACAGAAAGCCAATCAACCAGTGAGAAGAGAAGGCAAAGGTTTTACAGATGCACACTTATAGTCCTGGATGAAAGATTCAGCACTTCAGGGATGGATATGCCCCTTTCTGAGATATAGCATCATAATTGTTAAAAAAAAGTATTAATGACAAATGTGAAAGGCAGTAAGGCATTCTTCATTTAGGATCTGCATGGAAAGAGTAGGCACCACTTCAATTGGATTTTGTAGAAAAGGCAGATAAACTAAATTCAACTTTGAACAGAAGGAAAAGGATAGATTTAGAGAAAAGGTATAAGGTGAGGGTCAGTGGATAGAAAGTTATTAAGAGGAAACATCAGGGGCTGCAGTGATTCTGACCAAACTGACCTAACAAGATAGTTGCAGAAGGCAGGCCAGGGTGATATCCAGGCAAGAAAGAGTTTGAGAGACCTGAAAATATCTTATATCAGATATAGAATATTAGATACCAATGTTGGCAGACTCTAGTTAAACTAACTTAACAAGACTCAAATTTAGAGGAGTCTTAATTTGACAATACAAAAAATACCCAAATACTAACTTCAAAGAGGAACCTCAAAAGCCAGCTCCTATAGGAGATGCAATTTCAGAGAGGACAAGTTTAGTCAAGGAGAAAAACATTCTCACTAGTCAGTAATGACCATTTCATTTCTTGCTTGAACACACACATACACACAGAAATATGCTTATACTTGCATATATATACATAATAAAGGGAATGTATTTCATATAAAAAATCTCTCTCCAACAAAACTAAGTGATTAGTTTTTTGTTTTTGTTTTTGTTTTTAAATAAAGACATCCTGGGCTGGGGATATATAGCCCACTGGTAAAGCACTTGAGTGGCAAAAGGCCCTAGATTCAACTTCCAGCAAAACACACACACACACACACACACACACACACACCAATACTAAATTAAAAATAAATTAATGATTTACCAATTCCATCGTGGGGTAGATTGTAGAAGAATTGATTGAAGTATCTTGACAAGGTATTGGCCCAAGGACAATCATAAAACTCAATGCCTGGAAGTGAAGAGGTGGAAACAACCTAAGTATTTATTAATGGATTTATTGATAAACAAAGTGCACATAAAAATATCACTAAGCCTTAAAACTTTAGGGAATCGAGATGCATGCTTAATATTAAATGACATTACACTACATAATATTACTCTATCAAAAAAAGAAAATACTATGAATCTACTTATATGAATACCTGACTAGTCAATTTTATAGAAGCAAAAAGAAGTATGGTAGACAATGGACAAGGGGAGGAAGAAACCAGGAATTCTTGCTTAACATATACAGATTTCCTGTGTGAAAAATACAAAATGTTCTGGACATTGTTTGCATAAGAATGTGAAATAGATGTATGTGTAATACTACATAATTTTACACCTTGGCTATAATGGTTATAACTATATATTATATTATGTGTATTTTAACTTAATTTTTAACATAATTCCTGTTAATATTTGATTAAATTGTTGTACCAAACCTTAAATACTTTGTGCTCTGTCTTTGCTCTTTTGTGATGGAACAAATTCTTTCCTTTATAGGAAATGGAAGACTTTGTCCAGAGCTCTGGAGAGAATGGTGTTGTGGTGTTTTCTCTGGGGTCAATGATCAGTAACATGACTGAAGAAAGGGCCAATGTGATTGCATCAGCCTTTGCCCAGATTCCACAAAAGGTTAGTGCCCTAATGGTGGAGAGCTACTGATAAGTAGTTCTTTAGTTATCTTAAATTCTATAAATGTGCTGATTATAGATATTTTCACTGTGTAAGGTTAACTGTCATGATAGTGCAAATTTATCTCAGAAATCACCTTTAAAACAAAAATATACACAGCAAATTCTAAAATACTACAAAAGGTATTTTTGATTAATAATATATTTGACATTAACATTGTGTTCAGAAAGAAATATATTTTACAGGTACAGTATGAACTTGGTATTAAAAGAGTATTGCAGGTAGATATACAGTAATCTCCAAATTCTGCCCTATCATTTCCTCCTTTTACTTGCAGAATTTCTGAGGACACTGTACACAATACAGACATGATCAGCATGGAGTTAAATATTAATAATATTAACTGCATCAGTGCAATAGCAATAGCAGGTAATGAAAAGTCTGAATAGCATCATACAGTATTATCATCCTACGTAACCCTGGCCTCGATTCTTCCCCTAAATGTTGGAAGGGGCCTCTTTGTGATATTTTTTATGGTGCTAGTTAGAGAAAGGAAGGTCAGAGCTCACCAACCTTGAGTCCAGGTATCCACCAAACCAACAAGACTTAGAGGAAGCAAACCAGTCTGCCCTGGTGGACATGGCTCTATTAATTTCTCAAGAAAGAAGGTATAAGAGAAAAGGTGGATTTGGCATCCTATGCATTAGAAACTGTGACCAGGGAAGGACCAAACACTAGTAATCTATGGAAAAAGTGGTTATAAATAGTCTTCACATATGAAGAAAAAGGTTAATACTAAATTTAGCAGATAAGAACTAGTATAAAATACAGATTTCTAAAACACAATATGCCCTGGATTTATAATGATCAATTTCTGAAATATATGTATTTGATATTGATAGACTCACTTGTCTAAGCTACTACTTATACGAAGCTACTATCTATATGTCCTTGATTAAAAATAAATATAGGAAAATTACGTCCTCTATTTACATCCCCATTTCAATAGTTCTTATTATTTATTGTCTCTTGATCTCATTTCTTTATCTTTCAAGGGATAGGCATTTTAAGTATGTAATTTCTTTCTTATTCTCTTTAAAATTCTAATATCCTATAATTCGAAATTTAACTCAAATAATAGGAGGTTTGCTTCACCCTAACAGGTCATATGGAGATTTGATGGCAAGAAACCAGATACCTTAGGACCCAATACTCGACTTTACAAGTGGATTCCCCAGAATGACCTTCTTGGTAAGACTCAGGAGAACAAATCTCAAAAACATGAGTAACAGCCAATCAGAAAGATAATAGTTCAATAGTAAATAAGTTTATGAAAAGTGATTAAGAGACGTTCAAAATAATTCAATTTTTAAATTTTTCATTTTAGTCCTAGGGGGAAAATGAATAAAGAATAACCGTGGGCATTTTATTATACAAAGACACATTCTTTGTGGTCATAGTCCAAGTATCTTTATTTCAGGGGTAATTACCTCTCACAGAGAATTTTTAGTCACTTCCTGGATTGTTCCTTTATCTCCTATTTCTACAATTTTACACCTACACTCTGACCTACAATAGGGCTATCTGAAAAGCCCATGAAAAATAGCCCTCTCTCTTTTATTACAACTGACTTTGAATGTTCCATGACCAAAAAAAAAAAAAAACCACAATCTTTTAAAAAAAATTTAAGTAAAGAAAAGGATGGAATTTAATCTTTATTTATAGGACATTATAAGATATGAAATCCCACATAGAAATAGGAAACCCATTTGGAGGACAAACTTCATACATTATATACGGTTTAGAACTACTCAAGTATAGTTTTGTTGTAAAAAATGCTACAGTAACAAACCACATTTACAAAGGATTCTTAGTAGAGAAATAGTAAGACAAACATTCTGAATATACTACACAATAAACTTTATGCCTCAGCTGCATAGCCTAGAAGTTCAAAGTCCCAGGAGTCCTGTCCTGAAGTTGGAAGATATAGCCTTCAGAGGCAGTTTCTGGCACAACATTCTGATCTTCCTTTCTCTACTGAAAAATACTGCTCAATTAAGTTTAAAATCTTAATCACAAAGTGATACTCCCTAATGAAGTATGGCCAGTTCTACCTTTGATTTCAGCACCACAAACACTCTACTCCCTGCTACATTGGACACCCTTCATATAGCATGCTCAAGGGACGTCATTGTTGTTTTAACTGAACACATTAACCCATGTCCCCTCTTATGTGCACATGTTGCTTGCTCTACCCAGCATGTGCTCCTTCTGTTTATCCATGTGATAACCTCGTTTTCAGTTTTTAGATCTCACGTAACATACCACCTCCTCCATGTAGTCTTCACTTACCTCGCCAGTGGACGTAGGTGCCTCTTGCTCAGAGATTAGAAAGTAATTGCAATATAGATTCATGGTTGTAATAATCTATTACCTAGAAAACAATTTATCATCAGCACTTTATATTACATATTTGACACTTTATTTCTGACATAAAGAAGTTTCCTTGATCTGTTCCAATCCTAGGTCATCCAAAAACCAAAGCTTTTATAACTCATGGTGGAACCAATAGCATCTATGAGGCCATCTATCATGGAATCCCTCTGGTGGGCATTCCCTTGTTTGCAGATCAACCTGATAATGTCGTTCACATGAAGGCCAAAGGAGCAGCTATTAGATTGGATTTTATCACAATGTCAAGTATGGATTTACTCAATGCATTGAATACAGTCATCAATGAACCTTCGTGAGTATGATAATTTTTTCAGTAAAGTAAATTTATATTCAGGTCCCCTTGACAACCAGAAAAGATTTAATCTTCTTTTGAGTCTAATTTTGAATAACTAAAAATATTTAACTCACTGATATGTGCTTTTATTCTCAATCTTTTTCAAATAGTAAATTAACCCTACAAATTTACTTAATTACTAATATTTGTTTTTATTAAAATAATGTGATATGAAAAAACATTTTACTATGAAGCTAAATGTGAAGAACAGAGTTTTTACTAATATGACAGAATACATGAAAGATGAGGACAAGGAAATTGAAGAAATAAGATATTTCCATTAAATAACTAAAATTTACCAAACTACCAACTTTTTTTTAAATTATATATACTTATTTGGTATGGTAGAATAATTTGATACATGTATAAAACATGCAATGACCTAAACAGGGTGATTTTTATTTCCATCTTTTTAAACATGAATAATTTTTTCTGCTAGGAACCATGAAACTCCTCTCTTCTCGTTCTTTGTAAGATATACAAGAACTTATAAACAATATTTAATCTACCATACTGCAGAACAATAGTACTTATTCCTTCTATCTAACTGTAGCTTGATTTTTTTTAACTGCTCTTCAGACCCCCTTGCTCCTACTCTTCCTAGCCTCTAGTTACTGCTATTCTATACTCTACTTCTATTAAATCAACTTTTTAGACTCCACACGTGAATAAGAAAATGCAGTTCTTTTCTTTGGTGTCAATTTATTTGGTCTAGCATAATGGCTTCCACTTCCATACTTGTTCATGAAAATGACAATAGTTCATTCTTTTGCATGGCTGAATAAAATCCAACTGTGTGTGTATACATATATCATGTTTGCTTTGGCCATCATCCAATAATGAACACCTTAGTAGATTTTATAGCTTGACTATTGTCAATAGTGCTGCAGGTAAACATGGAAGTGCAGGAACCTCTGTGATAAACTGATTTCTTTTTCATTTTATATATCCAGTGTTTATATCCAGTAATGAGAAAGCCGAATCCTATGATAGTTCTATTTTCAGGTACTTGAGGAAACTCCACGTTATTTTTTCCATAGTGGCTGTGCAAATTTGCATTCCTGTCAATAGACTATAAGAGGTCCCCATCCTCTTCTACCTCACCAGCATTTGTTATTTTTTGTCTTTTTGATTATGTCCATTCTAGCCAATAAGATTCTCTCTCATTTTTTTTTGTTATTGCTGCTGCTGCTGCTGCTATTATTGGCATGTTGAAAATCAGTGTTTTTCAAACTTTGAGTAGAAACCTACAAGAGTTGTGAAATCAACCTTGTGGGTTGATTTTTGTTTGATTTACATTTCACTGATGACTAATAACGTTGAGCATCTTGTCATATACAAAATCTTCTTTTGAAATCGAAATGTCTATTCAGATCATTTTCTGTATTTTTTAACAATAATTTGGTTTTTGCTGCAGAGCTTTTAGAATTCCTCACATATTCTAAATATTCATCTTTTCTTATATAGATTACAAGCATTATCTACCAATTATGCATGTTTTCTGTTTACTCTCTTGGTATTAACTTTGCTGTGTGAAAGCTTCTCAATTTAATATAAATTATCTTTTCTCTCTCTCGCTCTCTCTTTTTTTTTTTTTTTTTTTTGCTACTGGGGATTGAACTCAGGGGCACTCAACCACTGAGCCACATCCCAGTCCGTTTTCGTATTTTATTTAGAGACAAAGTCTCACTGAGTTGCTTAGCACCTAACGGTTGCTGAGGCTGGCTTTGAACTCAGGATCTTCCTGTCTCAGCCTCCTATATGCTGGAATTAAGGCATGCACCACCATGCCCAGCTTATAATTCCAATTATCTGTTTTTGCTTTTGTTGCATGTGCTTTTGAGATATTATCTTGAAAAAAATCATTGACTATACTAATTTCTTCAAGTTTTTCCCCTCTACTGAATATATAAATTTTTCCCCAAAATTTATTTTTATTGTATTATAATAGATTCTATTAAATGTAATTTATATACCATAAATATCTTGTTGGAGCTGTATAATTCAAATAATTTGAGTAATGTTTACATAGTTAAGAATTCTCAAGAGATAATTTTAGAATATTTTTGTGCCAAAGAAAAATCTCATCTACCTTTCAAATAAACCTCTCTTAACCTCCAGCTCTTTGCAACAACTAATATACAGTCTCTGTAAATTAGCCTCAGATGCAGATTTCATACACATAGAATAAAACATACAATCATAGTCAGCTCCAACTGGGTTGTTTCACTTACTACAATGTTTTTCAAATTTGTCCCTGTTTAAACATGTCTCATTACTTGATTTCTGCTTAATGCTGAATATTATTATTCTTCGATGTGGATGGATATAATACATTCTATTATATCCATTTATTACATCATGGACATTGGGGCTTTATTTCCACTTTTGACTATATGAACGTGGCTTCTTTTGCAAAAGTATTTTCATTTCTTTTGTGTAGTTCCAAGGAGTGGCATTACCCCCTCACATGAGAACTTCATATTAATAATTAAATGCCAATCTGTTTGCCAAACACATGGCAGGATTTTACATTCCTAGCAGCAATATAGGAGAAATCTATTGTCTCCACATCACTGCTAAAAAATACTATCGCCTGTCTTATTTTTATTACACTCATCCTAGTGGTTATGAAGTGGCATCTCATTGTGATCTTGATTTGCATTTCACTGGTTGATTAAAATGATGGATGTTTGTTCACATGCATACTAGATATTCATGTATAACCTTGGTATAAATAATCATCCCAGTGTTTAAATCCTTTCTTAACTAGGTTATTTGTCTTCTTGCTATTGCATTGTCAGTAGTCTTTATTATGGAGACAAGTCCATCGTGAGATCTTTGATTTGCATGTATTTTCTTCCATTCTGAATATGAGTTCATCACTTTCTTAATGATGCACTTTGGAAAACAAATATTTTCAATTTTTTAAAAATATCTTTTATAATCAAATTTTCTCTTGATACAAAAATAGTTTTGTAAAATGTGTAGTGCTTAGATTTCTACCATCAAGTCAGCATTGATTATGACTACCAATACTCATTATTTAATTATAAGAATACTTTGACACTGTATTATCAAAAATTGGAAAATTTTGAATGGCAAAATACTTACTTTAAAAGCAGATGAGAAAGAATAAAAATAAACATAATGCAAGTTGGAAAAATGGTAAAGAAAATATAGGAAAAGGTGGTAGTTTTAAATAATATATCAATATCTACATTAATTACTAACTACATCATTAAACAATAAAGTTTGTCAGACTGGATTTTAAAAACCCACCATATATATATCTCTTTTTATAACATATGCTTAATTTAATTACATAGAAAGGCTATGAGTAAAGAGATAAAAGATTTCAAGTCTCAGTTAAGCTGTTGCAGCTGGACATGGTGGTGCATGCCTGTAATTTCAGTGATTTGTGAGGCAGAGACAGGATTGTGAGCTCAAGGCAGGCCTCAGCAACTTAAAGAGACCTTATTTCAAAGTAAAATATAAGAAGGATTAGGGTGCTAGAGCACCCCTGAGTTCAATCATCAGTACCACAAAATAAATAAGCTGTTGTAGCTATATTAATATTAGAGTAGACAAAACTGACTAAAGAATATTTCTTCATTAATGAGTAATTCAATATAAAATGGACCACTAATGCAATCTTAAGTAAAAATGAAAGTGTGAATGCACAGATCTATAGTCATAATTGGAAGTTTAAAAAAAACTTTTATTGATAACACAGAAAATGATAGAAAATAATAGTCATATTTGAAGAACCTATTAACAAATATAACCTGATATGTGTGTGTATGCAACAAAACTGATTTAGTAAATTAGAAATTATTTGAATCCAAAGAGTATATTTTCCAATCATATTGGAATTTTTTAAAAAAGGAAAGTTAACTAAAAAACCTCTAAGTTTTGGAAATTAAGTAATATACTTCTAAATAATTCAGATTCCACAAAGAAATCACAATCATACTTGCATTTTTATCTCAGCAGTACCACTCCCAGGCATATAAGCAACATAACTATATGAATATGTAAAACAGTATATATACAAGAATGTATATAAGCATTGGTGAAAATTTAACAACCCAAACATCCATCAATCATAACATGAAGAGAAAAAGCTATGATAATGACATATAATGGAATATTATAGACCAATGGAATTAAACAACTGCCACACAAAATATAGACACAAATGAGTACATGCAATACTATTCTCATATATAAACAAGCAGAACTAATCTATGGTATTAGTAGCCAGAACAGTGCTTAATTCAGGGAAAGGACTAATGCTAAAACATTCCACAAAGATGGAGTGCTTCTAAGCAGATGTGAAATCCAAAATCATGATCCAATTAGTATGTACAATGGCATCTTAAAATTTGCACTGTTCTGTTAGGACATATGCAATTTTTTTGTATATTTCACATTTAAATTTTTATTTTAAAATTTTACTGTATTTTAAAATTCTAGGGTTACAGGTCAAATAAACACATAACACAGAGGAACTGTGTTCTTAGAGGTATTATCCTTTGAAGGTGAACTTAGAGGTATTATCCTTTCTGAGAGATGACGTTTAGATAAATGTATCAATTTAGAATAAATGTATTCTGAGAGATGACGTTTAGATAAATGTATCAATTAAAAGGTAGAAGCAAACTTGGGGAAGTTTCGGGGAAGAATTCTGGATGAGAGGTGAGGGAACAGAATGTTCAAGGTGCCAAGATGACAACATGTTTGGTGGCTTCATGAAAAAACTAAAAAAAAAAAAAAAAAAAAAAAATGTGCCTGTAACACAACATGCACAGGAGAATGATAGGAGATAGCATTTCCAGTATGTGACCTTCTGTGTTCCAGAGGTCCAAAAAATATATCTGGATGTATTCTAAATGTGATAAGGGAAAATGTTTGAGCAGGCGCTATCATAATCTGACATGGCTGTTAGGTGGAAATTAGACAGTAGAAGGCAGTAAAACAAAAGTGAAAAGAAAGACCGGTTAAAAGTCATTTCACCCACGCCGGGCGCGGTGGCTCAAGCCTGTAATCCCAGCACTTAGGGAGGCTGAGACAGGAGAATCGCGAGTTCAAAGCCAGCCTCAGCAATGGCAAGGCACTAAAGCAACTCAGTGAGACCCTGTCTCTACATAAAAAACACAAAATAGGGCTGGGGACCTGAGTTCAATCCCTGGTACCAAAAAAAAAAAAAAAAAGTCATTTCACCCACTATGACACAATTTCTTTTCAAAGACTTCAAGATGATAACCTCAGTTGCATTTAACTATCTTATTTATAGTGCTTAGATTGGCTTGTTATCATTTTCTCTGCTGCAAAAGATTTATTTTCCCAATTGACCTACCATTTTCAATTTGGAAAACATTTGTCCTTAAGAAAATCTCAACTTAAAAGCTAAACTTTCTATGATGATCTAACCAAAAACATACAAAGTCTTATGGCTAGTCTTTGCATGTGTGTTGTGGTACTGGGAATTGAACTCAGGCCTTTGTTCATGGTAGGCAAATGCTTTACCACTGAGCTGCATCTTCAGCCCTTTTTGTTTTGAGACAAGGTCTTACTAAGTTGCCCAGACTTATCTTTGAACTTGTTATTCTGCTTCAGCCTCCCAAATAGCTGGGATACAGGCCTGTGCCACCAAACTGACCTTCTGTGGCTATTCTATGGCACTTGTTTTGATTCAGTTTTATGAAAATTTGTAAAACCTTTCCTACACTTAACATACTTATGCAAATTAACTTGTTTTAAATGTTCGTGTCTTATGGTTTGTCCTTTAGATACAAAGAGAATGCCATGAGGTTATCAAGAATTCACCATGATCAGCCAGTGAAGCCTCTAGATCGAGCTGTCTTCTGGATTGAGTTTGTCATGCGTCACAAAGGAGCTAAACACCTCCGGATTGCCGCCCATGACCTCTCCTGGTTTCAGTACTACTCTTTAGATGTGGTTGGGTTCCTGCTGGCCTGTGTGGCAACTGTGATATTCATCATCACTAAATGCTGTCTGTTTTGTTGCCAGAAGTTAACTAAAACAGGAAAGAAGAAAAAAAGGGCATAGTTGTACCTAGACCCAAAGCTGGGAGTCCTGACAGATGGGCCTCCTCCAGTTCACTTTCACAAGAGACTGTGAACCAGGCTCCTTCCTCTGGTGACAAAACAACTCTTCACAACTTACTTTATCAAGGCACAACTTATTTTTCAGAGATATACCACATGCTTAAGAGTTGCAAATATTTTAGGTAAAGGGACGTGGGCAAAATTTAAAATAATAAAATGATATAAGTGTCTATTAAAAATTACTGCTGGAATTTACCAGTTATACAATATTAATTTACTGAGCTGGACTGTGGTTTACAAATCATTCATGGATACAAGAACTTTCAAAAGTCTACTTATAGTATCAACATAGATTTACAAATACTCAGCGTGCCTTAACTTTATTTGGGTGTAGAATTTTGTAGTGTTCACTTTTTCTGAATAAGATATTCAATACTTAAAATTGTGTGTCAAGATTCACCCTTTTCTGGTTTTGGGAGACCAGTAGTGCTGCTTCTACATCGAGCCTTAGCATCACTTCTCTTCTTCAGGACCTGATAAGACTTGTATCTTCTTCTTGCTGAAGTCATTTCCAGGGAAGGTATGTTGAATAAGATATATAATGTTTCCTACCTGCATCCCACCATAACATTGAACTATTCGGGAGCGTCTTTGGTTTCACAAGTTCATCCTCTTTTCCTCTTAACCAGTTAAAAAGGATGATCTGGTTACACTTATTCTCATATTCAGTCTTTGGATATAGATATAAGATCTCAATTATAGTTGTGATAATATAGAATCACATACGGTAGTTGAAGTAGTAAGGAGTCTTACTGAATTTTCATTCATTCCCAATGTCTATGTGTATATATATGTTCACTTTTTTCAAAACAAGACAGTGTCACTTAGCTACCTTACAAGTATGTTGTTAAATTTAATAAGCATGTGGTAATTCAAAATGATTACTACTCTATAATACATATTTAAAAGAGAATGTCAAATTTTCTTCTCTTTTCTCCATAGTTTATTGTCCCACACCCTCCTTAACACTTATATGGAAACATTTAATAATTTTTCATGACATAGGTACAAAGGATTATATAAGTAAGCAAAAACAAATATAAAGTCATTTCAATCATAACTAAATCCTACTTAGTGTTCATAGTGAGGGAAAGAAAACACGAATGGCCAAGCACAGTGGAACATGCCTATAATCCCAGCAACTCGGGAGGCGAAGGCAGGAGGACTGAGAATTCAAACCCAGCCTCAGCAACTTACTGAGGCCCTAAGCAACTCAGCAAGATCTTGTCTCTAATAAAAAAGGGCTGGGGAGGTGGCTCAGTGGTTAAGCACCCCTGGGTTCAATCCCTGGTACCAGAAAAAAGAAAATTCTAATGACTAAATTAAAATAATCATCAGACTACATGCCTGAAATAAATTCAAGTGATTTAGTGGAACAATAATTACAGAGAATTAAAGAGAGTTAAATTCCTGCTGTGGGACCCCTTTCCAAAAATGTATATTAGCAGTTAATATCATACATGAAGAATGTAAGTACAATGTTTTCTAACAGTATCCTCCCAAACACAACTGTTATATAATAGCACTATTTCTTTTCTAGCTTATCCATACACACAAACATTTCCACAAGTACACAATGAGGAAATCAATCTTATACATCTCCTTCCAAAGGAATTGAGTGATTAGGCCTATCAAAAATAGGGAAAACTGAAAACAATACGTTATTCAAGAAAATGAAAGTAAGATTACCATATAAGCTAGCAATACACTTCTGAATTGATACTCTTAGGAAATCAAAATTAAGGTCTTTAAGGATATTTGTACAGTCATGTTCTAGAACCAATAACAACAGATAAGAGATAGAAGCAACAAGTGTCTACAGGCCTGGGATCATAGTGCAGTGGTAGAGCACTGGCATAGCATGTGTAAGGCACTGGATTCGATTCTCAGCACCACATATAAATAAATAAAAATTCATTAACAATGAAAAAAATATTTTTAAAAAGTGTCTACAGATAAATCCACAAACAAAAGATGATATATGCATATAATATATATATATATAAAATATGCATTATATATATTTTTTCAATGAAATGTTATTTATCTTGAAAAGGCAGGAAATTTTGACATGTGGTACAATGAAAACATTATACTAACAGAACTAAGTAACAGATGTTTGATTTCCCCTACATGAGGTATCTAGACTAACAAAATAGAAATTATAATGGTGGCTGCCAGGGAACGTGCGGAGAGAGAGTTGGAGAGGAAAATGAAGAATTATTTAGTGGATCTATTACTTCAGTTTTGAAAATAAAAAAAGTTCTGGATATTTGTATCAAAACAATATTATTTATAGTGAATATAATTAACATAACTGAACTATACACTTTAAGATAGTAAAGTTCAAACTAAATATTTTTAACAGAATTAAAAAGATTGACAACCATAGTTTCTTACTTATGATGGTTCAACTTTTAATTTTCCTATTTCACAGTGGTATGAAAGTGATACATATTTAGTAAAAATCATACTTCAGATTTTGTATATTGAACTTTTCCCAGGATAGCAATATGCTATATGATACTATTATTAAGGCTGCACAGCAGAAAAGTGTACCATAATATAATAACTGTTATATTCAGTAGGTTAAGTATATTAAATGCATTTTGAACTAATGATAGTTTCAACTTACTGAATGTAAACTCATAATTAGTTGAGGGTCATCTGCCACCAAATAAATCTTGATAGTACTTGATTTTCTTTTTACTCCTTTGTAACAATCCTTTCAATAGTGTTTGTTTTGCCATTGCTCCTTTTAGAAGAGCAAATTCTTCCTTCATAGGAAATGATTTTGTCCAGAGTTATAATGAAATATTGTTATTTCTCTGGGTCAATAGTAACATGACAGAAAAAAGAGCCAATGTGATTGCATCACTCCTTGCGCAAGTTTCAAAACAGATTAAAGTGCTTTAATAGTGTTACCCTCTATAGAATCTGGTTATAGAAATGTCCAGAGTCAAAGGTGAACTACTATGATAGTTCTAATATATCTTAGAAGCCACTTTTTAAAAAATTAAAAAATACACCTCTACAACATGGCACATGTTAAAATAAGAGTGGTTTTGATTGATAATGACTTTGTGATAATTACTCTCAAAAAGTAGTATAATTGTAGGTGTGAAATTGGTAGTATAAGGTATTGCAAGCAGGTACAAAAATCACCAGGTCCTGCCATGACATTTGCCCTTTTCCCTGCAGGATTATTAAGAGCACAGTACACCCTAGAAATTTATTAGGAAAGCATTAATTTAATAGGTTATTATACTGGCTGTTATGGTTTGGATGTATAGTGTCCCCCAAAAGCTCACATATGAGACAGTGCAAATAGGTTCAGAGGAGAAATGATTGGGTTGTGAGAGTCTTAACCCAATCAGTGAATTAATCCCCTTATAGAGATTAACTGAGTAGTAACTGAAGTGGTAGGGTGCGGCTGGAGGAGGTGGAAATTGGGGCAGGGCTTTGGGATATATATTTGTATCTGGCAAGTGCAGACCTCTGCTTCTTGATCATCATGTGAGGTGCTTCCCTCTGCCACTCCATTCTGCCATAATGTTCTGCATCACCTTGAGCACTAATAGAGCCAGCCTTCTACAGACCAAGATCTCTGAAACTGTGAGCCCTCAAATAAACTTTTCCTTCCTCAAAATTGTTCTGGTTGGTCTTTTAGTCCTAGCAGCTAAAAATCTGACTAAAACACTGGCACAATAATGTTGAGGAGGTATTGAAAGAACTGAATTATATCGTGCAGTTTAGGCTTGATCAGAATCCTAGCCACTTTTACATTCCTTAAATTTTTGAATAGACATAGTCAGTGTGCACGTAGTGAAGTATTGAGAGGCTTCCCTTCAGAAAAAGGAAGGCCAGGGCTCATCAACTCCGAGTTTAGGTCTTGCCCAGTCACTTAGCTTTAGAGAAACCTGGACTTGGCCCTGCCAATGTCTAAAGCTGGATGATGTAAGAGAAAAGGTGGAGATAGGATCCTGCCTTTAAGGTAGACCCTGTGCATATTAAAAATGTGGCTCCACAAAGACTGTCTTTGTAACCCATCAGATTTTCACCTCCTTCTATTGAGGAAAGAAAAGAACTATAACAAATCTAGAAGTGTGACATGGGAAGATCAGATGCTTCCACTGTTAAACATAGTAATAACTTATTTCCTAACGATACCTACACTCAAAGTCTTTAGGTATCTGCTGCTTTTCAGTTTTGATACTGGCACCTAATTACCTATGCCAATTTTTTGCTTAGAACTTGAAAATAGTTTAAAACTCACAAAGCAAATATAAGTTAATCACTCATAAATGATCCTCCAGTTTAGAAGAAATGCTTGGGAATTCCAAAATCACTTTGGTACTGGGAAGAGTAAAGTTTTGGTGCGGGCTGGGAATGCCACTCAGTGATTGAGTGCTTCCCTAGCATGCTCAAGGCCCTAAATTCCATCCCAGCACCAGAGAAAAAAAATTAAAAAGGTTTGGCAATAAGGAACTCTGCTTAATACTACTGTGTATTATATCAATGTATGTATTATATCATGAAAGTGTTAAATGTCAGCTGAATAAAATTTAGCATCATGACATTGGATATTTTTCTACTGAACTGTACTATTTGTAAATTAAAAATGGGCTCTAATTTACCTTCCAAGGATTTACAAAACCAGCAATTATATTAATACACTATATTCATATCAAAATTTGTCATTTTAACATTTTTCTTAGAATTAATGTTTAGTAATTTGTATCTAAACATAAGTTATTTTTTAAACAGAATTAGTTTAGTTCTCACAGGTGGCCTATTATGTAATAGTTTATTTGTAAATTAAAATTCTAAAACTCTAATAAATTAACTTATGAACAAGTGGATATAAGTAAAATCTCTCCTGTCACTCAATAAACAAACAAGTTATAAAATAATTTGGAAAATGAGAGCTAGCCCCCAAAATAGATGCATACATCAAAGTGCATCAGAATTTTTCTTTAATTTTTTGCACTGGAGTTACAATGATTGCCTAACAATTTCTTAAATGTTTAAATTTGTCATTTATAATCTCATTTGCCTAAGCTGCTATTTATAAAATTTCAAGATCACATTCCACACCTTAATTACATAAAAACAGAGCTGGGCATGGTGGCACATGCCTGTAATCCCAGCAACTGGGAAAGCTTACATAGGAGGATTGCAAGTTCAAGGTCAGTCTCAGCAATTTAACAAAGCCCTAAGCAACTTAGTAAGAGCCTGTTTCAAAATACAAAATAAAAAAGGTTAAGGATATAGCTCAGAGGTTAAGTGCCCCTAGTTTCAATCCCAGTACTATACACACTCACACACACACATGAACTATGAATATTTCCATTTATATCAGTTTCAGAAATTCTTGTTAATCTTATACTCACTCCCTTATATGCTATATTAAGTACATTAACTATGTGATCTCTTAATATCTTTAGAATTCTAACATGCTATAACTTGAAATCTAACTCAATAAGATATTGTCTTGATTCGGTCATATGGAGATTTGGTGGCAAGATACCAGATACCATAGGACCCAATACTCTGCTGTACAAGCAGATTCCGCAAAATGATCTTCTTTGTAATTCTCTAGAAATTCTGAAAACTTGACAGCCATAGGACTGATAATAATTCCAGAGGAAAGAAATTTGTTGAATTTTTACTAATAAAAAATTCAAAAGAATATTTAAATGTCTTATAATTATTTTCTAGTTCTGACTGTAAGACTTAGTATTCTTTACACACATTTACATTCCCTATGACCAGAATCCACGTCCCTTATTTTAAATGTAGTTACTACAGTTCCATAAACATATTAGATTGATTATCTCTTTGTTTTGCAAACTTATACCTACCCCTTTTATGTACTGTAGGGGTATTTCAAATGGCACTGCAAAATATCAATCCCTTTTTGTTATCTGTGAGTCTATTTTCTATGGAAAAAAATTCACAATCTTTAAAATGAAGTCATAACATCTGATGCTGTAAAACAGCTTTTTCTTTCCTGATTCTACACCGCACCACCCCACTCCGCTAGACACACTATTATAATACTCAGCGACCTCACTATTTCTTTAAAACAATGCTTTTTAACATGAATCCCAATTTTTTTTGCACATGCTGCTGCTTTTACCAGTATTTGCTCTTCCATATACCAATTTTTGTATTCATTGTTCAATTTTTGTATTATGCCAATTTTTGTAATATACCAATTTTTGTATTCATTGTCACACATTACATCTTCCATGTAGCCTTCATTTTCCTCACAGTGGACTTAAGTGCTTCCTTCTCTGAAATTGTAATGCAGTTTCATGTATATCGTTTTCTAGAGGGGAAAAAAAAAAACCTGCCCCTTTCAGTGCCTTATAGTTTGCACTTCTCATTTTGTTTCTAAGGGTCCTTGATCTAGCAGTCTTCTGAATTGACAAAGGAGGCAACCAGCTACAACCAGCAGCCTACAGCCAAAAGCCTATGTGACAATGTTGCTGTGGGATAAAGTTGGGATTGTAACTCCTTTTTATAAATGGTGGTTTGTTTGATTCAAAAGTTTGTGGAGATAGAAAAAGAGGAAATAGAAATCAGGTCAGTAGATATGCTAGGAAAGACCTTTCCACTTAATTTAACCAACTATCAAAGGGTGACAAGATTCTTTCATATTTTCCAAGACATGTGCCTTCTTGATATCCCAAATATAACTCTTGGTTCAATATTAAGCAATGTACAGATCTAATTTCAAAATTCCTCAAATAAATCTACTTGATTCTGACATATGTAACTTCATAACTTAAATGAGACTCGCTGGAGCTTCAGCCTGTTGATCTGAGACGAACATAAATCTGATGTTTTTACAGTATGCTTTCAGAAACACTATTTCAATAAAACACAAGATTAATACACATTCCTGTCAAAGAAAAGCAGAGCATGACACTACTTAAAAATGGCATGACAAATGTTATTCTGACTCTTGTAGCAAAGTAGACTCCTAAATAAACTGAATCCTCCTCCAATTAAGAGAAAGGCAACTGAGGTTTTTAAAGGCAAATAGGAAGCAAAATGAGACAACAGATAAGTTAAAAATTGGGAGACCAAAAAGGTTCTTAAGGATTTGTGGAAATGGAAAATTATATAAGGGGTAAGTGAAAAATTACTAAAATGTGGTAAGTGTGGGTTGGACATTGTATATTTTGTAATATTTTGTGTTGAATCCCATTTGCTAGAACAAATATTCAGCATGGCAGCTGGGGTCACCTTTAGGGATAAACTTTGGTCATGCATATTAGCACAGGGTTTAGTTAAGCTCTTTGTGCAGCATGGAACACCCATCATGGTATAAAAACACTTTTCCATGGAAATAGTTTCAGAAATTCTGAGTAGTCCTAATTAGCTACCTACCTAAAACTCAATAAAATATTTAAGTAGAAAGGTAAACTCAATAAAATATTTAAGTAGAAAGGTAAAATACATTTTACATAAGTTTTTGATTATGCTTGAGTTCTTCCTTTATTAAATGTACCATTGTAATTGATTAATTAAGACAAACTTAAAGAGACTATTTCTCTTTAATTAGGACTAACAAGACCCAGCCAAATTGAGTTGTGTTCCTCTAGATTATAATGTAGAAAGTATCTTATACTGTAGATGTCTCTCTTCCTGCAACATATAAAATCTCTTATTGCTTAACCTTATCTCCTCATAACAGAGTTCCAACTACTTCAACACCTAGGATATTGATATGAAAAGTAGAAACATTTTTTTAATCAATCCTTTCCTTATAACACATAGAAAAAGGAACTGAAAGTGGAATCAAGAAACAAATATTGACTGGATATGGTGGTGCATGCCTGACTTCCAGCAACTCAGGAGACTAAGGCAGGAAGACTGCAAGTTTAAGGACAACCTGTGCAACTCAGTAAGATACTGTCTCAAAATTTAAAAAAAAGAAAAGAAAAAGACAAAGACAAAGACTGAGGATGTAGTTCAATAGTAAAGTGTCCCTCAGTTCCATTCCCAGTACCCGCCCCCTGACAAAATAAAACCCTAAATATTATATAAAACAATTTTTTAGATCCTATGCTATAGGAATTATTTTATATGTCCAAAAGATCACAAAATCTTGTCTTTAAATACTGACAATAATAGCCTTTGAATTCAGAATAAAGCTTGTAAACCACCAAGAAAAAAAGAAACCAAGTTAAGAGCCGTTCTTTTGCTTGACAAGATATATGTTTGAACAACTGGATGAAACAAAGACTTAATTAGTTGTTTTTGTGAGATGAAAAAAAAATTATAGAACTCTTCTTACAGGGAGGAAAAGGGAAAATACTGGGGAATAACATTAGCCAAATTATATTGTTATATTGTATATAACAAATTATATTGTTAACAAATTATATTGTTATATTGTATGCATGTATGAATATGTAACAACAAATCCCACCATTATGTAGAACTACAATGCAGCAATAAAAACTATGGGGAAAAAAGAAAAAAGAACTCCTCTTATGACAAAATTCATTATAGCAATCATTAATGAAATTAATTTAATCATTAATGAAACTAATAAAAAAACTAAAAGAATACTATCTAAAATATAAATATAGATAATATACAAGAAAGAAATATAATTTTTTTAACTTGCAGTCTTCCTGCCTTAGTCTCCTGAGTTGCTGGAAGTCAGGCATGCACCACCATATCCAGTCAATATTTGTTTCTTGATTCCACTTTCAGTTCATTTTTCTATGTGTTATAAGGAAACGATTGATTAAAAAAATGTTTCTACTTTTCATATCAATATCCTACTTTTATAATTAAACTTTAAATATGCAATCATGCTACCCCTTAAAGGCCAAAAAAATGAACAGTAAACTATGAAAAAGAAAAAAAAGATATATGAGTAGTGTGGTGGTGCATGCTTATTAATACCAGCTACTCAGTCCATAAAGCAGGAGGTTCACAAGTTCATGACCAGCCTGAACAATGTAGTAAACTCCATCTCAAAAATAAAATTTCTTAGTTGTAGAGCCCTTCTTAGCAAGTGTGAGGCCCTGGGTTCAGTCCCCAGTACTACTAAGAAAGAAAACAAAGAAAAAAATGTAATTCATGAGTGTTCAACCACATTATTATGTTTTAAAATAAGCAACTATATATATACATATTAGTTTGAGGGAATAATGAATGACATCCCATGTTCTCAGATAGGCAGAATCAATATTTTCAAAATTAGCCACACCACCAAAAGCAATATACAGATTCAATGAAATCCCCATCAAATACCAGTAACATTTTTCAAAGAATTAGGGGGAAAAAAAAAAAAGCAACAATTCTTAAATTCCTTTGAAAGAACAAGAGACCCAAAATAACCAAAGTAATACTAAGCAAGAAAATCAACACAGGAAGTATCATAATATACCTGATCTGAAATTATGCTACAGAGCATGATTTCAAAAACCACTAGCATCAAAGTAGACATGAAGGCCAATGGAACAGAGTAGAAGACAGACAAACCTATATACCTATAGCTGTTTGATAGTTTAAAAAGGTGCCAAAAATACATCTTGGAGAAAAGACAACCTTTTACTAAATGGTTCTGAATAAATTTGATACCTATATGTAGAAAAATGAAATTAGACCCCTTTCTCTCAACCTGCACAAAATTCAAATTGAAATGGATCAAAGACTTAGGCATTAGACCAGAAACTTTATAACTGCTAGAAGAAAACAGGGTAAAACACTTCATCATATAGGTGCTGGCACTGACTTCCTTAATAAGACCAACAAAGCACAAGAAATAAAACCTAGAATCAATAAGTACCATCAAACTAAAAAGCTTCCGCACAACAAAGGAACCAATGAAAAGTGTGAAAGGTAAACTACTGGGAGAAAATCTTGGCCAGCTACTCCTCTGATAGAGGATTAATATCCAGAATATACAAATAACAAAAAATTTAACACGAAAGGTTGGTTTAACATAGGCAAATGCATCAATATGATATACCACATTTACAGAATGAAGGATACAAACCATATAATTATCCCCATAGATGCAGAGAACAAATTTCAACATTTTTCAAGATAAAAACTTTCAACAAATTAGATGTAGGTGGAAAGTTCCTATAAATGCCGTATATGAAAAGGTCATAACTAACATCATCATGAATGGAAAAACTGAAAGGTTTTCCTCTAAGATCCAATTCAAGGAAAGAATGCCTACTCTCACTGCTTCTATTTAACATGGTACTGTAAGTATTAGCAAGAGCAATAAGACAAGGGAAAGAAATAAAAGGCATCTAAATCAGAAAGAAAAATACTATTCCTATTTGCAGGTGATATAATCCTAAATACAGAAAAATGTAACGCACACACACACAAAACCCAAGTAATTCAGTAAAGTTGCAGAATACAATATCAACACACTAAAATCAGTTAAATTTTACACTAATAATTACCTACCCCCAAAAAAATAAATCAAGGGGAAAAAACCCAATTCCAAGAGGAAAACAGGAGAAAAGCTCCTTAACAATAGTCCTGGTAATGTTTTGGATAAGACACCAAAGCACAGGCAACAAAAGCAAAAATAAACAAGTGGGGTTATATTACAGCAAAATAAACAATTAACATAAGGAAAAGGCAGAGAAAATTATAACCTGATAGTTAATATCCCAAATATATAAGGAACTCACAATTCAATAGCAAAAATCATCATCCAATTAAAATTGGGCAAAAGACCTAAATAGATATCTCTCCAAAAACAACATAAATATAGTCAACAAGTATATGAAAAGGTGCTCAATCTCACTAATCATCAGAGAAATCAAAACCCATAGTGATACCACTTCTTAACTTACACAGCTACGATCTAAAAGGCAAGAGATAGCAAGAGTCCATGAAGGTGTGTCACACACTGCTGCCATATAAACTGATACAGGTATAATGTAAAACAGCATGAAGTCTCCTGAAAAAATTTAGAATTACTATATGATCCAGCAATCCCCTGACTATATAACCAAAGGAAATAAAATTGGCACCTTGTGGAGATATCTGAATTTCCATATTCATTGCAATATTATTCATAATAGCCAAGGTATGGAAACATCCTAAATGTCCATTGACAAAGAACTGGATAAATTGTTAAACACATACACACAAACACACACTCAATGGAGTATACTCTTAGAAGAAGGCAATCCTGCCATATGTGACATGGATAAACATGAAAGACACACTAAGGGAAACAAAACTAGACACAAAAATACAGCATGATCTTTTATGTATGGAATCTAAAGAACAAGTCAATACATAAAAACAGAATAGAATGGTGGTCACTAGAGGTGGGGAAGGGTTGATGGGGAATACGATATGGGTCAGAGAGTACAAAATTGAAGCCATATAGTCTAGAGATCTAAAGCACAGCATGAGGATTACAGTATTTTATTGAATACTAAAAATTTTCTAAAATTTTAAGGAACTCTAACTACATACAGAAAAGATTAACTACGTGAGATGATGGATGTGAATTGGCTTTAGTAAACCTTTCACTACATACATACATATCAAAGCATCCTGTTGCATGCCTTAAATATACACGGTTTAAACAAAATCAATATATTTCCTAAGTTTCAGGAAAAAAAAAACCTAAAATATAAAATTCACCAAATAGCAACAGAGACTACGAGTAAATAACAACAAAATGTGTGAATTACATAGAAGAAAAGTTAAAAGACTTCCTTGAGAACATAAAGACATGAAAAACTGTAAATATCTGCCATGCACCTGGATTGGTAATTTTGATATTTAAGTTACTCTCTCCAAGTAATTCAGAGTTCAATGCATTTATTTAAAAACAAAGTATTTTCAAGAGAGACAAAAGAATTACACAATGCTATTATAGAATAACTTTCACAAAAAAGTAAGAAAAACATTGAAATTGAAGAACGCGCTAATAGACTAGCTATTAATACACTGTAGCACTGGTGCAAAAACAAATGTGCACATTAATGAACAGACTAACATCCAAATTAAAACCACATCTGTAGAAAGTTTGTATATGAAAAAAGGGGCATCTAAAGTCATTTAGATATAAATTGACATATTATAGAAGGTGTTAGGGCACTTATTCAATAAGATCGCCATGTCGTATCATCATAAAAACAAGTTTCAGACAGGATTACAATGTAAATGTTAACAAATAAATTTTAAAGCTTTAAAATATCTGTAGTACACTTTTCAAAATCTTGAAAATAGTCTACATCCTAAAAATCCATAACAATAATTTACATATTTGCATTAAAGATTGAAACTTTTGGTGGGAGGTTACTGGGGATTTAGCCCAAGAGTGCTTTTACCTTTTACCATTAGGCTATATATATACCCAGCTTTTTAATTTTTTTTTTTTTTTTTAAATTCTGAGACAGGGTCTCACTAAGTTGCTTAGGGCCTTGCTGAATTGCTGAAGCTATCCTCAAACTTGCAATCCTCCTACCTCAACCTCCTCAATTGCTGAGATTACAGGCATGCATCACTGCTTCCAGCTGAGGCAAACTTTTAAATGGAAGAAAATATCATAAATGAAATAAAAAAACCTATACATTAGTAGAGAACACTGCACATATTGCAAACCAACAATATCCATATCAGTCATTCATACACACAAATTATAATGAAAAGTGAGCAAAGGATGAGAAAAAGTAATTATCAGAAAAAAAATACCAATGGTTACATTTGTGGAAAAAAAATACTCAAATTTACAAATTAGGAAAATGCAAATTAATGCAAAAATGAAATAGTATTATGCTCCTGTCAGGTTGACAGGAATTTAAGTGGTTTATAATTTCCCATGCTGATAGGACTATATAGTAAACTAACAAGTCTCACAGACTGCTACGAGTAAATTATACAACTACTGGGAGGGCAATTTGACAATATTCTATCAAAATGTAAAATGGCCAAACCACATTTCTAGATCTCTCCCTGACAAAAAACACATGCATAAGATTATCCATTTTAGTACTGTTCTGATAGGAAAATTCTCTAACTGCTCTAGAATACTTGATAAACAGATAACGCTGGTGGAAAAAAACTGTGTATAGAAATACACATTCATGTTGCTTATAATAGATAAAAGAAATGCATGATTGCATGGTGTGATCATCATGGAGAGTATTTACATGAACTAAGACGACTACAACCTCGCCAAGTGATATAATCTTAAGACCAGAGTCACGTGCATTTCATCGTTGACCAAAGCATGCTCATGTGGTGCATGATTATATATATCACATTTATCTCGTACATGACTATGTAGGCACACAAATGATTATATAACCTTAGGAAAAAAATCTGGGGAAAAAATCATCACATTGGTTACCTACGTAAGTTAGAATAGAAAGTGAGACTATTATATTTTTTGTACTTTTTATTTTAATATTTGTTCAAGGGCATGTGTGTTACTATTGCAATCTAAATAGATATTACTTTTGAAATTTTCCAGGGCATCACTTTACATAGAGGGAAATAAAACCATAGCAAATAATTTCAGGCAATTTGGTTCTAACAGTTTAATTTTACTTTCATCTACACTACTTTTCCAGTTCCATCACGTTTTTTATCTTCAACATCTCTAAATTCCATCCATTTCACCAATTCTGCTTCACCATCCAAATTCATGGTCAAACTGTCCATAAATATATATCTCCATATAAAAATGAATACTTCAAGGTAGAAATTCTTTTTTATCTACATATCTCCCAAAATGTCCCATTGGATATACTTAATAATTTGCTAAATTTAACATTGTTTACTGACATGCTTATTAAACATACTTTCAAAATCTGTACTGATTCACATTTTCACTCCCTTTTAATTGGAAGCTCTAAGGTTCAAGAGAACTATTTTTTAAAACATGAAGCCAGATGTAGTGGCACACACTTGTAATCCCAGCTCTCAGAAAGGCTGGGAGGATTTCAAATTTGAGGCCAGCCTGGGCTGCTTAGTGTGATTAACATCAACATTAAAAGGGCTGAGGATGTTGCTCAGTGATAAAGTGCTTGTTTTAGGCCCAGCGTTCTATCATCACCAAAAAAATTGTTCCTATTCATCTTATACCTTGTTTTATTCTCCCAATGTTTTGTTATTGTTGTTGTCTATCAATTATTATAGAGGTTCTCTTCTCTCCAGTGAAAAGTAACAAAAATTAACAAAAAATTTATTCCATCTTGCAAAGTAGTTCTGGGTTTATCTATTTATTCTTAAACCAATTCCCTGATGCTTCATATTCACATAATTTAGTGGAAGCAAAAGGAGTCTCTTCTACTGGACCTCTCCTATAAGTAAAGCTCTTTCCCAGAAATACTCAGAATTCTACGTCTCCTACAAACTTCCTAGTCTTCAACAAAGATTTTGCAAAAGATCTCGCCCTGATGATTTAAGAGTTCCTAAGGAAACAGAGATTACCCAAATCAAGTGCACTTTCTGGACTGAGGATAAAGTCAGCTATTTCTGAATCACATGGGTTCAGGCAGAGTGGGAAAGATATCTGAGTGACAAAGACTGTCTTGGGATGAACGAAGCTATGTTGTTATAAGAAATCAGTGACACTGTTAACTATTACGATTTGTTAGTGAAATAAGAAGTCGATGCAGTCTGTCCTCAAATTTTCTCACCCATACAGTGAAGACAGAAAACCGCACAGGGAAGACAATAAATATTTCTAGAGATCTTTTTCAAATACAGAAGAGTCTCAGTTCTTGCATAAACTGTTTTCTACAGCAGAGAATGTGTGATTTAAGTCAGAAATGACATGAGTGGGGCTTTAACCTTATATAAAATCCCCACAGGAGTTTGTATACCTGAAATGTTTTATGCACATTTAAATGACTTAAGAAAACAAAGTTTTTAAAAATTGAGGGTTCAGAACTTAAATCCCAATAATCTCTCACAGGTGAAATACATGATTACTTTCATAGTAAAGAAATACAGAATTTCTTTAACCTAAATAGGAGGCTTCCATAAAAACCATTTAATTCTTAATTCTGTATAAAAATGCTCCACTTCTAATCACTACAAATGTCGTAGGAAGTAGACAATTTTACAATTCATACACCAGCTGTTTGCCAATTTAATATTTCCAGTCAAAACACAGGTTATGATTGATTAAACTGAGCTCACATTCAGAACCACTAACCTTATTAAAAGTCCCTTTGTAATACTGTAAGGTTAACTGTAGTAGCATGTTTAACAATATAATTTTAAAACAAAATTCCTTTGACCTCAGAGAGACCTTCCATCTAAAAATAGTTTACTGACCTTTTATACCATGAATATTGTAAGTAAAACTAAGTCTTTCAGATGCCACGATGAAGTTTAGGACATAGAAGAAACTAAAAGAGCAACACAAACATTTAGAAACAAAGGAGAGGTTAAAAAGAGACAAAAATGACTTAAATAACTAAATACTATGAATTGTTTATGCCAAGATTCCTATCCCTACTATTAGGAACTTGGGATCTAAGTTTGGGACAGTTCAATTTTTGTGCATCCGACCACCTTAGGAATATTTCCTATCCAAATTAAACAAGAAAAATTTTTAAGTCATATAATCTGAATGTGGTAGCACACACTAGTGATCTCAGCAACTTGAGAGCTAAGGCAGGAGGAAGGCAATCCCAAGTTCAAGGCACATCTCAGTAACTTAGGGAGGCCCTAAGCAACTTAGTAATACCCTATTTCAAAAGAAAAAAGAAAAAGGGCTGAGATGTGGCTTAGTGGTTAAGTGACCCAGGTTAATTCCTGGTACATTTTAAAAAAAAACAAAAAACAATCAGGATAGATGATCTCTGTTTGTCATGCCACCTTTACCTTGGGGCCAAGGAATTCTAACATTATTGAACAAGTGTTCACAACTATTCACATTTCTTTCTTCTTCTACTACATATACCCAACATGTTCAAGAACTGAAGACTTTTTAATGTTAAAACAAGGAACAATCTAAATGTCCTTCAGAGGAGTGACTAGGACATTTTTACCACTATCAGCTACCCAAATCAAACAACAAAAGGTTAATTCCAAAGCTAGAACCCTGGTTTCCTTGAATATAGTTAATGTACTTTCCTGAACCACACTGCATAGATTTAACACAAATCTACAGGCTTTGAGATAGGAAAATAAATTTATTCATTGTAAATACAAAGGAAAATATTCTAAATGCTGATATAAATATGAAGGCAGTAAAATTATAGGTTTATATATTCAAGAGTGAAGCTCCTATGTTCTCAGGCCAATAAATCAGATTAAATGTAAAACTATATTATTGTATTGTGGCATGGACTCAAACTATTTAAAAAGCAAAACAAAGTAGTTAAACATTCAAATATCTCTAATGTTTAGATATTCAACTTTATAGAGGACAAAATTTCATATATAACTCCAATTGAAATGGAAAAAATTTTTTCAATAAACTGTTATCTTATGTTGCTCTACTTCTGTTACAGCTTATTACTACTGGGTGGGACTGACAGTTAATATATGAAAATAACTGTAGGAAGGCTAACTTTTAAGTCATTTTGGGAAGTAAAGTGGAACTCTACAAAGTATTTCACTTATAGAAGACAAAAACAGAAAATCTAAAATGAATAAGAGAACAAATCAGCGATCAGGGTAGACCCAAAAGTTATCAGATGTATAAATACTTAACCAAAATACCAATATAATTCTATATCGCACAAATTCTTATATTAGAGAAAGAATTCTTTTATGTCCACTAATGTATAGTAAGATACATTTGCAATCAGACAAGAAAAAAGTAACAACACATGTCAATCTTTACCAATTTATTTTATACAAAACAGTAGCAATGTAGAATATGAGAATTATCTTCTGCTGCCACACACGCAAGTTGTGAACATTCCAAGCCAATGTATACAGTTTAGAGGGAAAGGCTAAACAATAGCATCAACCATGCTACTGAACATAGGAATCTTTTCTTTAAAAAGATTAAAAATTAGATAGCAATGTCTTCTTAATATTGCTCTCATCATTGAAGACTAAAAAATAAAAAGTGACTTTGTAAGTTTAGAAAAAAAAAAAAGAGGGAAAAGGAGAAACCAAGAGGCTGCTACAACACTGCCATATAGTCAAACCATCATACTTCAATTTGCATACTTGATAGCAGCATTATTTTTACTGAACCGTGTGCAACTACATGTAGAAACACATCAAAGCAAAATACCATGGCAGTTATCAAGATTTAAAAGAAAACAAACAAAAAATTTTAACTCTAGATGAATAAGCTACAAGATGAACATTTTTGGAGAATGAATCAATATCTACATTCTTGGACTGTTCCATTCTGCCCCAATAAAATTGTCAACTTAACTGTCAACTGTGCATTTTTGGAGGATTTGAGTTTTTCCAGTTCTTCTTATACTGCATGCTTGGAACGAAGGGGGGGTAATAATAAATCCTTCTACACAATGGACTTAGTAGACAGCTGAAAATAAATTTACTACTTGTAAACACACACCAAAAAAACAAACAAAAAAAAAACAAAAAAAAAAATTTTTTTTTTTTATCTTCAATCAGAGCTTCCAAAAGCGCATTATCTTCGATATCGACCTCTCTCCCCTCGGTCTCTGTCCCGGTCACATAATCTCTCTCTTTCTCTTTCTCGATCACGTCCTCTATCTCGCTCTCTGTCTCTTCTGTTATCTCTAGGGCGGTCTCGTTCTCGTTCCCGGTCTCTTTCACGGGGTCTACTTCTCCGACCACTGACAACAGCTTGTGTGCGACGAAGGAAATCATCCACTCTCATATCATAATCATGCTAGAAAAGGGAAGAAAGGAAAGAAATGGGCTAAATATGCCAAATGTTTGAATAGCACTTATGAGTCTGTTAGGAAGATTTTAGAAAAATACAATAATGAATTAATTCACAGAACACATATTTTGACTATTCAGAGAAAAAGAATTCTGATGGCTCACTAACTAGACATTTACCACAGATAATTAAAGCCTCTTCATGCATTTTCCTATTCAAGTTTAATGATTCTTCCATCTAATCCCTTTATTGAGATTTAGGCCAAAGTAAACACCTGGTCATGACGATCAACCATCATATTTTCCCGTTATGCTAAATATTGTCAATGGTTTTTATGCAACAGACTAACCCTTTTTACCTTCCTTCAACTCTACAAAATACAGCAAACTCTGCCCTCTTGAGGTGAAATGAAGTCTTATGCTCCAGACTTTTGTCAAATGTTAATGTCAAATTGTTAATGACAATTTACAGATGAAATTTCTAACAAATAATTTATGGAATTTGATGAACTGTAAGAAAATAAGCACTTCAGTAAGACTGTAAAGTCTGTCTCACACAGACCTAAAAATGCACTGAAGGATGAAGAGACAAAGACAGGGTAAGGTGAGCAACTAAATGAAAGGGCTATTTTTAAAAGCCTGACCCCTGCTCTTTCTTCTCAGTTCTCAGCTCACCTTTATTTACTGAATATGTTTTGTTTTCAAGTCAGCTTGAATGTACAGAGCATAAGGTTCAAAACAATCCCATAGCACCTTTCACATATAAGGAATATGTGATATTATATAAGCATAGAATATATATATATACACACAAATTTAAAAACCTACTACAATAAAATTTCATGAAAACAGAACTTGTTTTTTAACAATTAACAATTATTATTTCAGTAAAAGAATCTTAGAAAGATTTATTTTAAAAATCAGGCTATCAGCTACAAAAGACATTTTTTAAGATATCGCGACCCATCTAGTCAACTAAGATTTCACCATACATAGGCTATATAGTTTTTGTGTGACTAACTCAAAAAAGCCTATCAGTTTCAAGTCCATTTATCAGAATTCTCAAATTGATTTATATAATGTTAAAGGTCCTAGTTAAGATTTTATTTTGAATGATTACTATCTTATGAGGATATGAACTGACAACACATGTCTCATCCTGACCAACTAGAATGTGACCCTTCTTAGTGGGAAGATAAAAGATACTCAGACCCTGTAACAAACTCCTGTAAGATCAGGGGTGGGGGCTTGTTGAGGATGACACTTTTTAAACAATAATTTTCAAACGTACAATCATATGAATTACACTTCCAGTAAGTACCAGAAGACAATTTCCACTTTTAAAAATAAAGTACTGACTGGGATCCTAATTAGAATCAGATGTACTCCATGTCTGTATAAATATGTCAAAATGTACTCTACTGTCATATGTAACTAAAAAAATAAACAAATTTAAAAAATGAAAAAAATAAATCTAATTCCAAAAACAGAAAAATAAATTTTAAAAATAAAACGGAATAAGAAATATAACTTAATAGGCTTGCTAATGTAATAAAAACCTGGAAACCTCAAAAGTAAAGATTATCTTTCATTTATTCTGAAGTGATTAAAAAAACATCTTTTATATATCAAGCACATTGAATAATTATATAATTAGAACCAATAACTAAAGGGAGTCATTCTTCTGTATATATTAACATCTCATTGCTGTTTCCTAACACCATAAGAACCAGATGCAAAGGAGATTAAACAACATACCTGGTTACTAATCTGAACAAAACTGGTTAAAAATAAATGAGATTATCTGTTAAGATAAACCATTAATACTATAAAAATTGAGACAATATACAAAAAGCTTAGCAATACCTAGTAATAATATCAATTACATAGTTAAAATCTCATTATAGAAAGAAAATATCCTAGGTACTATTTGTCTTTGACATTATCTGAGAATTATATACGTAGGAGTTGTTACAACTTGAGCAGTCTACGATTTGATTAACAAAAGAAATGTCTGGCTAAATAATCCAAAGCCCTGACCAACCACTGTTAATAAAAACAACTGTGAATTACTCCAAAACAGTCTGAAGAAAGAAAATAAAATGGTCTATCATTAACATAATATGGTTATTCCCATATTTAAATTACCTACAGAATTCTAAGTAGTTCCCTCACACCTTTGCATTCTCGTGCACTTACTACTCGTTTATCTCTGTATCTTGCTTCATGTGGTACTGGATGATGTCCTGAGTAAGGGGGATGGGCTTGAGGAGGTGGAGCATGGTGCTGATAGTAAGGATGGTGTGGAGGCTGTTCCATTCCTGGATAAGGAGGCTAAAAAAGGAAAACCAGTTCCATAAGAATCTGCCAAATATACTTGAAAATAAGCCATTCTTAGAATTATCCCACCCAAAGCACCAACCCCAAATAATTTAATCTTCTGTACTAGTCATTTACTTTTAAGGCATTAAGGTTCTTCAAAATCTCATTTGTTGAAAATAAAATATTTTGTGATAGTCTCTCTAATTAAATATCTTTAAAGATCCAACATGTTTATACTTTTTTACTTATATCATTTAAATTCTAATAGAAATAGCAAACACATGGAGCCAGGTAGTGTCCTAAGCACTTTAAACACTGTTCATTTCATTGTATAACAATGAAATATACAGTGTATTTTATGATGTTATATTAACCATTAAGATTTATGAAAGAAAATAAAGAGCAGCCCTCTGCAAACAGTAAAATTTCACCTTATAAATAATATACTTTGAACTAGTTTTATGTTAAAGCTCATGAGCATTATTTGCGAATTTATATTGTCTCTGGAAAAAATTCCCTTAATTTCTTAATGTTATTAAATATAGAACGAATGAATGCTATTAAATACCAAGAAATTTAGATTTTCAAAAATACTATTTTTTGATTTTATTTAAAACTTTCCTGTACAGTAGCTCTTTCTAAATATCAAACCTTCTGTATGATCATATGAAAAGTGTAATTTAAGTGTAATATAAAAGTAATGCTTACCCCATTTAAAAACACTGTTCATTTCATTGTATAACAATGTTTCATTAAAAACAATGAAAAATCTATGAGATAGGCATAAATTTTTAGTTTATAAGATGGAGGGAAAAAATGAGGCACCAAGTAAGTAGCCTGCCTATAGTCACAGTGCTAGTAGTTAAGGGGCACTGCAAGTATATAACATCAAGCATCCTGGTACTAAAATCACTGATCATCACTTGATGATACTGTTCATTATAGTATTTTTGGTGTCTCCAGTCCTGTCTGAGTCACTACATTTTCAAAAGAACTTCAAATGTGAAGTATTTTTCTTTGTGAGCAGGGTAATAAGTGATCTCTCCATCTGAATGCCTGCTTCCTGAGCATGTTCTAGATCATCATTAAGAATCCCTTCATCTCCTGTTCAAGCGCTATGCACAAATCTATGCTCAAAAAATAAAATAAATCCAGAAGACAATGAACCTTTGAATGCCATTATAAAATCCATAAAGTACAAAAATTATTTTCATAGTATCAAGCTCATATAAATATTTTAATTTTTAATTTTCACAGACCCCAAAGGAAAGAAATCTCATAATTCTCATGATCCACATTATCTTTATACAGTAGTATAAAACTGTATCCTTAAGTGAAAAAAAGTCAGATGAAGAGGTCACATAATAAATAACATTTAAAACAAAAAAGATAAAATAAGAAACAAAAGCTAATTAAACTACCAAGTTTTTCCTTTCTTGGAAATTTAACACTGCAGCTAACCCTTATATCTCCAAATAAACTCTTAAGAAATGATTAAAAATCATTTAAAAAACTAAAAATCAGGAATTATCACAGAAATCATTAAAAACTAGAAATTATCAATTACTAAGTATCAGAGCGGGCACTATACTAAATTTCAGATATCTCTGGCAAATTTTTGTTCTCAAAAATCCTGTAACACTCACACTAGTTAGTAAATGTTATAAATGGACAGGCAAATTGTCCATTTCATTTATCGCTGTATACCTAAAGCAAGCACTGCCTTGCACAGAGTATTTAATGTTTGATGGGCCAAAGAATTGAATTTTACATATGAGAGATACATTACAACACTTGTTTAAGGTGAAGAATTCAAAAGAGAAGGGAATATACCTAAACTGAGGCAGAGTTCACGCTAACCATAATACCCTATTACACATCTCAATTATGCTTAGACTGTTAACAGAAATCAATTTACTCATTATTCTGTAGCTTTAAAAACAGCATGCTATTTACTTATTACCAAAAATTTGTATTTCAAGTCTCTTAATAGGTAACTTAACCATCATGTTATAAGTAAGCACTGAAAGCATTAGGAACTACATATGAAATTCATTGAAAAAAATAGAATACAAACCATTCCTTGCCACGGTGGTGGTGGTCCCATGTTATGAAATTCCCTCACATAATCATTGTAGGACTAAAATAAAACATGATAATGTCAATAATGAATAAAAATCATCCTAGGACTACAAAACAAATCAGATCCTGGTTTTATCTATTTTAAATATATAAAAGTAATGCTTACCCCATTTAAAAACACATCTCGGCGAACTCCTGAAAATCGTCTGTTGGGAATAAGATTTGTGAAACTAAATTCAGGTAATTATAAACTAGTTCCAAGAATGTAATTCAAAGCTAAGCAAGAGTGAACCCAACTTACCTGTCTACTTCCTGGTATCGTGGATCCTTTAAATACCCTGTTCAAACATCAAGCATTTTAGTAAATCAAATTTATATGATTTTTATTATGGCACTAAAATTAAGCCTTCCTTACCACTTGTTTTAATTCTTTCCATAAAATATGTACTTTTAAGTGATGCTATCATTATTATCCATTTTCAAATTTTCTTCTTAGATAACATGATAATCTAGGAAATAACTAAGTGATATCACAGAATTGTTAACTACTAGAGAGGTTTTCATAAGCATCTTCTACATTCATGGCCAAATCCTGCTACAGAGAAAATTTCTTCATTGTGTACCACAGGAAAAGTAAAGAGAAGAGGAACTATCTTGAAGAAACTCTAATAGGATTTCCTTAAAGCAAATGTTTACCTTTCACATTGAATATATACAGGCCTTGCTAAGTAAACCACAGATAAGTTTTAAAAAACGGGAACTCAAGAGGAGGGAAACAAATTGCAAAAGTTGCAAAAATGAAGATGTATACATTTTAAATGAAAAAACCATAGTAGTAAGAGAAATATCCTTTTTCCCAGCTTCTTCTAGTAAGAAGCCAGCAAGTGAAACAAAAATATTTGAGTGGCCATGTTAATGGGGAAAAACTATTCGCACTACTGCAACACAATGCCCCACTTTAGGAAAGAATAGGTTTATATCAAGCCACTTGTTACAGAAAAGTACTATATTGCTAATACCAAGTTCCAAATTGCTACTTTTTTAAGTGTATAACTGTTCTAAATATGATATCCTTTCTTGAAAAAAATTCTTTTACAAAAATTCCAGTAAAGAACAGACTAACTGAAAGCTACATTTAGATTACAGACCAACTATTTTCCATTCTTCTGCAAAATTATGAAGATTTTTATTTTAAAAAAAAGTATTAACTTTAGTTTCCAATCAGAGCTATATAATACATAAAATTCTAAGTATCACAGAAACAAAAAACATAATAAAGTATACAGTCACTATTTACCCTAACTACATTTAAATCGTAAACAGATGTGCAGATATATTTCCATTTTTGCAAAATTAGCAATTTCAGGTAATTAAGAGATTATGATGGCTCAAACTGGAATAGATTAAACAATCTTATCAGAGCAGGGGAAGAATTACTAATGAGAAATATTAATTTCCTAAGGTTTAAGTAGTCATGTCTTAAATTTTCTTAATTTTTAAACTACAGGATTATGACAAATTTTTTGTTTTGTTTTGTTTAATAATTTTAAGTCAAATATCTGCAGGATTATAAAATATTAACCTGGTCTCTGGTGAAACTCAGGGGGATAGTCAATCCTTGGTTTCTTTCTGCTGTTATGAATATCATAATCTTCTGGTCGACGCCTACATAAATTAGACACATTAGAAATTAAACCAAAAACTGCTGGGAGAACAAACAGCAAAGCAAGAGTTTTTGACAGAGATAAGTACAAAGAATAGCCCATTACTTCCTTTAAATAACATATTAATTTTGCCAATCAAATTATCTTAAAAATTCTTGATTTTAATTTCAAATTATTTCCTACAAATCAAACCTTGAAAGTACCACTGGAAGTAGGCATTCTCTGCAATATCATGCTATGATGAGACAGCCACAGAGTAATCTGATCAAAACACGTAAATCATATTTCAGAAGTCTAAACAAATATATCCAGATTAACAATTAAAACACTTTACCAAATAAAGCCACCATTCAGGTAAAAAAAGAAAGGTGGGTGGGTTGGGGAACCATACCATCATTATACAATAGGTAATTCTAAAGTCTGTGTATTTAAAAGTTATTAATGTCATTTTAGTTTAAGTCTAAACAAAATTAAGAACTGCATAAATATTTTCCCTCTGCTTTGCACAAAATTACACTTTTCATATGATCATACAGAAGGTTTGATATTTAGAAAGAGCTACTGTACAGGAAAGTTTTAAATAAAATCAAAAAATAGTATTTTTGAAAATCTAAATTTCTTGGTATTTAATAGCATTCATTCTTTCTATATTTAATAACATTAAGAAATTAAGGGAATTTTTTCCAGAGACAATATAAATTCGCAAATAATGCTCATGAGCTTTAACAGAATTCATAAAACTAGTTCAAAGTATATTATTTATAAGGTGAAATTTTACTGTTTGCAGAGGGCTGCTCTTTATTTTCTTTCATAAATCTTAATGGTTAATATAACATCATAAAATACACTGCAATTTATTTGGCATTAATAAAGAGTTAAACAAAATTTTAAATAATCTAAAATATTTAGTAAACTTGTCTTTATAACATTAATGTCAAATAAAAACTGTTACCCTAGCATCACTAGTTTTTCAGCTATTTCTCTGAACACTGACTGCTTTTATTAATGTTTGCAACACAAATTCACTCAAACTGCAAAGTTAAGTGCAATAACCCCAACCACCCCCAACAAAATAAAAACAGTTGTATCTACAATAAATACTATGAAAATTAAAAGCTGGTTTAAAAAATAAACATACCGCTTTCTTGTAGTTTGGGGAGTGCATTTACGACCGGTATAAAACATGATAGTAACAGTTCATATAGTAGTCCAACTACTGACTTTAAGATGTAAGCCACATACATAAATGGAGGCCCTGGCAGGCTTGAGAGAAGGTGTAGTGGTGTAATAAGTATAGTTTGCAGTCCATTGCAAAACTGAGGTAAAAACTTCACTTGTATAAACTGTATTGCACTGGAAACCTCTTAGCTTAACTTCAAAAGACATCTTGGTGCTCAGTCCTTTTAGGCCAAAAGTAAGGGGCTCTGCCAGGTTTCCTCCTACCTACTTCACAGTGTCCTTTTTAAGCTCAAAGAAATGGGGCTCTTGTTGTATTATCTGTACCTACCGCAGGATGTTTCCACCAAAAGGAAACTTAACCAAAGGTTTCATCCCATCAACCACACATCCAATAGTCTTTAGCAGAATATTTTAGATTTAGCTGTATGCAAATCTATACAGGGGAAGGTGTTGGGTAGAAGGGCTTAAATCAGTCCTTTGCAAAGACTTCTCTCCAATTCTGTAACAAGTTAAACCCCCTTTTCCTGGAAAATGCTGTTAAGTTCATAAAGTAGTGATCAATAACCATGGCGATCCTCTAAAAAACACTTTAAGTCCACAGGTACTGCCAGCATCTGGAAAAGTTGTAAACAGACACAGCAACAGCCCTTCGTTTTGGTTTGTTGCCGGGTCTCCCAGGGCCACTTGCTTCCCTTTGGAAAGAACCTATTGTTTTCAGAAGCTCAGCAAGATGTATGATTTCACTGGGTACATGTTAGAGAATATCTGGCAATGGGGTAAACACATCACGGTGACAAAATTTCAAACAGTCCCAATAATGCTCTTCTTGAATATCAAAATAACTTAAAATATTTTATCCTCTAAAATGAGGCGTCATCTTCTGAAAAATATTAGTGATCCTTTATAAAAGTCCCATATCTGATAATGATTATCCAGAGACACACCTGAAAGAAAAGGCTTTTACAAAATATTAACAATTTTTGCAAATAAAGACTTCCGCCTCTTCCTCCTTTCTAGCCTGTTCTTAGAAACAAATGCCTACCTCATTTCACTTGTGTATTGTGTTATCAGAGCACTAGCTAATCTAAACTGGTTATCACTCTTTAGCAAATAATTTTTCTGCATAAGGAAAGATCCCCATTTTCCTCTTGAAAAATGACTGAGACCAAGGTGACCATGTGAAATCCTCAATGAAGCCACAAACTAGTCCATGCAGCTTGATTTGAGGATTTTCTCTTTCTTCTTTACCGCAGGAAAAACTTTTGACGAATCATATTCCTCCATCATGTTATCCTGATACATGTGCCTATTATCAGTCCAAAGAACGTTTCTAACCTTCCCACATCCCGGACTGGTTCTCGACGGGATGGACGTCCTCTTGATCTGGGCTGAGAATGCATTCTTCTCTTGTGACGCATTTTATGAATGACCTGATACAAGTCAATACTTTCATCGGGGGGAAATAGAAGACAAAGCTGGGTTCCACATTCAAGTTCAATTTCCTGGAATAGGAAAGTAGCAATTTTAAAGACAAAAAAACAGGAAAACCTTTTAAAAAGACTTGCATTTTCCTGATGTCTAAGAACAAAAACTGACTTGGAGGATTCCTTCTCAAGGCTGATGATGAGATTCCAGTAAAATTTCAAGTATTATATGAGAGATTCAGAAAACCTTCTCAAGGTATCTCAACAAAGGGTAAATTGACAGTGTAGAATCTTCACAGTAAAATACACAAATGCTGCTGCTTATCTCTTTAAAAATCATCCTCTAAAATCAAAGGAATATTTCTTTGTGTAAAATATAAAAATATCACAACAAACCCATCAATCTTAATACAATAAAGGAAAAATACATGTTACTGTGTGTGCCAATTTTGATAACTATACACTGAAATACATCAGAATAATTAAAAAGGCAGACAAACTTACAGGCTTTAAAAAAATGCTATTTTCAATTAATATACTGAAATAGATTAACTACAAAGGCAGACTAATCTTACCTTTAAAAACTTTTGTCTTATTTTCAATTACCAACATTTTCACTTCTGATAGTTTAATTCAGAACTATCTGTGAAAGCTATGAGGGTCAAAGGTTTGTACTTATTTTAAATCACTACAAACACCTTTAGACTTTAACATCTGCGTGAGTATGTGTGTGTGTATCCTTTTCGAAGTCTACTCTCTATTCAAAACACATCAGCAAAGATGTTAAATGACCATTCTAAAATGGTTACACAAATGTGGAGTTTGTTTAAAAATGACATTATGAGGGCTGGGGCTGTAGCTCAGTGGTAGAGCGCTTGCCCAGCATGCGTGAGGCACTGGGTTCGATCCTCAGCACCACATATAAATAATGAATGAATAAAATAAAGATCCATCAACAACTAAAAAAAATTTTAAAAAAAATGACATTATGAAAAAAATTAAGCATGCCACAATCATTTTCCTTTTAATTTTATCAATGAAAGTACCACATAAAGCTACTTATATTTGAAAACAGATGTCTTCTTAAATAGTTAAAAATCATCATAAACTCCAAATCAAAATATTTCCCCTTAATTTTTCATGGTTCATTTCCTTCAGAAATAGTTTTAAAATGTCCTTCTATCAAGATTCATAAAACAATTGATTAAATTTATGTTTTTAAAGAATTAATCGAAAGAACAAACCTGTCCATCACGTCCAATCTTTACTGGCTTATGTTCATTCCAAGGATTGGTGAGATGAGCTGACTTAGTGAAGGGTAATTCACGCCTAAATACAAAGTAGCATCAATTACACTCTTTTGTAGAATCTAGAAAGGATCTTATACTACCACAGTAGTCAATCCCTATTTTAACTGTGACTTAAATGTGACTGGAATTTTTAAACATCACAGCAGTACAGCATATCCCCCACAAAAAGCCCTAGGGATAGCCCCTTCTACATTCTCCAGTTTTCTCAAAAAACAAAAACAAAACAGATGTTCCTTGTTTTGCTTTTGTGGTGCTAGGGACTGAACCCAGGGCATTTGTGCATGCAAGGCAAACACTTGACCAACCATGCTATATCCTCAGCCTCCTTGCCTTTCTTTTTGTGTCATTTTTCAGTACTGGGGATTAAACCCAAGGTGCTTTGCCACTGAACTACATCTCCAGCACGCCCACTCTTTTTTTTAGACAGGGTCTCACTAAGTTTCTAAGGCTGCTCTCAAACTCTTGGTCCAGTCAGAAACCCAAGTTACTGGAATTACAAGTGTGTGCCACCATGTCCGGCTATTTCTTTACATATAATGGGGTTATATCCCAATAACCCATGGTAAATTGAAAATATCTCAAGTCAAAAATACATTCAATATACCCAGCCTACCAAATATAGCTTAGCAATGTAGTATGATTAGAGTATAGGTTGTTTATACTTATGACTGCACCACTGGCTGGGAGCTGCAGCTCATCAACCTATTTAGCATAACAAGAGAGTACTGAATATCACTATACTGGGAGGAGATCAAATTTCACATTTGAGGTATGGCTCCCACTGAACAATTATCACTTTACAGAACTGTATCAAAAAAGTCAAGCCACCTCAAGTCAAGGACCATTTGTAGAGTGTTTAAAAGCATGGGCTTAGAAATATAAAAAGTAAAAAGCAAAAAAAAAAAAAAAAGGGACACATACACAGCACAGGCTTAATGAAGAACAAAGACAAGCCGGGTACAGTGGTGGGTACAGTGGCGCAAGCCTATAATCCCAGCACTTAGGGAGGCTGAGACAAGAGAATCCTGAGTTCAAAGCCAGCCTCAGCAATGGCGAGGCGCTAAGCAACTCAGTGAGACCCTGTCTCTAAATAAAACACAAAATAGGGCTGGGGATGTGGCTCAGTGGTCCAGTGCCCGAGTTCAATCTCCAGTACCAAAAAAAAGAACCAAGACAATTTAGAGTTTAAACCCCAGCTCTCTTTCAACAGCCTGAGCTTCTTCATTTTACAAATAAGGATATGACTATTTGTATCATTGTTGCTTATGTAATTTGCAAATGAAATGACATATATAACATTTGATATATCCTTTGTGTATTCAAACACTTGTATTTACTAACAGGAAACTGAACTTTAACCTGGCTTTAATATCAAATGAAAAACAAGTTTCCCTCTCCTTAAGTTCAGGACTGCAGGACTGAAGTGTCCTCCCTCATTAATAAAGCAGTATTTACAACTAATGGAATGGTTCTTGAGTTGTACAACAAATTATTTCTGAAGTTTCATATGCTACATTTGTACTAATTATGTTGCTGACTTAAAACCAAAAGGCATTACCTATTTAAACACTAATGACATGGGGCTGGCTCTAAGCTCTCTCCACCACAGGCATAAGGTCTAAGGCTAAGTGAAATAAACCAATCCCAAAAAACCAAAGTACAAATGTTCTCCCTGATATATGGATGCTGACACACAATAAGGGGAGGTGAGGGCAGAAATAGAAGTTCATTGGATTAGACAAAGGGGAAGAAAGAAAGGGGAAGGGGGATGCAAACAGGAAAGACAGTAGAATAAGTCAGACTTAACTTTCCTATGTTAATATATAAGTACATGACCAGTGAAACTCCACATTGTGTACAACCTAATGGTATCCTAATAAGAATATGGGCTGGGATTGTGGCTCAGCGGTGGAGCGCTTGCCTCGCATGCGTGAGGCCCTGGGTTCGATCCTCAGCACCACGTACAAAGCGATAAAATAAAGACATTGTGTCCATCTACAACTAAAAAAATATTAAAAAAAAAAAAAAAAAAAAAAAAAAAAAAAAGAATAAGTTATACTCCATGTTCATATGTCAAAATACACTCTACTGTCATGTATATCTATCTAAAAATAACAAATTAAAAAAATATATTTTCATAGCTCTTTTTCAACATACCACAATGCTGAACACAAAGATGACACATAATAAGCACTTGTTATTTGCCAAGGAACAATTAAAAATATCAGTTGATAAAGGTTCTACTCATGCATAAACAAATGTCAAATTAATGAACTTTTCACTATACCTACAATACAAATGAAATTGCTCAACAAGAGAGCATACAAAGATGAATAAGATAAACAGAAGATAGTTTCTCCAACCTTTATTCCAGGTAGAAAGACTATATTTAACAACATACCAGAAGATTAAAATATCCAGAGGCAGAGCTCGCATTAATATTTATTTGTATTTTGTCCAATATTTTATTAGATTTTTCTTCTAAACTACCTACTGGTTTAAAACAATTATAGGAAAAAAAATAAATGAAAATCTATAGCCAACAAATATAGGAATGAAATTTAGGAATGAAAATTATTACTGAATGAAACTCTCACTTAAGTATTAGCAACAGAATGCCCAAGATCCAAAGCAAAGGTATATGCCAACCCTTTGGCGGTGTTGGCTCTAACTGGATTCAAGAGATTTTGCTCACTGGACAAATTAGTTTATATCTCAGCCAGTTTATCAAAGAAAACTGTGAAGCCTTATTTTGAGCTAAATCCAAGCAGCAACTTAAAGTCAGTCATTTTTTATGCCTTTCTTATCTGGTAACATGTATTTTATCTGGTCTGAAACTTCTTCTGTGACTAGAAAGTGCCTAAGCCATCAGGGATTCAACACATTTGGGGGCAAGGGACAGTCTCAGGACTCTACATTTTAACAATCAGAAGCTGGCGCAAGTGGTCTGTGGACTACACCCCGCCAAAAAAACTTTCGGGTTTAGTTATTATTAAATCCACAGAGCACTTAAATGTCTAATGACTACCATATCTGAAAAGGAAGAATACCAATAGCAATCACTGTTGTTATAGCAAAGCCCTTAGCATTTACACTCATTAAACTTTAACTCCTTTAATTCTGGGAGAATTCAATGTAATTCTCATTTTATATAGAAAACTTAACTTGGAACATTCAAGGTACTTATAACCAAGGTAACATCAAGTAATCTCCAGAACTATTAAGTACTCGAATTACACTTGAAGAGAACCTAAAAGGATTAAAAAATTAAAATAAAAGTCTTATATATAGTGTTACATCTTGATAAACCTAAAATTTACTATAAAAGAGTTTAAGAGCCCAAAGTTTCCTACCCAAAATTTTGCATACGATATTAGTACCATGGACTATTTGGGTCTATCTTTATATTTTCTGTTGTTGTACGTGTTTCAAACAAGTTAGTAAAATAGCCAGTAAATCAATGAAGAGAAATAAGATTAACTTATTAATAAATGAAATTCATCTTCTAAAATTAAATAAATTTCCTCATCAATGAGAAATTAGTTAATACAAGTAACATTCAAAACAAAATCTGCTCCAATCTATCTGAAAATGGATAACCATTTTGTCTCTTTTCCCAAGAAAGAATCTCCAAATATTTCACAATGTCACCAATGTTTCCTTTCACTTTACAATTTCTCTCATGCGCACAAAAATAAAAAAAAAATCTCTCTCTGCTAAAGAATTATCACCAACTCATTAGTTATATACTTTTTAACTACAACTCTAAAATTTCTAACAACCCAGGGAGGCAGTACAGTGCAGGGATGTTGCCAAGTCTCATCATCTCCAGGCTACATTTTGACATTATAACTATGTATTTTTTTTATTTGTTTCGTTTTTCTTTGTTGGTACATGAACAATTTTTTCTATATATTATATTTAAGAGATAAAACACAATCAATTTTCTATTTAGTAAAATTTAGATGACTTTAATATTTTTCTTATAGAAAATAAGATGGGATGAGTATTCTTTTGCATATAGCTTTTAGCTACTCAACAATCACCCTCACACTATTTTTACTCTATTACCCACATATCTTCATCATTCCTCACTATACATAGTTGAGGATGGTCCACATTACTTTCCATCTTTATCTTTTGTTCTTCCTGTCTACCTCTCATACACACAAAAAGGTCCCTATATCCAACCTCTACATTCCCCCCACCATTGTTTTCATGCTCATGCTGCTTTCCTGAATATAAATAGTAATTTTTCCACTTATTTCTTAGTCAATTACTCCACTCTTTATAATATCCAGCACCCTACATCAACTTATAACAAAGAATGCATATAAGTGCTTTATAGATACTTAAAACCAATTTTATAGGTAACAAGATTTGTGCATGCCACGAAAAGCTGGCTTACATAATTAGCTGTTTATGCACACAAGTAATGGTAAACAACTCAGTGTTCAAATAAGCCTGACTTTTTCTCATTACAGTTAAGCCTTACTTAATCCTATTTCAAAAAGCTCAATGCCAACTAAACAGGAACTGGTAAGTTCCCTAAAAAACATCAATTGTTCCTAACTAAATCAGTCATCTCCAAAATTACTAGCCAAGTTACAGTATTCTCCCCATCCCACAATAAATAATGACATGTTAAAGCATTACATTTACATAAACATGCCAATATTCCAAGCAACTGAAATACACAAAACTCTTGAATAAATAAATATCTGCATCTGATACTAGACTATAAAGGCAGTGAGAAGGTCAAGAAAGCTGTTTTTAACACTGCTAAATTTCATGGATTCATATCAATCTAGGAAAGATACCAAAGAAAGGTGGAGAAAGAATGAGAGAATAAATAAAATTACTGTTGAATTTTAACATTCCCAACTGGGAGCCCTTCAAAATAATGGTTAACTTTAATTATGTACACTAAAGGGTAAAACTTACCTGCAAATCCAATCAATTTTAAAGACACCTCCCAGCATCTTAGCACTCATTCCTGCTGGAAGGACCCAGTGTATAGGAGATCCTCCATGATGTGATTCTGAAGAAAGTCTTGCAAACCCTAAGGAAATCGTATCAAAAAATAATATGAAGATGCTAATACAATTAATGCTTCTACATGCCCAAATTATTTTTATTCTTACCTTGAAACTTTCCACTTTCTCTGACAGAAAATATTAAAATAACACTCCTTGCAGATCTGAATGCAAGATTTAATTTTTTCTCATTTACAGGGAGCGTGGACCATACACCCTATAAAAATAAAGACCACAAATTGAAATTAACTGTAAATCTGGTTACAGTTTCAAAAGAACAAAGTTACTAATTTCAGTGCTTTAAATTCAACGCTATAATAAAGGTATTACTCATTAGCTCATGACAAACTCAGAGAAATTATGAATAAAACCACCAACTTTACAAAATCATTAAAAAAAAAAACAGTAAATTTGGGGGGAAATTTTATAGGCTAGAACTCTGTATCTCAACAAAATAATTTTAAATTATTATCATTAAAACATGACAAATTTCTGTCAGGATTCTCACATTTTTCAAGTTTTTCTACTTAAGTTCAAATTTTTATATATCAATAGACTGAAGAAGCCTATGTTTTATCTAGAGCTAAAGCACAGTTGTCTACTGATTTCTGAAATATTTTAACCAATACTTCATTCATGAAAGATAAAAAGAGACAGTATGGTAAAGTGAGGCAAAAGCTAATTTAGCTCACACAAACTACATTTTCTCATCCACACACTAAGTGCTTAATTTACTTCATCTTAATTCCACTTACACTGAGTAACAGAATACATTACTACTAGATGGGATATTTGGTGTATTGTCCTGTGTTTATAAAGTTTTATACATAACCCTAGTGTATTGTCCTGTGTTTGAAAAGTTCTATGGGTAACTTTCAGAAACAATATTAGTACTAACAGAAATTTGGTTAGAAAAATGTTTAGTTTAACATTCTGATAATCAATTAAACATTTGTTACTCAATTTAAACCTTGAACTGCAAAACATTACAACTGGTGTAACACAAAAGTATAGTTTAGATTTCTTTAAAAAGAAAATTAGGTTCACAATATCCTATAGGAGCTGGGCATATCTGTATGAAGTCTTGTGTAGGACTTTAAGCTAACCCTTTTCTTTTAAATGCAAGCAATTTAACTTGTAAGAAATAAAAAGAATCTTCATAAAGAATGTTTTATAAAGAAGCTCAAGATATAAAACAAAAGCATCAGCAGAAAACAAAAACTATTAACTAAAGAAACCTTTACAGCCAGGCGTGGTGGCACAAGCCTGTAATCTCAGCACTTAGGGAGGCTGAGACAGGAGAATCTCGAGTTCAAAGTCAGCCTCAGCAAGGGCAAGGCACTAAGCAGGTCAGTGAGACCCTGTCTCTACATAAAACACAAAATAGGGCTGGGGATGTAGCTCAGTGGTCGAGTGCCCCTGAGTTCAATCTCCAGTACGAAAAAAAAGAAAGAAAAGAAAACTTTACAAGTATTAGTACAATATATTAGCAACTGGATATAGAAATAAAAACAGACCTTCAACAGTATGAATTATATAGCCCTTAAACCCTGAATACTGTGCCTCCTCAAATCCAAATCATTTATGATACTTAAACCTGAAATTACTATTAGTTGCCTAACTAGCCATAAAATATACCTCAACAGACAAATGGGCTGTAGATCTTTAAAGCTTGAATAAAAATCACCGTATCTTATTACACTAGAGATAACTCAAGTCTACTTTTCAATCTAAAAATTTCAAGATTAAGACAGTTTGAATGTAACTGATGACAATACCTTAGCTTTCGCAAGAGACACATTCTCATGGTTGTTACTCTTTATGAGGAAAAATCTTGCATCCTGAAGTACATATTTGAGTTTACTGGTTTGATCTGGGGGGAAGGGAGGGAGAAAAAAGAAATCCAAATTGATTAACCATAGGTGATTATGATACAAAGTGATTTAAATTGTACTAACTAAAATCAGATCTCCAGAACCCAGCTAAACTTTTAAAACTGAACAATCACCCATTCAATCTGAAAAGCTCAGCCACAACATATAATACAGCAAAAGCTAAGAAAAAACAACCAGCACTGTGCAAGAAGATAAACCTAATCTAGTGATGTTCCGATATATCAGATCTGTAACACTATAGTACAAAAATGTCTATTAAATTTTGATAAATTTTTTATCAGATTCAAAGATTGATACTAGGCCATTAGAAGATGTTAAATGTATACATAAATAAAAAACATACACACACCCACACACACCCACACACACACATGAGCTCACTGTGTCCAAAACTAAAATATCTTGATGTTTAGTAATATGCAGAAACATGGAGCTTTCTATGGACATAGAACATGGGACCTTACTATGTAAGATATTTTTTTCTTAACATAATATATCGGAACATTACTACATTAAAAACAACTATTAATGGAGAACCAATAAGGCAAAATAATGACTTTATGAAGCATGCAATGAAAACAATTTCAAATTTAAATGATACCTTTTCGGACAGCACGAACGGAAGATGATAATTTCTCATGCTTCTTTTCTGAACCTGTATTTAGCCAAAGTACATTTGTTCAGATTGAGCTTTAATAGAGATAAGACAAAATTTCTACAGTCTTTGTCACATAAAATTCTCATTCAAGACAAATTATTCTTCCTGGCGCACCCACACACACAAAAAAAGTATTTCTCAATGTGTACGAGTGTTTTGTTTTTTTGGGTTGCTTGAAATTTTTTAAAAATATATTTGAACAGTTTCCCACTCAGAAAACTAGTCACTGAATCATCATCTTCCAAGGGAAAAAAAAAAGTGAAAATTCCACTTAAGCAGTAACATAACAGGATTAAAATAAGAAAAAGCTTAATTTCCTCTAGAATTATTACACTGAACATGCCAAAAATCAATACTAATAGACATAAACAAGTTCACACTAAACTACAGCCTCCACACACTTTCTAAAGCAGATTACTTTAGAATCAGTCAGATATGGTCACAGAAGTAAAATAGTATTACCTGCGTATGACTCTGATGCAGAGCTTCCACTTCTATCAAAAACAATTGGTGATATGCCTCTAGCTCTCTTTCTTTCCTTCTTTTTCTCATCTAAAAAATAAAAAAGTCCAAACAATAGTTTTTAAAAAGTCACAACATAAAATGAAAACTAACACAGGTATTCAAACAAGAATGTTATTATTATGTATCTGGTTTTCACAAAGGTCTTAAGTATTAGTCACTGCCTATCTTTAATGCCCTTGTATTTTCTCAGTTGTCCCAGTTTAACAATACTATTCAAAAATTAAGGACATTTTGTCTCCTTCAGAAATTTCCATCAATAAAATTACTGATATAACAGGAATCAAATACTTAATTGCTCCGTATGTACATACAGCCCTAAATAAATTTCTCCAAGAGGAAAAAACTGTAAAAAGCAAATGTAATTTTTTCTATGTACCAAGTAGTACTGTTCTAAGTTTTTGTGTCTATTATAACTAAGTTCCCATTGTTATCACAATTCCAACTCTGATTCTTAAGATGTTTGATGAGCAACAGAACCCAAACTTTTTCAACTGGGGAAAAATACACCAAAATTAGAGATTCCCTTCTGTTGCCAATGCTCATTACATTGGTTTACTCAATGCCGTTCCCTTTAACCATTTTCTCCCTATATTCCTTATTTTCTAATTTAATTTAAAATTATGCCTAAAGTCTTTGCGGGGTAGGGTAGTAGAGATAGAACTCAGAGGCATTCATTCTACCATTGAACTACATCCAAGCTCCAATTCCTTTTTTTTGAGACAGAGTTTCCTTGGATGGCCTTAAACTTGAGATCCTCTTTCCTTGGCCTCCACAGTTGCTGGGATTACAGGATTACACCACCACTGCTGGCTATGCCTAAAACCTTAATGGAAGCAATACAATCTATGTATTACTACAGGAAAGGTAGGAATCTTCAGAAGACAGCAACAGTTTGCATAATCCATCCTGTAAGAACCATTTCAAGCTTAATGTGGAACTTTATAAGAAGACTTAAAATAGAATTAAGCTCTTCTGTCTCTTGCCATTTTCATTATATCATAGTAAGTTCCTTAAACTCTTTAGTTGGGAGATAAGGGGTATGAAGAGAAAATGCACACACCATATTTACAAAAACAATGAAAGGCTGAGAAGAAATAATCAGTGATCATCCATATAGTTTACTACTATATAATAACAGCTAACTACTTCAAGCTTTAAATATATTATCTCTCCTTTAATCCTCAGAGCAATCTTATGAGATACTCTCAGTTAAGATGAGGAAACCTCAACTTATTTGACCAGGGTCCAACAGTTCCTGAGCAGCAAAACATTTAGACTTAAGGTCTTCTGACCTGGGATTTTAAGCCCTGAACCCTACTCTTAATGACCAAATGAAAAAGATACATTACTATTATTCTTAAAAGGGGGTTGTAGGTTTAGCTAGCTTAGGAATTTTTAAAAATTATTTCTTTAAAAAGCTGTGACATGTTTCAATTTTTTCTCCTTGGATATTTCCTTCCAAGATTCTAAGCATTAGAAATTGGTAAGTTTGTGGGCAGCATTTCTTGTTAACATTTTTTTTAAAAAAAAAGAAAGAAAAAGAAAAAACCTTATGGTTCCAAGTACTAAAAGAAATCTCTGGGGCTGGGGTTATGGCTCAGCGGTTAAGCGCTTGCCTCGCATATGTGAGGCACTGGGTTCGATCCTAAGCACCACATAAAATAAATAAAGATATTAAAAAAAAAAAAAAAGAAATCTCTTAATAGCCGGGCGTGGTGGTACAAGCCTGTAATCCCAGCACTTAGGGAGGCTGAGATAGGAGAACTGCAAATTCAAAGCCAGCCTCAGCGAGGGTGAGCTGCTAAGCCACTCAGTGAGACCCTGTCTCTACATAAAACACAAAATCGGGCTGGGGATGTGGCTTGGTGGTCAGTGTCCCTGAGTTCAATCTCTAGTACCAAAAAAAAAAAAAGAAGTTTCTTACTGATAATGCAAAATAATAGAAACAGAAAAGCCTGCCCAATTGTTTTTATACAATGTTAATTGTGGCAACAGTATAAGAAATCTCAAAAAAAAATTCATCTTTTTTGCCTAAGTAACTTAAGTTTATGGCTCTGTCCCTCAACTATTACTCTCAAATCAAAAAAACAAAGATATTCATCTAACAAAGCATTATCAAACTAGTGTATAGCCTTTGTAAATTACTAATAATTCTGAGGAAATAAAGTAACTCGAGTCTAGAAAAGTTATAGTAACTATAAATAAACTATGATTTCTTCTATTTCATTAAAAACTGACATCTAATCAAGGAGTTCCAAATTCATCATTTTTTTCATCTATTACAAGCCGGGCGCCGTAGCTCAAGCCTGTAATCCCAGCACTTTGGGAGGCTGAGACAGGAGAATCGTGAGTTCAAAGCCAGCCTCAGCAACTGCGAGGTGCTAAGCAACTCAGTGAGACCCTGTCTCTACATAAAACCCAAAACAGGGCTGGGGATGTGGCTCAGTGGTCGAGTGTCCCTGAGTTCAATCTCCAGTACCAAAATAAAATCATCATCTTTTTTCATCTATTATAAAGAAAAACTAAGAAAATAATTGCCTGTATATTTATGTAGTATCTAAAACGGGTTCAACATAAGGGATTTTCTAAGAAAAATTTTCCAATAATAAAGAAAATAAGGATTCCAGATTTCTCTTGGGGACAAGGGCAGCTAGGGATTGAACATGAACACAGGGTGCTTTATCAGTGAGTTACATTTCCAGTCCTTTTTATTTTGAGACGAGTTCTCACTAAGTTACTGAGGGCCTTGCTATGTTAAGGCTGGCCATAGATTTAAAATCCTACTGCCTCAGTATCCCAAATTGCTAGGATAATAGGTGGACCATGTCCACCCAGGTAGCTCTTTTAAAACAATAAATTTCTTCTATTAACCAACTTTTAATAGGAATTTATTATAAAAAATTTATTATAAAAAATTATAGGCTACAGCCAGGCGCAGTGGCGCAAGCCTGTAATCCCAGTATTTAGGGAGGCCGAGACAGGAGAATCACAAGTTCAAAGCCAGCCTCAGCAACGGCAAGGCGCTAAGCAACCCAGTGAGACCCTGTCTCTACATAAAACACAAAATAGGGCTGGGGATGGGGCTCAGTGGTCAAGTATCCGGAGTTCAATCCCCAGTACCAAAAAAAAAAAAAAAAAAAAAAAAAAAAGAATATAGGCTACATTCAATTTGAAAAGGATCATCAAATGTCCTGATTCAGAACTGCCTTATCTTGAAGCTCATATAAAATTCAAATTATTTCAGATCCTACCCATTTAAATAAGTTCACATTATTTGACTTAATACCAGCATTCAAGACTGAGAAATAATATTAATAGAGGTGACAAAAAGTTTAGAAAATATTCTCAGCTGGGTGCAGTGGTGCATGCCTATAATCCCAATGACTCTAGAAGCTGAGGAAGTAGGATCTAAAGTTAGAGGCCACCCTCAATAACTTAGTCAGAATGTCTCAAAAGAAAAATAGAAAGGGCTGGTGAGATATTCCAGTGGTAAAGCGCTCCTGGGTTCAATACCCAGTGTAAGCATACAAGCAAGCAACAATCAAGAAAAGGAAGAGAAAAATGTTCTCTACTTCGAGTGATGGAGAATACACACTCACCACAATAACAGAACATTATTTTGCATTACTGATGAATAATTTTATTCCCTATCCATTGTAAATTGTAAAACACATATAATATTCTGTTAGTTTGCAAACGCCTGACAGTAAAATTTGGGAAATTTTTACATCAAATCCTACTATTCATCTATTTGGTTAAACTTTTTAACCCCTTAAAAAGTAAATCTAAACTCTACAAGTCTAGAACTCAAGTGAATAAAAGCTGAAAACACTTTTAGTTGGCCATTTGCTCTAATATTTATAGGTATCAAGAGTAAAACTTACAATGTACTATCAATGGCAAAATTCTTCAATAATTTAAATACATTTCAAAAAGAATCTCTATTGTATTCTAATGGTTACTACCTTTTGCTTACTTAGCAAATCTGATTACATCTGACATAAGACAACCATTAGACCCATAACTATACAGTGGCCAAGGTCTATAAAGTACTCTGACCTTTCTTTGTTACTGTACCCTCTGAATTACCCCAAGAGAGGGTCCCTGCAGATTTATGACTGCAACTACCAACCAGACAATGTGTTTGTCCCATGGATCAAACAGAAGTAGAGGAAGGATGATACAAAATGGCTTACCCAATCTTTTCACAAAAATTTTCTTTATATATGTGTGTGTGTGTGTGTGTGTGTGTGTGTGTGTATACCCCCATCTTAAACCTTGACACCTCAGCCCTCCATAGACCTGTCTGTCAAATGGAAGATAAGTTTGGGAACCCAAGGCAAAAAGAAAGAAGTTTGGTTTTGCAGCCACATGATGAAAATCTAGGATCATTCTACCATGCAAATGTTGTAATACTTTGTGGGAAGCCTCCATGTAAATATACTTCAAGTACATCAGTATTAAAACAAGTTGTTGTCAACTGTATAAAAATCCTAAGAATCCTACATTAAAAGCTGAAATAATTCTTCCACATAAACAATTGGATTTGTGATCATTTACAAAAAATTAGTTTGTAGCCGAAAAATACATTTACTGATATGCAAATCTTATTTAAAATTATTCAAATGTATTGCTAATAGCCAATAATATACAACTAACAACCGCAACAACGAAATCACAAGACTATCCTATTTACATCCCCCATAACCTCAAAAAATTTGTACTTCAATATCAACACATTCAAGAACAAAGCCAATCAGGTTCTTATTTAAAAAAGAAAAAAGCAAAAGAAAACTTTACATATAAAACAGTGTACCTGATCCATCTGTGCCTGAGCCAGATCTGACAGAACCATCCGTAAAGGAAACAGATTCAGAACCAGAGTCACTGGCCTCACTTCGAGTGTCATAATCATTTCCCTCTTCCTTCTGGTCTCTCTCATCCTGTTCATATTCTTCCTCTTCCTCTTCTTCCTCCTCTTCCTCCTCTTCTTCCTCCTCCTCCTCCTCCTCCTCTCCATCTTCATCCACCTCCTCATCTTCCTCGGCATCTTCTTCCACCTCTTCATCTTCCTCTACATCTTCTTCTACTCCTTCCTCCTCATTTTCAGTGTTATTGCCTTGCTCATCAGAAGAACCACTGCTGCCAGTCTCATGGTCGGAGCCATATTCTTCAGAGTTCACTTCTTCCTTAGAAGACTGGCTGGATCGGCTTGCACGTCTATCAACTTCAAGCCCAATTCTCTGATGTTTAAAGAAAAAGGAATCAGCAGTCACATAACAGACAATGTCAAGATGAATAAATAGTTCTAAAGCCTCAAAAAGAACTCTTTCTGTTTTATAATTGCAATAATATTTACTACCTCAGAACCATCTGGTGTAGGAGATTTGCCTCTCCTTTCAGGATCCCTTTTCCGTAGACAAGTTTTTTCAGGTTGACTCTTATAAGGTTCTCTGGAGGTACTGCTTGATAGACGAATTTTCCGATCAGCATCTAGACGCTTGTTTCTTTCAGATCTTTGATATTCCTCATTTTTATACTCTGTGACTGACTTTCCTTTAGTACTAACTATTCTTTTGTTATTGCTAACAGACGAGCTTAGGGGTTTAGAAATCAATTGTCTTGAATGGACAGAAGGCTTTTGTCGTTTTGTGTCAGTAGATTCCATCCGGTCACTTTTTCTTTTTGATCCTTTAAAATACAATTTTAAAGACATATATAAAAGCATTCCATTAATTTCACCAAAGCTTTACACATTCAAAATGTCTTCTGAAATATTTTTATTCTAAAACTAATCCAAGAGAAAACTAATTATTGAACTAAATTTATATACTTAAAAAATATAAATTACTTATATGGAATAGGTTCTGCTATGTGGAACATAGCTTAAGTACTTTTAGTATTAACTGCAAAGTACAAAAGCACCACCGTTTTCTTAAGAAATCTTATTTCCTCTACTTACACTGTTGCTTTAACAATAATAATAGAAATCTCACATACCCTTTTTCTCATTTTTATCTTGTTCACTCTCTGGATTATAAAGTTCATCATCCTGTTCTGGCACTTCAGTTAAAATATCATCTAGAACATTAAGTTCTCCATCTGCAAATAAATTTAAAAATTAGGGGAAAATCATTATCATAAAGAATTTATTTCTGAATACTTAAGTATAAGAATATAACTCTTAAGAAGCTTTTATTTCAGATCAAGACACGAGATTAATTCCTATAAAATCATACAAGGTAAAGTAAATGAACAGAGCTCTAGTCTACAAGCTAGGAATATACATCCTGTAAGGTATGAAAAAAAATGGTAGACACCAACTTGTTCAAGTAATCAAACTTAACATCACCAGTAATGGGACAAATCAACATCACGAACCTTTTGGTGTGATACACTAAGAACAGAAAAACTTCTATGGCATTCCTATACAAAACACAATATCTAAACTATACGAGGAAACATCAGACAAACCAAAATAGAAGGACATCCAGGCTGGGAGTGGAGCTCAGTAGTATGGCATTTGCCTAGCACACGTGAGGTACTGGGTTCAATCCTCAGTACCGCATAAAAATAAATACAGGTATCGTGTCCATCTACAACTAAAAAAGAAAAATTTAAAAACAAAAGGGCATCCAAATATATTCAGGGAGATTAAAGAGACATAATTGAATATAGCCCATGATCTGAGAGTAACTGGAAAATTTCATCAAATTTAAATGAAGTTTATAGATTAGATTATCGGTGTTAATTTTGTGATTTTGATAATATTGTAATTAAGTAAATTCTTAATTTTAGGAAACACCTATTCAAGGAAAACACTGTGCCCTGTGTGCAGATATTCATGTATATATACTGACAGAAAGGGGGAATGGAGGAAGACAAAGAATGAGACAAACACAAATGCAATAAAATGTTGACATTTATAGAATGTGACTGAAGCTTGTATTTCTTTGTTGTATTCCTACAGCTACTCTATCTGAAATTATACCCAATTAAGAAGTTAAAAGAAAAACAAAAAAAACCCACTGATACGCTATAGAACCAAGTAAGTTTAGACCCTGTTGGTATAGACTATAAAAGTACTACTTGTTCAGAAAAAAGCAACTACAACTATACTGACACAGTCAATGATCACAAAAACTTAGAACTCAGTTTCATCTCGCTACCCCACCATGCAAGACAAAAATCAATCTTAAAAATATATATAAATGCCACCTTCAATTCATTCTTTAATATAATGCACTAAAGATAATGGTAAATGTTTTAACATTAAGTATTCCAACATCAAAAATCTTTTTAAATTTAAGCAGTGGAAAATGGATGTATAAAGTTATAAAACTGATAAGACAAAATAAGTATACTTATGGTTATAGTCCAAAAACAAAGCCCACTCAAAGTAAAGTTTATTAGCTTGGAATCTATCATCAAGTTAGATGGTTTTCAAATTTCCCCAAAGGGGAAAAAAAATCAGTAACTGAAGATACCTCAAAAAGTTAACACAGGCAATAAGAAGAAAAGCAAGGTTACACAGAAAATGCAAATGATAACAGTATTTAAGAAGGATATTTGAAAATGACTATATCTAGAATGGTATATAACACGTGATTTTTTTGGGTGGTATAATACTAATTCTGAGTTGTATTTCTATTCAATTATTTTTTAAATGCCATTGAAAATCAAGATAATCCAAACAAAAAGGGTTTTCTCATCTAGATTTGTGTTTTCACTAAAGAAAAATTCAAGATCTGAATGGTGATAAGTACCATTTTTAAGCTTTATCCGGTAAATAAATAAATAAAACATGAGTTTGATAGCAGCAATACAAATTTTGCAGATATTTAATAATTATTGGCTCAAAGTTCTCTAATCAGTAAAGAAAGGGGAACCACAAAGTCTTGACAGAATCATATACATTCATAAAAGACAAACTGAAAAACTATCAAAAACAAATTGTGATACATATACCTTTTCAGGAAGTCATTGATTTCAATTAAAAATATCACCTCAAAAGCCTGAACATTCACACGAAATTATATATTATGTGCTAAATAAAGAAAAATTATGCTAAATTTCAGCAATATGTTGTCTAAATCATAGTTATCCCTTAAAAAGAATTTATTACATAAAAAGTTTAAACATATTCAAATTCAGATACTAGTTATAGTTTTATAAAGTAGCTACAAACTTTTTCAATGTAACAAATATTAACCAATGTTTACTTAATGAAATATCTTGTCACTTGAACATTTTTAGCACTTCCACATATATCATATAGACATATGGTATGAACAATCAAAGACTGTTTTATCATTCATTAGTTTGCAGATAAAGAGCTCAGAAGTTCAAGTTGACCAAATACACTTGTATAGTACAGATGGATGCAAGTCTGGAGTTCGGGCTTCCAAAATCTAGTCACTTAATGGAGGAACACTAAACACACTTTTAAACAACAGATAAAGGACACCACACAAATGCAAACATCAAAAGTAAGTATGCACTAAACTAATTCCAAATTAGACATCAGAAAGCTCAGTACTCCCAACATTATAACATGTTTTAATTTACTTAATACTAAAAAGATACTAAAAATCATCTGTAGCATCCATACTTGGTGGTGTATATAGTTTTATTATCCATGTTAGATTAATAACCTGTGGTTTTAAATTTTGTAGTTTTGTCACAAATTAGCAAACTAAATTTTAAACAAATTTGGCCCATGACTTGTGTTTATGTATGTCCTGAAAGTTGAAAGCATGTTATTTAAGGTGTTTGAAGACACTTAAATACACACACACACTCACAAGTGTTACAAGTGTGCAGCTATTAAAGACTATAATCATCACTGGAATACCCTTTTTGGAAAGAAAAAATATCTATTTAAGGTGACACACACATACATACACACGTGTATATATATGGACACAGAGATTATTGTTGCTCACCAGGTCTATGCTGACTCCTGATATAAATTACCATACTTTTAAGTTTCTCTTCTCCATCTGGGCTATCTCTTAAGAGATAGGTACTGGCAAAGTTCTAATCTTTCTGAACTCCAGCTCTAATAAGACTTAAGAATAAAAAGATCAGTACTAGAATAGAAAGGATGATTCTTTGAATCTCTTGATGCATTTTTAAACCTATAAACCTTTCCTTTTCACAATCAGATCTTAACAAACCCTGTCCCTCTTGATTATAATAACCAGGGTACATGATATATAAAACTTAGTTCAGAAGACAAAACCAAATCCTCTTTCTTTGCTAAAATAAGTATATGCATGTCCTAATTATCTACTGCTGCCTAAGATATCATCCCAAAACTTGGTGGGTGAATACAGTAACAATCATTTTTCATTATTACTCGTGGTTCTGGGGATCAACCAGGGTTCTCTCAAGTGGCTGTGTCAGATGACTGGAGCTAGAAGATTTGCTCATTCACATGTATGGCTGGGGTCTGGGATGGGAAAACTCAAAACAGCTAAGACATCTTAGGCATTTCTCTCCCTATAGCAACTTTCCATTATGGCAGCTTTAGGGTACAGGTATCTCTTACACATGGTGGTTTAGGGATCTAAATGGCTATGTTCCAACAAAGAAAAACCAGGCAGATCCCAACACTTAGAACAATATTTTATTCACAGAGGTAATTATAAAAGCCTACCCAGGTTTAAACATAGGGGGTTATACATTTCCTTACTATTGGCACAAGTGTCTACCTTCATAGACTAAGAAAGGCACAACATCACTAGCTGATAAAATATTATGGAACCATCATCATATATGTGGTCCAGTTGATTGAAATGTTATTTTGGGGCTAATGACTGTACTTTGTAAAAGTGTAAGGCTAAAGCAGACAATTCTATTCCAGAGGATCTGCTGCCCTAACAGAATGCAAGCACCGCTGTCACATCTTCCAAATTTTTTAATTGAAATATCAAGTCCAGATTTTTATTTGGAAATATCTCACTTTTAAATATTCCATCAGCCAGGTAAGGTGGTATATGCCTTTAATCCTAGCAACTCAGGAAGCTTTGAAGTTGTAACTCCGTGGGGTCAAGTGCCTTTGAGGTCAATCCTCAGTAGTGAAAAAAATTAACTGAATTAAAATGTTGTTTCAGTTTTTTAAAAAAGTAGACTGATAGCTTTAATGTTCACGTTCACAGTATCTTTACTGCATTATATTTACTGACACAAACTAGCATAATCTTAGTTAATTTCATAAACTACTGGCAAACAGTTGGAGATGAAAATACTGATTTCCAGGTATAGGAGGCAAAACAAGGAAATAAACAAAAACCATTGTTTTCAGAGTTAAAACTGAAAAGATGTTAAACGTAAAAAAGCTAAATTTCTGTTACTTAACTGTGGAATTTTTGTTTGAGGTAAACATGTGGACTGGTTTTCCAAGTAGTGTAGTCTTCAAAGCTACAAAACCTCACAATGCTGAATTCATATTTAATGCATTCTCCATTATACCAAAAATTTAGCTTAATCTTGAAACTCCTGGCCCAAGAAAGTCACAAATCTTAACTTCAAGTGTAGAAAATTACCTTTATCTGGAACAAAGTCATTTTTCTAATCACAAAAGTTTGTGGGTCAGAAGATACCAGAAAAAAAAAATCTTAGCCTTTAACTGACACAGATTCATGGTGCAGGGAAGACTGCTGTGGGTGTGTAGGTAGGGAATAAATACCATGAATTTACACTGAAAAAAAAAAAAATCTATTTCAAGATCCAGCATTAGATAGACTAAGATTTAGTATTTAAAGAAAGAAGAGGTTAAATATACTACATATTTTGTTTTCCAACATACACACCAAAGTACATTATTTTTTGTTTATTTCAATTCACTTACATAGTTTTAGTGGGGTATTGCAATGGAGCAAGATTTCCTGGAACCTCTCCTTCTATTATTTTGCAAAGAACATTTTAGTTTCTCAGCCTCCCATTCAAAACTACCATTCTTCTAAATGAAGTCCAGACTTGGATTGTCCGTCCCAATTCAAATTTCCTACCTCCAAAAAGGGTCAACTGAAATTTAAGGATTATATTCTTAATTTTCCATGTTAATTCTATTATTGGGAGGGAGGGGGCAGAAAATCGGTTGCATAGTGTATGTTTTGGAGCCCTAACTGGAGAATTGGAAAGGCAATTTTATTCTAAGGACTTAAATAGGGCCAGGTACGTATATATGTATATGTGTGTGTATAACAACGTACTTAAATACGTTCTTTGTGTTTATGTCTGTAACAAACTCTTAGCTTTGGATATTATATTTCATACATCATATAATAGTCATTTCTTTTTCCTTTGAGATACTGGGGACTGAATCCATGCTCTAACACTCACATCCCCAGCCCTCTTTCTTTTTTTTTTTTTTTTAGGTTTTATTTTGAGATTGCTTCTGGCTCTAAATTGCCCAGGCAGGCTGGTCTTGAACTTGCAATCCTCCTGCCTCAGCCTCTCAAGTCACAAGGATTATAGGTATGCACTAACTGCACCTGGTTTAACTAGTCATTTATTAGTGAAGTTCAACTACAGAAATATTTAAGCATGGAGGCACAATTACTGCACAAAAGGTTCCTGGTAAGCATGAAAAACATACTCCTTGCCCTCTTGGAGCTCCCACTGTAGTAATGTGGAATGCATGTTACTTTAGAAAGTACAAGGACATATACATTTTGGATTAAATTTTTATAATGTTCTTTATAGAGAACTATGTAAAAGCAAATGCAATAAAATGTATACAAGATGTTTACGGTTAACAGAAAAGATGTGTATTTCCTCAACACAGAAAAACATTTACCGTTAAATAACACTAACACTGCAACATCTTTCAAATCCACTTTTTTAACAAATAATCACCACAGAAATCACAGGGAGCTGACAATTTGTCCAGTTATAACGAATTCAGCTTCTAGGTATGAGCATCATAGAAGCATTATAGAAATTAATGTTTATTACATAGCTAATGCACAAAGCTCAATTAATTCAAGAACTCTAATAGTCTTTTTAACTCTGTAAATAACAGTTACTGCAAATTTCTGCAATTCACACTCATTTCTTTAAATTTCACACCATTTGTGCAATCATTTAAGAAGGGACTTGTTTATGGCATTACTAAGATTCTTGTGGGGTTAATCTTTATAAATTTTCTGTTTTGCATAAGGTAACTGATGACACTAAAGTACTTATGTTCCCACTTTTCCTTTTTTAAGACAGATGAATCAAGTACTGATCTTGTATCTATAATCATATGTAACCATGATCAAGTGGTGCATGCTACAGGCTAGAACTTTGCAAAAATTAAATATCACTTCCAGTAAGTATGTGCTAACTTTCTGTGTTGCCCAGAAATAATCTTTGTTTTAAACTAAAAAACATAAGCACTTATATCAGAATTTTAGAAAGAGTTCAGTCATGGAAATTAAGTTAAAAAAAAAACACAAACTGATACAAACACGAGGCCAAACCTCCAAAAGGTGGAAAGTCATCCTAAGTATTACTGAAAGGTAACATTACTACTTCTCAATAATAAACTTCATGTACTTAGACTGCACCATGACTAAATCTATTTCTAAGATAAAACTTTTAAGCCAGTATCATTTTTCTTGTCAATGTGCATTGTCGTCTCCACTATGACTGTAGGCATCTTCATTTTAATAGACAATTTTACTCCTTTTTGTGCTTGGTTCATCTGGTCTTCCACAACCACCAAACCTCCCATACATGTAGCTCATAAATTACACGTTGGCCATTAAATGTTGAATGAATTCTTGTTGCTTAAGATCTTCTCACTTTACTATTAAAAAGAGGTTTTCTTTATTCAGTAACACCCCACACTCCGATGTTCACATTCTTCTGATTTTCTCAACATAGAAGGAAACTTTGGGGAGTTTTAAGTCGGGAAAAAAAATCAAAATGCTATAATTTAATCACTTAACTGGTTTAGGACAAGGGCATTATCTTAAACATACTCCCACCAATTCCACTTCCCAAGTTTATTCTTATCAGAGAGCAATTCACTGAAACAAAGACTTTCCAGAACCAGCAACCAGAAAATTTTAGGACCATCATAGGCCTAACGCAAACGATTCTAGAATCCACTAACCCACTTAAAAAAATGCCCAGCCGAAAGTAGCTAACCCCACAGAAGAGACCTGAGAGATACAGTGCAGAAACTCCGTGATGTTTTCATTAACTAGAACTGCTGCAAGGCTATCATGGTCATCTAAGGGTTGAAAAAGATCTTAAGGCAGTATCCAATCTAGACCACTTCGAAGACAGGTATTCATCTAACACTGGTTCTTCCATTTTGTACCTCCAACTCTTCATAACTTGCAAATATTTGTTCCTGGTTGTACCCTCCCTATGGTAGCTATCTATGCACGTTTCTAGCAGAATGGTTGCCAGGTGTTTTTTTTTTTGGAAAGGCCTACGAGTCGCATAATTATATTTTCAAGCATCATGCTTTCAAAAGTAAATACACTAGGAACAAAACAGACTATTCTTGCCACTTCTCCTATTTAACAGTAACAGCCAGAAGTTATCTGTAGATATTTCTCGGGATTAATACTCCACCTGTATCACTTAAACACGCTCACTTAACTAGACTACCAGCGCCGTCTGTGGCATTAAGAGTTTTCGAAATATGGCCTAACAAAAAGGTGGTTCCGAAAATACGCATTACATCCGCATAATCCTACCAGGAAATAAGCCCAGGGGCCTGCAACTCTGAACAAGCCCTTGCTCAGCCACTCCCAAGACAGCTAAACGGAAAGTCAGGAATGGAATCTGGATCAAAGAAAAACCCTGTGCGAGACGAAGTGTTTAGGCCATATGGAGACCGAGGACGAAAGGGCAGGTCTGGTTCTCCGCCAATGAGTCCAAGTGTCTCGGTAGGGGGTGACCAGCTCCGCGCCAGACAGGCTAAACTCCCCACCCCCGCCAGGCAAACACGACCACCGCTCCAGCACAGCACTCCCGACCCCGCCTCCGCCCGTCACCTTTCTCCGCACTAACCTTTCTCCTCCCGGCTGTCGGCCGCCATTGCTCCCCTCCGGCTTCCGCTGCTGCCGCCGCCGCTACCGCCACCGCCGCCGGGACGCGACTCACGCGGGCGCCGCAGCCGCGGCAGCAGTCGCACGAGCCCGTCCGTCAGTCCGTCCAACGAGCTGCGTGCTTCGCACTTGGCCGCTACCACTCACCCTCCTCGACTCACCCTTTCTTCCCTCTTCTTTCCTTTCTCCCCTCTACCCTTCCCTTTTTCCAGCCTCCGACGGCTTAGGCCCAGCCTTCCCGTTGGGGCTCAGATACAGGCGGGGTAAGGGGGAGGGAAGAGAAACAGATGGCGACGGCGGGCGGCGCTAAAATGGAGCCTGCTTCCTGCGTGAAACAATCCCGCTCCCAAAATGCCCTGCGCTGTTTACGCTCCGTTCCTCTTTGGAAACGTCACAGTGCGGACAGGGGCGGAGAGGCAGGACGGTAAGGGAGCGTGGCTGGCGTCAGCACGTCGCCCCGCCCTTCACAGTCCGGATGTTCCCGAACCGGCCTTATTTTTAGTAATTTTGGTCGCCCAGGTTGTTCGCACACGGGATGTTGTGCTGCGTGCCCACTAGTGATGCAGATTTCCCACCTGAAACTCTTAGTGGAAGCCTTAATGGGCTTTGGAAGATTAGGTGAGAAGAGACTGAATCAAAATGTTACACGATGTTCTCATTCAGTCAACTATTAAGTTTCTAGTTATTCCCAAATATTGATGTACGATATATTTAATATGTAATATAATACATATTATAAGCCGGGCGCGGTGGCGCACGCCTGTAATCCCTGCACTTTGGGAGGCTGAGACAGGTGAATCGCGAGTTCAAAGACAACCTTAGCAATGGCGAAGCACTAAGCAACTCGGTGAGACCTTGTCTCTACATAAAACACAAAAATCGGGCTGGGGATGTGGCTCAGTGGTTGAGTACCCCTGAGTTCAATCCCCAGTACCAAAAAGAAAAAATAATAATACATATTATATATACAGAGTTTTTCTAAATAATGTGTTCTTTGCCCTCAAGGAAGCCTAGTTTACAATCTAGTTAGTTAGAGGCAAGGTGTAAAGTAACCATTTGAAATTATGGTGAATTCTATGAAAGAAAAGGTTAACATAGAGTAGAACCATATTTCAAGGTTATCAGGCAGGTCGTTGGTGAAGAAAAGTGTCTTGAAGCATCACAGCTAATACACGTTCAGAGCAAAGCATTAACTAGGACACTACCATTTTACAAACATTAATAAAACAAACAGATTAATGCACTTTGGGGGAGGTACTGGGAATTAACTACAGGAGCACTCTACCACTGACCTTCATCCCTACTCCTTTTTATTTTTTATTTTGGGACAGGATAGCTCACTAAAATGCTGAGACTAGCCTGCTATCTGGGATTCTTCTGCCTCAACCTCCTGAGTCCCTGGGATTAAAGATACCCATTGTGCCAGCTGCTAATTAATAGAACAAAGTCAATGGGATGCTATGTTCCTCCTGACTGAAGTACATATACTATCTACAAAGTAGTCTTGCCAAAAAATTAATGTCCTAAAGACTGTGGATTCAGCTTGACATGATTGCAGCCATCTCAAATTATGAACACTGTGATTTCAACTGAGTAACCCTAGTTGGTTTCCTTTTTTTATTTTCTCAGCACACTATAAATTGACAAAAACATTAAAGTAGAATGTAGAGCTTTGTGACCAGACCCTGGCTCCAGGAATGTACCTGATGGATACTAGCTTAAGATAAACCAGTTATATTCTGGCTTGAATGAAGTCGCTTTGGTCCTAACCACTTAGTAAACCCTAGTCTTCTAATCCAAATCATAGGAATCTGGTCTTGCTGTTGCCCACAACCATGATTCTGTCAGTGGGTTCCTAATAAATAGCACTCTGCAATTTTGAATCTATCTGCCTTTTGTTTTGGTCTCATGACACCTTGGGGCTGGTTCTCATATACTGGGACTGGGTTGTTCCAGAACAAAGACTTTAGCATAGTGAGTATAGAAGTTGTAGGATAGTGTGAGAAGAGATGGAGGTGATTCTACCCCCAGGAGTATTTCACAATGTTTGGAGAAATTTTTGGTTGCCACAACAGGGGAGTGCTACTGGCATATGGATGGTAGGAACCAGGGATGCTACTATACATCCTATAATGCACAAGAAAGACCCCAATAATCAAATAATTATTCCACCACCAATTGCAGAGTACCAGTGAACATGTTAAGCAATTCCACAGAAACACTGTTAGCAAAATCCAGACAATAGGAAACTCTGTTAGACAAATAAACAAGTGTCTTTAAAAATAAAATGCAATATAAGAGAAAAGAAAGATGAAGCTGGGTGCTGTGGCACATACTGTAATCACAGGTATTTGGGAGGCTGAAGTAAAAGAATTGCATGTTTGAGGTCAGCCTGGGCAACATAGTGAGACCCTGTCTCAAAAAGGGCTAGGAAGGTAGCTCATTGGTAAAGCACCCCTTAGTTCAATCCCCAGTATTGAAAAGAATGTAAGGATAACCTATAGATTAAAATTAATTTACTAGGACATAAAAGACATACACCAGTTGTAGTGCATGGATGTTATATGTTGCCCTTTTCTCCCAAAATAATATGTTGAAGTCCTAATCTGCACTACCTCAAAATTAAACCTTATTTGGAAATAGGTTTTTTCAGATGAACTTACTTAAGATGAAGTAATACGAAATAGAGTGCACTCTTAATCTAACAAGACTGGGATCCTTAGAAGAGGAGAGAGAGGCACAGAGGGAGAAAACTGCCATGTGACAACAGCAGTAGATGTTAAAGTGATACATCAAAGAAATACCAAAGGTTGTAAGCAAAAACAAGAAACTAAAAGAGGCAAGTAATGATTCACTCCCTTAGTGGGTTTAGAAGGAACATGACACTGTGGACGCCTTGATTTCAAACTTCTAGCCTATAGAAATATCAAACAATACATTCCTGTTGTTTAAGGCACCCTGTTTCTGGTACTGTTACATCAAGAAACTAGGGCATTGTTTGGATATTGATTGGAATATATGAACACACATTAATAAATACATGTATATTAAATGCTAAGTAAATACCTGATGGTTTTGAGGAATTGTATTTAGCTATTTTTAATTGTAATGTTAGTTTTTAGAAAGTTCTTACAATTCCAAGATACACACTAAAACATTTGCAGATGAAATTATATGATAACTGAAATTTGTTTCAAAATAAATTGATATTAGAAGGATATGGCTGGGAAGTGGCATATGCCTGTAATCCTGGTGATTCTGGAGGCTGAGGCAGGATTGCAAGCTCACAGCCTCAACAACTTAGTGAGATCTTGTCTCAAAATAAAAATTTGAAGCAAAAAAGAGGGTGGGATGTATTTCAGTAGTAGAGTGCCCTTAGGTTCAATCCCCAGTCCCAAAGCAAAAAAAAAAAAAATTAGAAAAGGAAGGGAAAGCCTGCCTTTCCATACGTTTAAAGAAGGCATCTGATCATGTCCACAAAACAGGTTACAAGGCTATGTCTTCCATGTTTGACCTGGAGACCAAAAGCCAGCTACACCAGCTTCAGGTTCTAGAGTTCTAGAGTACTTGAACTAAAAAACTGGGCTAGAGTTGGTGAAAGAAATATGAACAGTGCTTAGGGCTTTTTATTGTTGTTATTAATAGAGAATAAAAATAGTAAATTTCTATAGACAGGTCTCTGACTGTCCTGAAACTATTGTATCCTTCAATTAAAAATCATAGTCTAGAGGTGGGAATCATCCTAATATTGAAAGATTTGTTTTTTTTTTTTTAGTTGTAGATGGACACAATATCTTTATTTATTTTTATATGGTGCTGAGAATCGAACCCAGTGCCTCATGCATGAAAGGCAAGTGCTCTACCACTGAGCCACAATCCCAGCCCCATATTGACAGGTTTTAAAGTCTTTCCAAACCAGAGTTATCTGGTACTTTTTTGTTGTTACACAGATTTTTTTAATTTATTTTTTATTTTTATTAATTTGTTTATTTTACAATAGGATGCATTTTGACACATAGTACACAAATGGAGTACAACTAACTTCTCATTCTTCTGGCTGTACATGGTTCAGAGTTACTCTAATAGTGTAATCATACATGTATATAGGATAATAATGTCTGTCTCTTTCTACCGTCATTCCCATCCCCATAGCCGCAACTCTCCCGTTGTTCTCTATACAAACCAAAGTTCCTTCATTCTTCCCTATCCCCCTGTCCCACTATGGATCAGCATCCACTTATCAGAGAAAATATTTGGCTTTTTTGTGGGGGGGATTGGCTTATTTCACTTGGCATGATATTCTCTAGTTCCATCCATTTACCTGCAAATGCCATAATTACATTCTTCTTTAAGGCTGAGTAATATTCCATCGTGTATATATACCACATTTCCTTTATCCATTCTCTGTTGAAGGGCATCTAGGTTGGTTGCATAATTTAGCCATTGTGAATTGAGCTGATATAAATATTGATGTGACTGCTTCACTGCAGTATGCTGATTTTAAGTCCTCTGGGTATAAACCAAGGAGTGGGATAACTGGGTCAAATGGATCCATTCCAAGTTTTCTGAGGTATCTCCATACTGCTTTCCATAGTGGTTATACCAATTTGCAGTCTCACTAACAATATATGAGTGTACCTTTCCCCACATCCTCACCAACACTTATTATTGCTTGTATTCTTCATAATTGCCATTCTGACTGGAGTGAGATGAAATATTAGAGTAGTTTTGATTTGAATTTCTCTAATTACTAGAGATGTCGAACATTTTTTCATATGTTCATTAATCAATTGTATTTCTTCTTCTGTAAAGTGTTTAGTTCTTTAGCCCATTTATTGATTGGGTTATTTGGTTTTTGGTATTAAGTGTTTTGAGTTCTTTATATATCCTGAAAATTAGTGCTCTGTATGAGGTGTGTGTGGTAAAGATTTTTTTCCAATTTTGTAGGCTCTCTCATCACATTATTGATTGTTTCTTTTGCTGAGAAGAAGCTTTTTAGTTTGCATCCATCCCATTTATTAATTCTTGATTTTACTTGTACTTTAGGGGTCTTGTTCAGGAAGTTAAGGCCTAAGCCAACATGATGAAGATTTGGGCCTATTTTTTCTTTTATTAGGTGCCCTATCTCTGTTCCAGTGTCTAAGTCTTTGATATATTTTGAGTTGATTTTTGTGCAAATGAGAGATAGAGGTGCAATTTTACTCTGCTACATATGGATTTCCAGTTTTCCCAGCACCATTTGTAGAATAAGCTATCTTTTCTCCAATGTATGTTTTTGGTGCCTTTGTCTAGTATGAGATAACCATATTTATTTAGGTTTGTCTCTGTGTTTTCTATTCTATACCATTGGTCTACATGTCTATTTTGGTACCAATACCATGCTGTTTTTTAACTCTTGCTCTGTAATATAGTTTAAGGTCTGGTATTGTGATGACTCTTGCTTCACTCTTCCTGCTAAGAACTGCCTTGGCTATTCTGGGTCTCTTATTTTTCCAAATGAATTTCATGATTGCTTCTCTAGTTCTGTAAAGAATGTCATTGAAGCCGGGCATGGTGGCTCAAGCCTGTAATCCCAGCACTTAGGGAGGCTGAGACAGGAGAATCGTGAGTTCAAAGCCAGCCTCAGCAATGGTGAGGTGCTAAGCAACTCTATGAGACCCTGTCTCTACATAAAACACAAAATAGGGCTGGGGATGTGGCTCAGGGGGTCGTGTGCCCCTGAGTTCAATCCCCAATACAAAAAAAAAAAAAGAATGTCATTGAGATTTTTATAAGAATTGCATTCCATCTGTATAACAGTTTTTGTAGTATTTCCATTTTGACTATATGAATTCTACCTATACAAGAGCATGAGAGATCTTTCCATCTTCTAAGGTCTTCTTCAATTTCTTTCTTTAGTGTTATGTAGTTTTCATTGTAGAGGTCTTTCACCTCTTTTGTTAGATTGATTCCCAGGTTTTTTTTTTGAGGCTATTGTGAATGGGGTGGTTTTTCTAATTTCGCTTGCAGTGGATTCATCACTTGTGTATAGAAATGCATTTGATTTATGGGTATTGATTTTTATATCCTACTATTTTGCTGAATTCATTTATTAGTTCTAGAAGTTTTCTGGTGGAATTTTTTGGATCTTCTAAATATAGAATCACATTATCAGCAAATAGTGATAGCTGGAATTCTTCTTTTCCTATGTGTATCCCTTTAATTTCTTTCCTCTGTCTGAGTGCTCTAGCTAGAGTGTCAAGGACTTGCTTGAATAGAAGTGGTGAAAGAGAGCATCTCTGTCTTGTTCCAGTTTTTAGAAGGAATGCTTTCAATTTTCCTCCATTTAGGATAATGTTGACCTTGGGCTTAGCATAGATAGCTTTTACAATGTTCTGGTATGTTTCTACTTATCTGGTACTTTTGATAAGCCATCTTTATCTTCTCTGAAATAGAATCAGTTGCTAGTCCTCTGTATTTGCCCTTTCTTTTTTTTTTTTTTTTTTTTTTTTTTTTTGGTACTGGGGATTGAACTCAGGGGCACTCGACCACTGAGCCACATGCCCAGCCCTATTTTGTGTTTTATGTAGAGGCAGGGTCTCACTGAGTTGCTTAGCGCCTCGCCATTGCTGAGGCTGGCTTTGAACTCGCGATTCTCCTGTCTCAGCCTCCCTAAGTGCTGGGATTACAGGCTTGCGCCACCGCGCCCGGCTTTGTATTTTCCCTTTCTATTAACATTGTTATCACTCAAATTGATTGCCTAACTGGTTGTTCTGCTTCCTGTTTGATGCATACTATCATGCCTAAAACCACCAGGACACTCTTTTGAAATATTGCAATCATGCTACTTTTCTGTTCAATATATAGATAACTCTTTTCCTTCCAAATAAATTATTAAACCTTATTTTTTTTCTTTTTTTTTCCATATTACTTTTTTTTTTCTTTTTGATACTAAGTTTCATTATGCTTCCCAGGCTGGACTCAAACTCCTAGGCTCAGTGATTCTCCTAAGTAGCTTGGACTATACAGGTGTTTTGATCAGCTTTTTCACAGCTGTGACTAAAAGACCTTACAGGAATAATTTTAGTGGAGGAAAGTTTATTTAGGGGCTCACAGTTTCAGAGGTCTTAACTCATAGTCACTAACTCCATTCCTTGGGATTTAAGGCAAGGCAGAACATCATGACTGTAAGGAGCATATGCCATGGACATGCCTGGACATGCCGAGGACTCACTGGGTTGCTGGCCATAAGGAACAGCAGCCACTGACTTGCTTAGTCATGCCTTCTTGCAATGATGGGGGCCCAAAAAGACACCTAACCATAGGTCTACAATTGATAGGGAGCCCAGCCCATGCAATCGAGGGCTGCAAAGGGCCCAGCCCATGTAATCAACAACGGGGCAGTGAGAGGCACCTAACAGCAGGCCTACTGGTTATGATTGATAGGGGGCTCAGCCCATGCACATGTGCAAAGAAAGGCCCAGTTGCAATTATACTATCTCATTGGACATAACCAATGGACATTGGCTTTTACTGGGTGTAACCAATCACCAGCCCACACCACCAACTTGGAACTGCTTTTAAACTGCTTGCCCTGCCACATTTTTTGGGTTTGCTCCAAGGACATCAGTGAGACTGGCCACTTTGCTGTCTGTCTCTGGATCAGCTCCACCATTCCCTGACGTCCAGCCGTCAGCTGAAGAGAACCATCAGGCAAGGAAAATGTCTGCTCTTTGTCTAAGAGAAGTTACCTGGCATCGGAGATACTTTGGGGCTCATGGTTGCCCTAGGATTGTGTGAATTAATTGTAATGTTTAGTTGCCCTAGGTTTGTGTGAATTGCAGGTAGTGCTTAATTGCCCTAGGATAGTGTAACTTACCTATAGTGTTTGATTAGTGTGCATCAAATGCTAGTTGGGGTGCTCCAGCACACCCAATACTTTTTGCATTAATTAATTATATTTGATGATTGTTGTGATTGAACATACACTTTCATTTAAAGACAATCCGCCTCTGAGTAATTATTAATTACGCATGCCGCTCGTGACAATGGCCGAAGAGAGTGGTGCAGAAAAGTGGCTTCACATATGACCAACATGAAGCATGGAAAGACTAAGCTCCTCTCACAAAATATATACCCCAAAGGCATGCCCTCAGTGACCCATTTCCTCCAGGCACACCCTACCTACCTTTAGTTACCACTCAGTTAATTCCTACCAGGGGATTAATTCACAGATTAAGTTAAGGTTCTCAAATCAATTGTTAGACCTCTAAATCTTGTTGCATTGTCTCATACATGAACTTTTGTGGGATACCTCACATCAAACCATAACATTCCACCTCTGGCCCCCAAATCGCATGACCATCTCACAATGCAAAATATATTTAGTCCATTTCTAAGAGTCTCCATAGTCTCAACAATGTAAGATTGCCCAAAACTTCAAGTCCAAAATCTCCTCTGAGACTCAAGGCAAACGTTCACTGTGAGCTCCTGTAAAAATCAAAAGCAATTTACAAGTATCAAATATATAAAGGTACAGAGTAAGTATTTCTACTAAGAAACATAGGGACATAGAAAGAAGAGATGGGACCAAAGCAAGACCAAAATCCAGCTGGGCAAACAAGTCCTGCAGTTACATGTTCTCTATGAAGGGTTTATGTACCTCCACCTCTACGTCTTTGCTGGTTGCAGTCCACATTATTGGCATCAGATCTGCCATTTTAGGCCGGGAGCCATTTTATGGAGGAACCCCTAAGTTTTGATCCTGGGGCTATGCTGCTCAAGCTGTGCTGCTCAGCTTCCGGTAAGACACTAACTGCTAAAAGGTCAACCCCAGCCCAGCCCATGTCACAATCCTCAGGCATGCATGTGGAATTTTTCCTGCAGGCTATAAAGCTGCTCTGTGAGTGCTGACATGCTGCTGCCTCCTGGAGGGACAGTCTTGTTGGTTTGCTCCCAGCTATTGACAATAAATCTCTTCCATGAGATTCTGGTGTGTCTTTGGACTCTGCATGGACTCTGTGAGTGTTCTTTCACACATGACCTTTCTCTTGGTTTGTATGTACTCAATTTCTGCATTTTTCCTTCAGAGATGGTACTGGCATTTCTTAATCTTGGAAGTCTACAGTGCAACTTTGGCTTCCTCCTCACATCTTCACACATTCCCTGCTCAAGGGCAGCCTGCCAGGACTCAGGCCCTGTTGCACTTTACTTGGCCTCCTGGGTCTTCCTTGGAAAACTTGGTGGAAGCCTCCATGACCCCCTAACTCCAGCATCTTGCATTCCTGCACCACGTGATTCAGGCCAAGGTCTGCCATTGCTTCTAGCAAAAGGCAATCCTCTAGAACCCTGGCTGTAGCAGCTTTTGAGTGCCTTAGGTTCTTAGGCTCCTCTATGCAAGCAGGGGTCCCCACTGGTCTCTTCCCAAAGGAATTTTTACTTTTACTCCCTTGAGCCTGAGGTGGTTGTGATCTTGCCAGTTCCTGAGATGCCTTCAAGCATTCTTTCTTATTGTCTCTGAGCAAAGTCTTTAGCATTTCTTTAGTGGTAATAATGTCTTTAACAACTGCAACTTCCTTAACCTCAGTTTTACTCCTACCTTTCAAGTCCAAGGTTTTCAAATCTTTCTGCTCTGCTTTCTTTTCCTGAATATCAAATTAATCTTGGCTAAAGTCACAAGTAATATCATGCTGGTACCTGAAAATTGTGCTGCCTAGAAATTTCTTCTAGATTAAGAAGTCCATCACTTTTAAAATCAGCCTCACAGAAAGTCTCAGGACACAGGAAAAACAGATAACTTCTCAGCAGAATGTGACATAAATGACCTCTAGTCCAATTTTCAATAGAGTCCTCCTTTTCCTCTGGAACCTCTTGAGCCCGGTCTTTAACTGTGCACAGCCCTATTGTCATTCTGGTCCTCTGAGCTCTTACCAGAAACACACATTAAGCTCCATTTACAACAATCTAAAGATATTCCATCTTGCATTGCTAAACTTCCCCAAATTCCTCCCACAAATTCCAAAAAGCTCAAAAACTTCTGACCCACATGGTCAGGTTAGACACCAATGTCTCCACTCCTGTTACTAACTTCTGTTTTGGTCAGCTTTTTCACTGCTGTCACTAAAAGACCTAACAAGAACAACTGTAAAGGAGGATTTATTTGGGGGCTCACAGTTTTCAGAGGTTTTAGTCCATAGATTGCTGACTCCATTCTTCAGGGTTCAAGGCAAGGCAGAACATTATGGCAGTGTGTGGCAGAGGAAAGCAGCTTTGGACATGGCCACCATGAAGCACAGAAAGACTAAACTCATCTCACAAAGTACATACCCCAAAGGCACACCCTCAATGACCACCTCCGCCACCGGTCACACGCTACCTGCCTTCGCTTACCACTCAGTTAATCCCTATAGGGATTAATTCACTGATTGGGTTAAGGTTCTCATGACTCAATTATTTCACCTCTAAATCTTCTAGCATTGTCTCACACATGCGCTTTTAGGGGACACTTCACATTAAACCATAATAATGAGTAATGTACCATTGTAAATTTATGTTATAAACAACATAAATTTATTTCTATCAGTCCTGGAGTTTGAGAAGCTCAAGGTGAAGATGCTATCAGATTTTGTCTGATGAGGGCTCACTTTCTCATAAACAATATCTGTGTTAACATGTCCAGAAGGGACAAACAAGCTGCCCAGAGCCTCTTTTATAAGTACACTAACTCTATTCTTGGGAGCTCTAACCTATCATCTATCTAAACACCTCTCACAGGTCCCACCTTTTAATACCATTGTCTTGAGGTTTGGAATTTCTACATGTGAATACTGGGAGAATATAAACATTCAGATTATAGCAGAATGTCCAGAATGATGAATAATTAAATATCATGAAGAATTAAATTTTTAATGAATAATTCAATTCTAATCATGGCAACCAAGGTATACACTCACCTTTCTTTTTTTTTCTTTTTATAATTCATTTTATTGTATATGACTTATTTTTATACATTTATTTACAATGTTCTTCAAAATTTTCTTGTATAGTTAGTAACTTTGAAAGTGTTTATGTCTTAAATGATTCCACAAACCATACTATTTTTTCTTTGGTACTGGGGATGAGCCACATCCCTAGCCCTTTTTTTTTTTTTAATTTATTTATTCTAATTTGGGTATACATGACAGCAGAGTGCATTTTGATTCATGGTACACAAATGGAGCACAACTTTTCATTTCTCTAGTTGCATACAATATAGATACACTCACCTTTCTATGACAATTAGAATGTCAAAATTTGTAGAAGAAACAAGTATATTGGGATCAATTATGTTATGAAATCAATTAATATGGAGGAATTAGTGTGAAACAGTGTGAATTAGTGTGTAATCAATTAGTGTGAACTCTACCATCTACTTTTTTTTTTTTTTTTTTTTTAGTTGTTGATGGATCTTTATTTTATTTATTTATTATTTATATGTGGTGCTGAGGATCGAACCCAGTGCCTCACGCATGCTAGGCAAGCGCTCTACCACTGAGCTACAGCCCCGGCCCTACCATCTACTTTTTATGCCTACTGTAAAACTAGTTGATGGTAGTTTCTGTAAATGGTATTTTCTGTTAATTCCTCTTTAGCCACTGATGAACTGGTAAGTATTTAACAACAAGCTGTACAGAAGGGGGATACTATTTGTAATGCCTGTTGATTTCTATGGTATAAATGCTCCAGCCATGACCCATTTCAAACAATCAAGTTGACATTACATCGCTGAACATGGAGTTGGAAAGAAGTATGCTATAACAGACCAGCTTATGGATTGTCTTGGTGGGTGGGAATACTGGGGATTAAACCAAGGAGAACTATACCACTGAGCTAGATTCCCAGTCCTTTTTATTTTTTATTTTGAGACATGGTCTCACAGAGCTGTCAGCAACTTTGATGCTGGGATCAAAGCATCAAAGTGTGTGATGCACACGCCTGTAATCCCAGGGGCTCAGGAGACTGAGACAGGAGGATCATGAGTTCAAAGCCAGCCTCAGCAAAAGTGAGGTGCTAAGCAACTTAGTAAGACCCTCTCTCTAAATGAAATACAAAACAGGGGCTAAGGATGTGGCTCACTGGTTGATTGTCCCTGAATTCAATCCCGGTAACCCCTCCACCAAAAAAAAAAAGAATAATAAAAAGATACAAAAAGAAAACAGACACAGGGAAATACATATATTGGTTGTCTTAAAGAAATATAGATTTCTATCCAGCAGCGATACATCTGTGATTCCTGCTATTCAGGAGGTTGGGGCAAGAGGATTGCAAGTACAAGGTCAGTCTGAGCAACTTCAAGAGATAATGTCTCAAAGTAAAATGTAAGAAAGAGCCGGGCTCAGTGGCGCAAGCCTGTTATCCCAGCACTTAGGGAGGCTGAGATAGGAGAATTGTGAGTTCAAAGCCAGCCTCAGCAATGGCGAGGCGCTAAGCAACTCAGTGAGACCCTGTCTCTACATAAAACACAAAATAAGTCTGGGGATGTGGCTCAGTGGGTGAGTGCCCCTGAGTTCAATCTCCAGTACCAAAAATAAAAAATAAAATAAAATAAAATGTAAGAAAGGACTAGGGCTGTAGCTTAGTGATAGAGCACTCCTACATTCAGTCCCCAGCACTTCAAAAATTAATTAATTAACTAATTTTAGTTTTCAGAGGTAGTGCTTCTGGAGGCCTGACTACATTCTCCTCAGACTTGAGTTGATAACCTTACCTCCTTATAATAATTTTCCCTTCCCTTTAAAATTCCTGAATTCCTGAAATTGTTTTTTTCTCCTTTGCAAAAAAACCCAAAAAGCAAAAGGAAAAGAAAAAAGATGAACATATAGGAAAAATATATGAAATACTAATATTAGCATAATACACAGTAAGAAATGTTCAGTTGTTCCATAGCTTATAGACTTTGTTCTTTGTTGGTAGATAATGAACATTTGAGTAAATATTAGAACTCTCTGACAAAACTACAGTATAAATAGAACTGCATTTTTTTCTTAGATTCTACTGTAACTTGTGTTTGTGTATACTTGCCTCTTATTTCTGTAAACAAGATTGCTTTGAGTCAATTGAAAAGTAAATAGCTTTCCTTTTGCATGCTTGGACTCGTGATTTAATCACCATGTATACCATCTGTATAGCAAAGATTACTTCAATCAGATTTCTCTTCTAATGTCAATTATCTCTTTGAAATCTTTTCTTGGATGTCTCAAGAGGAGCTCTTCCCACCCTGGTCCCTACCCTAGGGCCTCACATGTACTAGGTAAATGTTCTAACACTGAGCTACACCTGCAGCCCTGGCTAGTTCAATTTTAAAAAGCTCAACATTAACCCTTGGATCCACTACCACCCTCACTGTTCACTGACTTGCTCATGCAATAAATTTGGGAATCATCTTGCTCCTGAAAGCACATCCTCCCAACCTCCCACCCCATTGAGACCCAGTTCTTCTCAGAACGTTTTCTTTGTTTCTGCCCACTCTATGTTTTATTTATTAACTGTACACTAAAGTCAGCTAAGAATGTATAAAACCCTCCCTAATGCTCCCTAGTTCCATGTTAAGGGAGAAGATCATACACCTATTGACCATACACACACACGCGCACACACACACACACACACACACAAGAACACAAGACACTTTGATCAACACAGAAACTTTGTTCTGTCTTCTCTATATCCACTGAACTTCAACTCTGGCCAGCATACGTGAAGAGGTGATATATTCAGCCCACATTACAGAGGAGACTGCCTTTTTTTTTCCTTTTTAAAATATTTTTTAGTTGTCAATGGATCTTTATTTAATTTATTTATTTATATGTGGTGCTGAGAATCAAACCCAGTGCCTCACACATGCTAGGCAAGTGCTCTACCACTGAGCCACAAACCCAGCAGGAGGAGACTGCTTTTTGAAACAGTAAACAACAGAAGTGCACATCTGTCTGGCACTCACATAACTTCCACTGAAAAATCATATAAAAGATTTTTCCTTAGACAAGGGGTAAGATGGTCATTGAAGGCAAGAGCCAATCATCTTCATACCATGTCACCTATTGCTAATAAATCTCTTTGGCTGTTACTCTGCCTCTCAATTAGTTGACTCTATTGAGTGGCAGCAAACTGAACCTTGTGAGGTTCCACTCCTGCCCCTCACGCCTCCAACATTTGCAGTACAGTGGGTGAGAGGAGATGCAGGAGAAAGGGAGCTAAGACACCAAGGACAGCTAATTTACACCTCTAGGTGGAAGTGTTACCACAGGACTAATATGCCATACTAAGGAGACATACAATGAATGAATAAATCCATGAATTATTCATATGCTTCTCTTTCTGGAATGTTCTTTAGACACTGCCTAGAAAGCACCATTTTACTGTACAGGTTTCAGTTCATTCTGCATAACAACTAGGAATTCTTTCTTAATAACCTATCACTAATAGAATTAGGTGCCTCTTTTGCATTCCCACTGCATTTCTACCTATCTCCTTTATAATAATTATAATTGTAGATAAATTATAAGCTATTGTGGAGACCCAATAGAGTGCATGAATCATAAAAGGAATCAAAAAGAATTTAAGGAAGAGAAGAAAAAAGGAATAAACAGAAGAAAAGAGGTATGGGTATTAGGAAGTCTGTATGCTGCCAGTGACCAATTCATTCAACCAATACTCTAAATTATTCTCTTTATGCCTTCATTTTCTATTTGTCAAATAAGAAATTGGAACGGAGCTTTCCTTGACCTTGGGCAAGTTTCATAGCTTCAGTTTCTTCATATATAAAATGAAGACAAAATAAACCACATAGAGTTAGTATGAAGATCAAATGAGCTCTGTATGTGAAAGTTCATTTATAAGTATGAAAGAGTATAAAACTTTATGTATGACTCTTGAGCTGAGAATGTAGCTCAGTGGTAAAGCATTTGCCTAGCACATGCAAGACCTAACTAGGTTCAATTCCCATTATTGCAAAACAAAACAAAACAAAACAAAAATGTTAAGCATGGCTGTTAGTATTTTTAAAATTCTTTCTAGCTTCAATTCTTTTATTATTACAATCAGTGGTATATGGCAAAGTTATATATCTTTCTTCTTTTCTCTTTCTCTCTCCCTCTCTGTCTCTCTCTCTATCTCTTTTTGACCAGTAGTGAGGGTCAAGGTTGGAAGTAGTTGAAAGAATCAACAAGAAACTTCTCACTTGAGTAAATTTGGACTTAAATTGTGCCAGACTTTCTGAAACAGCTTCGAGGACAGTTTTAAAATTTCAAATTTAGAAATTTGTATGAGTTAGCTGGGCACAGTGACTCACTCATGTAATCCCAGTAACTTGCGAGGTTGAAGCAAGAGGATCACAAGTTCCAGGTCAGCCTGGGAAACTTAGCAAGACTCTTTCTCAAAATAAAAACTAAAATGGGCTGTGGATTGCCATGAGTGAGCTATATCATTAACATATACCAAACATGTTTGTATCTTTCCACAGTGTCAGAATTTATTGAATAACAATAAATTCACAGACTAAACTACTTTAATTAGTGGCAGTTCACTGATTAAAGTCATAAGCCAGACAAACGTAAGTTTTTGTATTCCAGTATCAATTACTAACATCTATAACACTCAAGTTACACATCACACTTCACACAATTCTATATACATAGGTTACAGAAAGATTAAGAAAAGGTTTAGGCAGCCATAGGGGTTCAGGAGGCTGAATTGAGAGCAAAGGCAAAGAACAGGTAAAAATGTAGAATCACTGTAGGTGATCAAGTAAGATTATGAACCAGCCCAAGAACTTGTTTGGGGCACAGAATTGTCAAAGCACAGGACCTTATTCTAGGCCAAGGTCCAGAGGAATAGCAGTTTCACGATGTCAGCTTAGAGTAAACTGTGTGTGTTCATCATAGGCAGGAGAAACAGCACTCTGCTAAAGCTCAAGGACAGAGATTTAGAGGTTAGTCACTGTTGCAATTTTCCTGGGTAGAGTTCATGATGAGTAATCAGGTGATGGAGTCAGGGCACCACCATGAACAGTCTGGTGGTGGTAGGGTCCTCGTTTTATGGGCTCTGAGTCAGGGGTTTGCTTCATTCAGTGGTCTGGTGTGTTGGATAAGCTCATGGGCCTAGCTTTTCTGAACATGAGCTTGATAGACCCATGCATCCATGTATTTCTGGATAATTTGGTAACTTCACAGGTAGTCATTTTTATTGGCATGATTCATTTGTTAGTTAGTGTCTTATGGTTGTGCCAGGCAAATGGTGGTTGTTTACTTTTATAAACAAGATATAGAGGCATTCTACCTCAGCACTTAAACTAAAAATGGAGTAGCTTATGGCAAACTACTACTTTACAAAATGGAGTAACAAGTTTAAACACAGCCTAAAACTGCTATTCTATATATCATGGAGTAACTCAGAGCAGGGTACAGGCTGCACTCCACATGGATGTAGCTCAGTGATAAAGCATCCCTGAGTTTATTCTCCAGGACTGGAGAGAAGCGGGAAAAGAGAGAAAAAGAGAAAGGGAGATAGCTATTACTTTCGTTCCTGTGACTCTACATGCCTCTAAAGGACTTTACTGCAAGTGTGCTCCTGCAAGTTAATTCTCCTATCTAAACTGACTCATTTGACCAGAACAACCAGTTCACATGCCAGTGCAAGTGAAGAAAGGTGCAATAAAAAGAGGGAAAGAGGAAAAGGCATTTAAAAGCTGACTAGTTAAATTTACATTTAGTTAATGCTTCCTTTTGTTTTCTAAGGGCTACCTAACATTTTGGAGAAAGTAAAACAAAGCAGAGAGTGGATTGAAGTTTGGAATTAATATGCACAGGCTTTTTGTAGAAGATCTAGTCTGCCCTCTTTGCCTCCATCTCAAGACTTAATTTCATCTAAAACTTTAGTAGCCTAACTAACCATCTTCACTTCCTTCCCTCCCTGCCTCCTCATTATTTTTTTCCTGGGAGCACTGGTTGAACATATGTTACATGGCAGACACTGCCCAAGACCTTGTCGTTTTTATGCCAAAATAAGTTAGTTTATACTCCATTCTCTTGATCAAAAGTTCTCAAACTATAAGGTGTAAAGATTCACAAGGAAACTGTTTTGAAAATGCTAATTCCTGGATTTAATCCTGGAGATAAGATTTGGAGTTTCCTTATGGGTCCAGGAACCAGTCATTTGAACAAGTATCTTAAATGATTCAAGAGAATAACTCAATTGTATTTGCATTTTGAGTGACAATAATATCAGTCTCTAGGACAACTTCTTATTAGGTTTGTGGACAGCTCAACTCTGAAAGATTTTCTCTCTTTAAGAATTTTGAAGAGCCTGGTGCGGTGGCACAAGCCTATAATCCCAGTACTTAGGGAGATTGAGACAGGAAAATCACAAGCTCAAAGCCAGCCTCAGCAACAGCAAGGCGCTAAGCAACTCAGTGAGACCCTGTCTCTACATAAAACACAAAACAGGACTGGGGATGTGGCTCAGTGGTCAAGTGCCCCTGAGTTCAATCTCCAGTACCAAAAAAAAAAGAATTTTCAAAGACAGACTCTGCCACTTAAAAGCTATTTAGTTGGTTGAATTAGTGAAGTTAACTTCTTTGTACCTGTGTCCTCATCTGTAAGGGTACATGGGAATCAGAGCCTTCCTCAGAATTACTATGTAGATTTAGCAAATAAAGCACATGTATTATACAAACAGAGCAGTAAGTGCTTAAAAAATGGTACCTATAATAATACTAATTACTATTTTTATACTTAGCATTGTAACATAGCCCTATTTGTTATTATTTTATTATTATTATTATTTTAGTACTAGAGATTGAACCTAGGGATACACTACAACTGAGCTTCAATGCTTGTCTCTTTTATTTTTTATTTTGAGATAGGGTTTTACTGTTTTGCTGAGGCTGGCCACAAACTTGTGATCCACTTGCCTCAGCCTCCCAAAGTAGTCCCATTTTTAGATCAAAGATGGGTGAGATAAAAAGTTTTACCCATGATAAGTGATCAGGTTCTTGGAACATGACTAGCTGCTTCAAAAGGGAGAAGCATTCTGAATGCTAAATTATTTTCTTCAAAGAAGAAATTTTTATGAATCATTTTATTATATCATTAATAACTAATTATATTATTAATAATCACTTCATTTTTTAATTTCCATAGATCTACTTATTAAATTCCTCAGTAGTAAGTACTACTATTATTGTTATTCTGAAATTCACTTCTCATTGCTTATTTTAAAACAACAAAGTTTATCTAGTCCAGAGAAAGGAAATAATGTCTGCTCTCATCAAGCATCTAAAATATGTCATTAACAGAGATAAGGAATATAGAGGGAAAGTCAAGATTAGAAGGACATTCAGTTTCTTCACCACTTACATACATCTAGGGTCTTATACATTTATATACCAGAATTTAAATGTATTATTTCTACTACATCTTCATAATAACCCATGAAGAAGGTACTATTTTAATTCCCATTTTTAAAGAAGTCTTCATCTTTAAAGATAAAATCTTGCTTATTCAGCCAGACAAGACCTCAGTCACGAACACAGAACTATTTGATCTCAAATCTCACCTTAATCTTCAAACCAAACTGCCCCCCAGACACTTCAGAGAGCTGAAGTCAAGGTGGTTTTCTGAGAGGACTAAACAGGACATCAGATTAGCTCTTCCAATTCTCATAAGCACAAAGCACACTTATCTAAAATTTCAAAACCTTGAAGAAAAATTTTTAAGAAGACATTTTTAGAAAATGTTTTCCAATCCTTCCTCTGAATGACCGACCTTACCTTTGATCCACATTGCATATTCTCTACCCCAAAGGTGTACACAAATACATGAAGAACACATTGAAATGTTCTCTGCTTACAAAAGTGTTTTCAAATGAAAAGCAGCTGTTTTGGGTAATGGAAGTAGAAAACAATGATCATTTAAAACTGAAATCAATTATACTATTACTTGCTAAGGGAAGTGGTGTATTTCAAGGCAGAGAGGAAAGAAACCGCTACTATTCCCTTCCTCTCTTGTAAAGAGTAAAGACAGCAAGCAGATGACTCAAATTGTCTACTCACATGTGTTTGTTTGCTCTAAAATATAAAGAGGTCCTTTAAGAAAATAGTGTTTGACAAATTATAAGTCAGTAAATAAATCTGAGTCCATAAAATATTGCAGAATTTACTGCTGTACTATTGACTTATTTGATAGTGTAATTTTCAAACTGATGTATCATATTCTACCGTATAGATACTCTATTGAATATGGTTCTGTTGCACACTGACCCAGAGGAGAAATAATTAAACAGGAATCTATTACTGGATATTAGATGGCTTACAATTGTAGGAGCAGGCATTTAAGTGAGTTTTGGGAAGAATTTCCACAGCCAGAATCACACTCCCAGTATCCTGAGTAATCACTGCTAAAGGAAACCATCAAACCTGAAGGACAGTGGCAGGCAGAACAAAGCAATTGCCACCTTGGGTTCGCAGCAACAGAAAGGTTCACTGCTGAGGGTCCCTTGCACACAGATCTCATGTGTCTGATTTGCGGAAATCCAAACCTGTCTGCAATCCTGTGAGGGCATCTGGGAAATGTAGCTTTTTACTTTCCAATATCCAAGGCACAGAAATGATAAGTTGATTGTAATTAAAACAGCGTGATGTATTACAACTTATTTAACCATACTTTGAATTTTAGATTTTTAGGTTGTTTGCACATTTTTACTCTATTCTAAATAAATACAATAAACTCTTGAGTCAAACAATATGAATACTTTTAAAGTTTTTGATGATTGAATAATTGCCCTCTTAAAAACCTAATACAAGTTTATGCTCCTTACAGGCAACCTTGTTCCATATGGTCAATCATGATTAATATATTTGTTAGTTTTTTAAAAATATACACTGATGCATTATTTAAAACCTTTGAGTTTCTTTTGATAGTAAGTTGGAACATTTTAATTCTCACAACAAGTAAATTCCAATTAAGTCTCTAGCCTACTGTTTTTCCTAATATTTTTCAGCAATACTGTTCTAGTCAGCCTTTTTGCTTCTGCAACTAAAAGACCTGACCAGAACAGTTGTAGAGGAGGAAAAGTTTATTTGAGGGTTCACAGTTTAAGAGGTCTCAGTCCATAGAAGGCTGGCTCCATTCCTCAGGACTAGAGGTGACAAAGAACATCATGGCAGAAGAGCTGTGGTGGAGAAAAGTGGCAGAGAGACTCCACTAGCCAGATACAAAATATATACCCCAAAGGCATGCCCCCAATGACCTGCCTCCTCCAGCCACACCCTACCAGCCTTCAGTTGCCACTCAGTTAATCCCATCAGGGGATTAATTCACTGATTAAGGATCTAATAACCCAATAATTTCTAGACTTTCTTGTATTGTCTCACACTGAGCTTTTGGAGGACAGCTCTCATTCAAACCATAACAAATACATTTATAAATAATCTCATATGGTAGGAAACATAAAATGGTTGTTTTGTTGGGTTATGTGCAATTGTTACTAGTAAAACAAATAACTCTAAGATCTTGTGACACCCGTATTTGTAGCTCTGTATTTGTAGGTAAACAATCCTCTTTAGCTCTTTCATATCAAGGAAATTTTCTTTTCTTTACAGACTCCATAATTAAACCCAGTTAAAGTCTGTTGGCCTTAATTTTAAAAAAGCAAGATTATATAACTCAATTATACAGTCAGGTGGATTTAGATGCAAACTGTAGACTTGCAATATAAGTATTTGAATATCTATCAGTATAATTTTATGGGTTTGGATTTACTTGTGCTGAGACTCATGCTATGAATATCTAGCTACTCCTAGAAGAGCCATGGGGAGAAGGAAGTTCTGTAAGGAAGAGCCCTAAGACTCAGGGAAGTCCAAAAGGTCTACACATTCAGAGCTACTGTGGAATAACTATTCTTCTCTGATTTCATGAGACCAGATGAACTCTCTGGGAATCTTCACGCTGTCAGGATAACACCTCTCAGATCCCTTTCTTCTACCAGGTAGAATATTCAGCACCCTACCAGAAATGGTGAGATGATGATAATTTCTGGGGTTAATCATCTTGCCTTGCTTTCCCAAGTAAGTATAGGGAGATTAAGAAGAAGCACATAAGAAAAGCCTTATTTTACTCCCATGTAGTGATTTAGAGAAAAAGGAACTTGTTCCAAAATCATTTTTTAAACTAGAGTACTTTTTAATACTTTTTACCAGATTAAGACAAAAATCCTATATATACATATTATACTTCAACAGCTGTTTTTAAAGGCCAAGTTGGCCACAAACCCACAAATTGTCATCATTCTCATCTACTGGCAGGCCTGTAATACCAGCGGCTCTGGAGGCTGAGGCAGTAGGATCATGAGTCAAAGCCAGCCTCAGCAAAAGTGAGGTGCTAAGCAACTCAGTGAGACCCTGTCTCTAAATAAAATACAAAAAATAGGGCTGGAGATGTGGCTTAGTGGTTGAGAGCTCCTGAGTTCAATCCCTAGTACCAAAACAAAACAAAACAAAAACCATACATGGACCCCTTCCTGTGTAGTGCATAAAGACTATACATTTATTTTTGAGGATATATGTGGTCTAAATAAACATGGAAATGATAGACTGGAAAGACATAAACACACAAATGTTGGAGCTGAGCTTTGTAGCACATACCTCTAATCCCAGAGACTTGGGAGGCTGGAGCAAAAGGACTAAAAGTTCAAAGTCAGCCTGGAAAACTTACTGAGATCCTGTCTCAAAGTAAAAAATAAAAAAGGCTGAGCTAGGGCTACAGCTCAGTGGTAGAGCATCCCTGGGTTCAATCTCCAGTGGAGTGGAAAGATAAAGAAAAAAGTGTCTATTGCATGAGTGTTGATAATATGAAATGAAATGAAAAGTGATTAATTCAATTTTGTGTTTTTAGTCTGTAAATTAAAAATACAAAGTAGAATCTGAATAAAAACAGCATATCTCAAGAATCTATTAATCTTATGTTCTTGATATTGCATCATTATAATAATAGCAATAACTTCAATTTTTGAGATCTTTATAATTTATAAAATGTTTTCGTATACAGTTTTTTAGAGGCAGGGACCTTCATAGTGTTTTTCACTAGAATACTATTCCAGAAGAGTATGAAATCCTGTCATAGTGACAACATAATGGACCTGGAGGGCATTATGTTAAGTGAAATAAATCAGGCACAGAAAGGCACATACTGCATGATCTCACTTATGAGAAATCTAAAAAAGGTGATCTCATTGGAGTTGACAGTAGAAGAGTGATTGCCAGAGACTGGGAAGGGATGGGGAGAGGTTGGTCAAAAGGTATAAGGTGTGGGGTGAGTGGTGCACACCTGTAATCCCAGCGGCTCAGGAAGCTGAGGCGGAGGACGGTGAGTTCAAAGCAACTTAGTGAAGTTCTAAGCAACGGCAGCTAGACCTTGTCTCTAAATAAAATATTTAAATTGGGCTGGGGATATGGCTTGTTGTTAAGCACCTCTGGGTTCAATCTCCATACCAACAAAAAAAAAAGAGGAAACATGGAGTGAAGAAGCAACACAAATCTGACTGGAATTATTTCTAAGGGGGAAAAAACCATATGTGTAGTCACTGACACATGGATATGACTGAATAAATAAAATAAAATAAAATAAATAGAATTTTATTCTTTAAAATAAAATAAATAGAATTGCAAATTGCTTAATAACAGGGATTTATTCTGAGTAATGCATCATTTGGAAATTTCATCTTTGTATGAACATCACAGAGGGTGTGTACACAAACTTAGATGGTACAGGTCAATCACTCAACGTAGATAGTTCATGATGTTAGCAAGAGTTACAAGATGAGGCTGCTGCCAGTGTATCACAGCATGCTGTCTTATAAACTTGTTATATAAGTTAAAAGAGTACACTAAAATAGTAATAGAAGTATAATATAGTAAATATGTAAACTAGGAACATAATTGTTTATTTTCATTATCAAATATTACATATTGTGCATAATTGTATGTGTTGTACTTTTGTACAACTGGCAATGCAGGTTTGTTTGCACCAGCATCAGCACAGACATGTGAGTAATGCATTGCACTATGATGTCATGATAGCTACAGTGCCACTAGGTGGTAGGATTTCTGTCAGTTCCATTACAATCTTTTAGTACAACCATCACATATGCTGTCTGTCACTGACTAAAAATGTCATTATGCAGTACAAGACTATAGATTGAAAATGGCCAAATTTTTGAAGAAATTATTTTGGCAAGAGAACCATGAAGCTGTAATAAAAAATACAAAGGATATTAAGATTAAAACAAGGTGCATCTGCCTAATCTTCAAGCAGGCAGCAGCCTTTTAAACATACAGAGTCATTAAAAGGGGTATGTTCCCCAATACCCACACCAGACGTGGTAAAGAGAAAAATGAATGAAGGGGAAGGTAACATTGAATACAGGAGTTCAATTCAAAAAAACACAATCAGGATATAATCAAGAAATTTCTTCTGTTCCCAAGGCAATGCCAGCAGGATTTCAAAATTGTTCCCAGTTTTCCAGTGAAAGTATTGATTGTGGTTATGTTATCCCATGCCCATCATTATAATGAGATATGTGTTTGGGTGCAAATCACTTACTTGTCTTTGTATTTCATAGGTCTGCAGATCCTGAGGCATCATATCTTAATCAAATGGAAAGGATTATATAACAACTGGAGAGACTGGATTTGGAGCTAATATAGTCAGTGATCGGGGTTTGGTGTTAGTGATAGGGGTGAATGTGTTCCATGTGTCCATATGGAATATTCATTTTATTCCATGAATAAAAGGGATAATGAGTGACCAGAAAAGAAAACTGTGGCAGAGACTGCTTAGATGCTCATCAATTTTATTTCCACTTCTTTTTTTCCCACTGATCAAATATATTTAATATACTGATTCAAGAAGCAATGTTTATACAACTCACAATAAATTTTGATCATGAATTCTTTGCCCTCACCGATAATGGAGTTAATAGTTAATTCATTCCATAGAATCCCTCTCTAGTGATACTTATTTTCTTTTTTCTTCTGTTCTGTGACCTCACTAAAGTGCCAAACATCATAGAGGAAGTAAAACTACTACTAATGTAGAAATTTAGCACCAAGAAATAAGCAGAAGTCTGTGTCCCATTGATAGAGAAGAAAATAATTTAACCTTGCCTTCTATATAGATGACTTTTTTTTACCATGACAATTTTTTTATTTGTTCCTTTTAGTTATACATGATAGTAGAATGTATTTTGACATATCATACATAAATGGAGTATAACTTCCCATTCTTGTGGTTGTACATGATGTGGAGTTACACTGGTGGTGTATTCATATATGAACACAGGAAAGTTATGTCTGATTCATTCTACTGTATTTCCCATTCCCATCCTCCCTCCCTTCCCTTCATTTCTTCCTGTCCAATCCAGCGTCTAACCCCCCTCATTGTGATTCAGCATCCGCATATCAGAGAGAACATTTGGCCTTAGTTTTTATGTGATTAGCTTATTTCACTTTGCAAGGTAATCTGCAGTTCTATTCATTTACTGGCAAATGCCATAATTTCATTCTTCTTTATGGCTGAGTAATGTTCCATTGTGTATATGTACCACTTATTTCCACTTCTTGGGCATATAGGAATGCTGTAGCTCAAAGCCAATCTCAATTAGATCAGGTAGATTGCAGCAATATGACCGGGAAATAAAATGTAGGAATAAGTCATTTTTGTGTCACTTGAAGAATTGGACTCTCTCTACTGTCCTAAGATTGTAATCAAAGGATTTCAACACGAAGAACTTCACTAAGTAACATTTGGAAGTTTCAGAACACAGCTGTCAGACCAACTTTGGTCTACAACTTTGTTTTAAGTCATTGAAGTTTGGGAATAATTGTTCATAGCAGCTAGCAAGTTTTACCATGGCAAATACAATAATTTCCATATTCAAAGATATTATATAGTATCAATAATGTAACCAAATTTAATGTATCTGTATGTTTGATTAATAATAACTGTGCAGGGCATGGTGTAACACAGTGTAATCCTAGTGACTGGGGAGAATAAAGTAGAGGTATCACAACTTCAAGGACAGCCTGGGCAATTTAACACGATCCTGTCTCCAAATGAAAAACATGAAGGGGATGTAGCTCAGTTTTACATTGCCCTTGGGTTCAATCCCTAGTACCATAATAAATACATAAAAAACGGGTACAGTCCAAATTTTATCTTTTAGAATGTTGGAAGATAAAGGAGATCATGTAAAAATGAATTATTGGAATGAAGAGCATATTTCATGCATAAATAGGATCATTGGTGAAGAAACAGATTGCAAATGGAAATAGTTCTTCAAAAATGAATAAAATTCCATAGTAAAAAGGTGAGAGTGATATTAGGTGGTAATTCCAAAGCCTGAGAATGAGAGTGTAGGATTCTTAACTAGGGGACATTTTAGGAAGGAATGAGGAAACCATAGGAGTGACATGAAAAAGCTTTGAGGAGGAGAAGGGTAAAGTTTGAGGAAGTCCTACAGAGGAAAATTATGTGTTACTTGGTCTGACCTGAGCAAAGCCTCTATTGAAGAGAAGGAGGAAAGGCTCAAAATTGCTCATTTAAGCTCTGAGTGACTAATGACTCCCAAAGAAAAAATTATTCAGTTAGTGAATAAGATGATAGAAAATTAGTTTAAGAGGAGTGAATCATTGGTGAACTTACAAAGGATAAATAAGAATAAAAATTTTGAAAAGGAGTCAGATTTGATGGTTTTTTAACTTTTACATTTCCTACTTAAAAAATCCATTTATATTTTTCAGAATTGGCTCCCCTTCCCTTTGATAAGATTTATCCAATTCATAAGGGTTATAGTCATTCTTTCAGGTATGTTTACAGATTATTCCCAGTGTGCAGAGCACTCAAAGTACACTTTATATAATTCATGTTAAAAAAATAAAGATTCTAGCTATTAAAGAACTTGTAATTTATTTTGACAAAAACTATGAACCTTCTAACTCTACTCAAGATATAAAGAGGAGCAAGTTACAACCTCTACCCTCAAGGAATAAACAGTCAGTATATAAAAAAGCTTTAACAAGCTAGGCATAGTGGCACATGCCTGTAATCCTGTTGACTGCAGAGGTGAGGCAGGAGGATCGCAAGTCCAAAGTCAACCTCAGCAAATTAGCAAGACCCTGTCTCAAAATAAAAAATAAAAATGGCTGAGGATGTAGCTCAGCGGTAAAGCATCCCTAGGTTCCATCCACCAGTACTGAATACACACTGAAAAGAGAACTTAGACATGTAAAGGTTTTGTTACAGTTCAATGAAGTAGTTAGCATGTGATCATAAACATGGACCTAAACCCAGATCACTTGCTTCTAATATCAATTATCTGACTTACTGAGTGTGTAACTTTTGAAAAGTTGTTCAATATTTGTGTACCCCAATAGAGATAGAAATGAATTCCTCATGGAGTTACTTGAAGTTTAAATGAGTTAATATATCTAAAGAACCTAAAACAATGTCTAGCACAAAGTTAGCACTCACATGTATTAACTATGATTTTTATTTAGAGGTACTTGGGATTGAATCCAGGGGCATTCTACCATTGAGCTACATCTCTAGCCCGTTTTTATTTGGAGATAAGTTCTCACTAAGTTGCTGAGGCTGACCTCAAACTTGCAATCCTCCTGCCTCAGCCTCTCCGGTTGCAGAGATCACAAGTGTGCGTCACTGTACTTGGCTAGCTTATGTTTATGATAGAAGATTCTGTCAAATACTCTGAACAAAAAGAAGTAAATGGCTAATTTAGTCTGGCAATGTAGAGATGGATTCAGAAGAGTTGGACTTTATAGACCAAGGAGACAAATGGGTATTAAGTCACATTTGAGGGACTTTAGAAAGTCTGTCAGTCTTTAAAAGATGTGGTTTGGATGAATCCTTTAGTGTGAACTCTTCATCCAAAGGATGACTTCATCCCAACTGAGTTTTTGTGCCTTTGGGAATCTTAGAAGCAGATCTACTATAACTGCCTTAATGGTCACAATTTGGTCTAGAAAGCCAATTCTCTCCCTCTCTCCTCCTGTCCTTTCTGTTAGATGGCCACCATATATATATATATATATATATATATATAAAATATATATATATATATAATATATATATATATGGCAATCTAAATATATATATCAGTGTGATTTCACAGGTCAAAATGTGATGGAAGGATTTAGGATTTACCAGCCAAGTTAAAAATGATTGCCTCTTCCCTGTATAAATAAAATTCTTTGTTTTCTTTTTTTAAATTTTTTTTTTCAGATGGACACAGATATCTTTATTTTATTTTTATGTGGTGCTGAGGATCAAACCCAGTGCCTCATGCATGCAAGGCAAGTGCTCTACCACTGAGCTACAATCCTAGCCCAAATTCTTTGTCTTTTTTTTTGGTACTGGGGATTGAACTCAGAGGCACTCAACCACTGAGCCACATCCCCAGCCCTATTTTGTGTTTTTATGTAGAGACAGGGTCTCACTGAGTTGCTTAGCACCTCGCCATTACTGAGGCTGGCTTCGAACTCGTGATCCCTAACTGTCTCAGCCTCCCTAAGTGCTGGGATTACAGGCTTGAGCCACCGCGCCTGGCTTCTTTGTTTTCTGAGAATGAGAAACTTCTACTTTCTCAATTTCATTCTCAAGGACATTCAACTTTTCAGACATTATCTTTAATGAGTCTGCTAGCATTTAGATTAAGAACAAAGAGAGAAAAGCCAAAGAACACCAGTTTTCAGCATTTGCCCCAGGGCTCCGCAACCAAAGCACAACCTGCAGCATTGGCTGCTGCTTCTTTAACTTTTTTTTTGTTTTGATTGACACATAATTGTACACGAGTATAGGGTAAAATGTGATATTCCAATTTATGTATGTATTGTGTAATATTAGAAGTAGTAGTTCTGGTGATCTATTGCATAGCAGGATGACTATCATTAATTTCAAAATAGCCACAAGAGAGGATTTGAAATGTTCTCACCACAAAGAAAAGATAAATGTTTAAGTTGATGGAAATGCTAATTGCTTTGCTTCTTTTTGAAGTGACTGTTTTCTCTCTTCACTAGGCATTTGAGTGTATGTGAAAGTATTTGTTTTGACAGTTTCATTATCAGGGAGTGTCTAGATAGGGATCTCTGAGTTAAAATCCCAAATTACATGCATCCACCCACCTTTATATTATAATCACTATCTATCTTTGGGCTTTTAAAATTAAATATGGACATCAACAGTTATGCAGATGACTACAGGTACTAATATGCACATAGCTAAAATATTTGAATATTGATCAAGGGGCTAGGCTTAAAGATTCCACCAATGGTGCTGTGTGGCAATTCTGTACTTCAAAACTAAATCAAAAGGATCTGTGAAGGTTATCATCTATTTGCTATCTGCTTTGGAGGCTTTCCCTCATAAGGAACATCATACAGTAATATGGAGAAATATTAAGGTATTTTCATTTTAACAACTGCAAGTAAAATTCAAATTTGGTAACAGCTTTATTATGTCTTTATTTGATTACTAGACATCAAGAAATTCTTTCTCTATTAATTTCACTTTGGCTGAATCTTTCCCAGAATTAAATTAGAAAATGTGAATTTTCTGCATATACATAAACTTGTTTATTTGAAACAACACACAGCATTATAGAAATATTATAATTGATAAAGACCATAGAAATGTTGATTTTATAAGTTTAAAAATTTCTTGAGAAATGTTGATTTTAGTAACAAATAGACTATTTTGTCTAGGAAATGAAGTTTTTTGGAAATTTTGGTTGTATAGGATCTGCAATTTTCTTTCAGTTAATTCTGGGCCCTTCACTCAATTTCCAATTTGAATTAACATTGAGCACAGCTCATTTTTTTTAATTTTTAATTTTTTAACATTTTTTAAAACAGCAGAATGCAGTTCCATTCATACTACACATATGGAACACAATTTGTCATTTCTCTGGTTGTACACAAAGTAGAGTTACACCATTTGTGTCTTCATACATGTATCAAGGGTAATGATGTCCATTTCATTCCACCATCTTTCCTGCCCCCATGCCTCCTTCCTTCCCTTTTCTCCCCTATGCCCTATCCAAAGTTCCAAAGTGTATTTCTCCCATACACGCTCCCCCCCCAACCTCCATTATGGATCAGCATCCACTAATCACAGAAAACATTTGGCCTTCAGTGTTTTGGGATTGGCTTCCTTCACTTAGCATAATATTCTCCAACTCCATCCGTTTACCTACAAATGCCATGATTTTATCCTCTTAGTGCTGAGTAATATTCCATTGTGTATATATACCACAGTTTCTTATCCATTCATCTATTGAAGGGCATCTAGGTTGGTTCCACAGTTTGGTTATTGTGAATTGAGCTGCTATAAACATTGAAGTGGCTGTGTCACTGTAGTATGCTGTTTTTAAGTACTTTGAGTATAGACTGAGGAGTGGGATAGCTGGGTCAAATTGTTGTTCCATTCCAAGTTTTCTAAGGAATCTCCATACTGCTTTCCAGATTGATTGTAACAATTTGCAGTCCCACCAGCAATGTGAGAGTGTGCCTTTCCCCCTATGTCCTCGCCAACACTTATTGTTGCTTGTATTCTTGATAACTGCCATTCAGACTGGAGTGAGATGAAATCTTAAAGTAGTTTGGATTTGCATTTCTCTAATTGCTAGAGATGTTGAACATTTTTTTCATGTATTTTTTTATAGATTGTATATCATCTTCTGAGAATTGTTTAGTTTCTTAGCCCATTTATTGATTGGGCTATTTGTTTTTTTGTTGTTAAGTTTTTCGAGTTCTTTATATATCCTAGAGATTAGTGCTCTATCTGATGTGCATGTGGTAAAAATTTGCTACCAAAATGTAGGCTCTCTCTTCACTTCACTGATTATTTCTGTTGCTGAGAAGAAGCTTTTCAGTTTGAATCCATCCCATTTATTGATTCTTGATTTTATTTCTTGTGCTATAGGAGTCTTGTTAAGGAAGTCTGGGCCTAATCCGACATGATGTAGATTTGGGCCTATTTTTTCTTCTATCAGGCGAAGAGTCTCTGGTCAGATTCCTAGGTCCTTGATCCACTTTGAGTTGAGTTTTGGAGCACAGCTTATTGAATATTACTTGATCCTATGAGTAGATGGCACTTGTTTTCTCTGTTCCAAACCATTTTAGCTGTCTGTCTTTCTAATGAGGTGGAAAATTGGATACATACAGCCCACTTAGAGTGCTGCAAGGAGGCGAAGTGGGAGAGTGATACATACAGCCCACTTAGAGTGCTGAATTTGCCTCTCAGCTGGGCACAGAACATCCTTTATTGTTGCCATACATTTTTGCATTTGTTGATTTATTATTTTTTATAGTGGACTTAATATGCTAATTTCCTAAATTCCATCTTTAATGTGCTTCTCAGCACCAAGGCTATAAAAATGAACAGTTTCACAGCCAAGGTATTTTTAAAAATAAAATAATGATGACTTTTATTTTCTTATAATATGTTACAAATTTGGAAAAAAAATAAAATAGAATAAAAAACATTTCCTTGTGGTATAATCATATTTTATCTGGAGGAAAAATAAACTTTATTTAGTCTTAACCTAAAATAGTAAATGTCTATTACAAAAATTTCAGCTGATACTGATAATCTGAAAAATTAGACAAAGACAGATCTGTGAGGAACTAATTGAGCTGGAATATGAATGCCAGTCTTTGGATTGGATTCCAATGAGGACAATTACACTTTTGGACAATGATTAATTATAATTTTGGTACTATAGCCTGTACTATTTCTAACTCTGAAAACAACTTTTAAACTGCTATCAGAATACTTAGAAATAACTTCTCATCCTAGAGATAAAAGAGATATTCATTCAGTCATGGTTTTTTTCTAATTGCTTCTGGTGCTTATTTGTATATTGATATTTAACACAATCTGGAATACCTTTTGGTGAAAGAATTGAATTAGAGGATTTTTTTCCTCTAAGGGAAATTTTTTTTTCTTTTTTCAGTAACAGTGATTTAATCCAGAGCTCGCACACAATAGGCAAATGCTCTACCACTGAACTACAGGCTCAGCTCTTTTCTATTTATTTATTTTGAAATAGGGTCTCACTAAGTTCCTTAGAGCCTTGCTAAATTGCTGAAGCTGGCCTCAAACTTGAGATCTTCTTGCCTCAGCCTCCAATTCTTGCAGATTCCAGACATACAGTACTTAGTTGGCCTAGTGGAAGAACTTGATGAAATGATTAAACTACTTATCTGGAAAATTAATATAACAGCAGGTGATAAATATTTGAAAAGAAGAAAAGTGTTACAACAGGGGCATTGTATTATTACAAATTTAAAATGATAATTATGTAATAATTACATTAGTAATCACTATTTTAAGGGAAAAAATTCTGTTCAGTAGAAAGGAACAATTAAAATAATGTGGAAAATCTTGATAATTTTTTAGAGGTTAAAATAATTAATAATAAAATAGTTAATAACTTCAAAGTGAAAACTCCCAAAACAAAAATCCAAGCCAACATTTTTGGGAGAGTGAAATAATCTTTTTGACATTGTTTAATTTCAATAGCTATCAACACTTGTGTCACTGCAAATCTTGTCTACAGAAGCTCTTATGCTGACACACACACACTAATGGGCTTTGTTTTCATGGTGAGGCTCTTCTTGCTCCACTTCGCCTCCTTGCAAAGTGCATCCAGAGGAAGTATGCTCTCTTCCCTCTCTCTCAACTACCTTTCTACTTTTGAATTACTAGAGGCCTGGGTCACCTAGTTTTCTATCTTCACATTCAAATAACCAGAAACTTCTTCCTAGAATCAGAAATACATAAAAAATGTTTTCCTCAAGATGGAAGCATTTGGCCTTGATATATGGGGCTGGGGTGGTGGGGAGGATGGGTGGGTGGGGTGGAAGCAGGGGTAGTTGGAGAATAATAATTCCAGAATTGAAAAAGTGTTAAAAATATCCCTCAAGGATTTTCTCTCAATCTCCTATTATTCAACAAAAAACCATAAATATATATGTGGTTTCCAGGATGAGGATTTTAACACTAGAAATGGAAAAGAAAAGACTGGCTACAAGCTCCAAGGTTTAGAGAGTTACTTGCTAAATATTTTTTCCTACATGGCATTTATAGAAATAGGGGTAATATCCCCCTCAGACAGACATTTAAAAATATTGAAACAGCATCAGGACCAAAAAAAATCATTTCTTAAAAAAATAAGCTTGGCAAAATACCAGCTTTTTAAAATAAAAATCAATCAATTCTGTTTTTTGTGGGAAAGAGCTGGCCTTTGTGTTCCCAGTACAAAACTGATAGCCTGGATGTGTCCTTGGACCAAGCTGTTGTTATGGTCTCAGGCCCAGGGTGAGGAACCATGGCTCATGATCTAAGTTCCGTGTCCCCAGTTTCTTGCTCCTGATTCAACCTTTGTGTTCTCGGAATGTTTCTACCCTGTAAGATAACTTCAAGAACATCCTGGACTGGCTGAGGCTGCTTGCTGCCCTGTGTCAGGATAGTATATAAGAGTAGCTGGAGAAAAATAAAGGAGTTCATTTGACCATCCAGTCTGGAGTCTTGTCTTGTCCTTTGTGTGTGTGTTTGTGTGTGTGTGTGTGATTCTCAGCTGCAGCCCCCTCGCCGATCCTGATTTCACTTCGTGCGGATGCAGGCGTTGGCATCTGGAGGTCCCACCGAGATATCGGAAGAAGGGGAAACACGCTGACGGCCACCCCAGGAAAGCCAGCTGGTAAGTGTCAGTGGGGTGAATTCACATTAAATTGTGGTAAAGCGTTCACCTTAAATTGTGGGAAAGTGTTCCAATGGGTGCACAACAAAGTAAGAAACTGTTAGAAAAACAAGTATCTGGATTGCTGCAAAGGCAAGGTACTGAGTTAAAAACTAACACGATATCAGATTTCTTTAAAACTATAAAACAGATTAGTCCTTGGTTTTTACATTCTGGTGGACTTAATGTTCCAGATTGGGAGCAAGTCCGAGCAGACTTACAAAATAAATTGCGCATGGACAGGCCAGATGCTGTCCCTGTTGCAACCTTCTCTGTATGGATTAATTAAGGATTCTTTGTTAAGTAAAAAGGTGCTGATCCAAGAGCAAATGAGTAAACTAGCCAAGACATTTGAGATAGCGCAGGAAACTGTCTGCTCAATCTCTCCAGGGGTCAAAAAAGGATTTAAACTCTGAAAACGAGGAGGAAAAAGAGGAAGAAACACTAGAATGAGAGATTGAGGATTTGTCTGAAAAACTTGAAAACTATGACCTTAGTTATAGGAGGAGCTGCATATAGAGTCAGGAGGGCGTTCGCCTCCTTATAATCCATTTAAGGATAGACAGAATAGACCTTCTCAAAAAGCGCCTGCAGCTTCTGTGCCTGCAGCATCCCCTGGTATTTGGCCAGAGAAGAAAGGAGGTGTATGTTTTCCAGTGATTGAGATACAGAATCAACAAGGGCAGGCTGTTAGGCAGCATCAACCATTAGACTTCAAAGATGTAAAGCAATTAAAAGATGCTGTGGTACAGTACGGCCCCCATGCTCCTTTTACTTTGGCTATTTTTGAGTCCTTTTCATCTTTAAATCTTACTACCTCTGACTGGCAACAATTAACCAGAGCTGTACTGTCGGGAGGGGATTATCTCCTCTGGAAGGCAGAATATCATGAACAGTGTAAAATAACAGCTGCCAAAAATGCTCAGACTGGCTTTCCACAACGTAACTTGGACATGCTTGCTGGACTAGGGCAGTATGACAATATTCAAGCTCAAATAGTTTATGATCCAGGGGTATATGCTCAAATAGCCACGGCTGCTACAAAAGCATGGAGGAAGTCTAATTGAGCAGTTGGAGAAAGTCTCTCCAAGGTCATACAAGGGCCCTCAGAACCTTTTGCTGACTTTGCAGATAGGTTAATACAATTGGCTGGGAGATTATTTGGAAATGTTACTGATGCTATGCCAGTAGTTAAGCAGCTTGGGTATGAAAATGCAAATAAACACTGTCAGCAAGTCCTCCGTGCTCATAGGGACAAAAGTCTTAATGATTATATCAGATTATGCAGAGATATTGACAATACTCACATTCTTGGGCAAGTTATTGCTTCTGCTATTCATGGACCCAAAAATAGGGCAGGAGCGCACCCTACAGCATGTTTTGGATGTAGCCAAACAGGACATATTAAAAAGCAGTGTCCTGTGCCAGCTTCTGACACCACCACTTGCAAACCACCTGGAATATGCCCTAGGTGTCAGAGGGGCTATCATTGGGCCAGGGAGTGTCGTTCTAAAACAGATCGTTTTGGCAACTCACTGCAGGAAAATGGACAGCAGGGCCAACCTTGGGCCCCACAAGCACAGAGAGTGTACAGGGCAATGACCAATCCCATACAATTTCTGCCTCAGAACAACTTGTTCGCATCAAGGACCTTATCAGAGCAGGACAATGGGATGCAGGACTGGACCTCTGTTCCACCGCCAGAGCGGTATTAACCCCACAGATGGGTATGCAAGCCATACCTACTAGAATACATGGCCCTGTACCCCCGAATACGATTGGGTTAATTATATCCCGAGCTAGTGCCACTTTGCAGGGAGTTCACATTACTCCGGGAATTATTGATTCATCTCATGAGGGAGAAATAAAACTGTTGACAGCAGCCACTGCTGGAATTTTAACTATTCCCACAGGAGAAAGAATTACACAATTAGTGATAATCCCCATTAGTCAAGATAACCAGGCATCTGTCCTAAGAAAAAATGGCATAGGATCCTCCGGGAGACCAAACATATATTGGACTGCGACCTTGTCTCAAAGGCCTAAATTGGAGTTATGGATCTGAGATAGAAAATTTGAAGGGCTTCTAGATACAGGGGCAGATGTGTCTGTTACATCTCAACATAACTGGCCAACATCTTGGCCGACACATCAAGTCAGTACCATATTACAGGGCTTGGGTTATAATTCTGCTCCTCGACAGAGTGCCAAGGTTCTGCCTTGGAGAGATCATAAAGGACATCAAGGGTTTTTTCAGCCATATGTCTTGCCAGGATTGCCAGTTAATCTATGGGGAAGAGATGTGTTAAATGTGATGGGAGCTGTTCTAACCACTAAACCTGTCTCTCGGATACTACAAAGGCAAGGGTATATCCCTGGGTTAGGATTAGGGAAGGAAAACAAGGAATCTGTAAACCATTAATTATTGAAGACCAAATAACTAGACTTCCTGGGGATCGATCAGGCCTTAAAAATTTTTGGTAAGGACTATTGTTAATACAGCCTCTAAAATAGAACCCATATCTATTACTTAAAAAACTGATAATCCTGTATGGGTGAAACAGTGGCCCTTATCTAAAAAAAAATCAGAGACTACAAATAAATTAGTGGAAGAACAATTAAAAGCAGGACATCTCGTCCCTTCTATTTCTCCCTGGAATACTCCAATCTTTGTAATTAAAAAAAAATCAGGAAAATGGAGATCGCTACCCTTACATAAAAATGATTGTAAAAAATTTGCATTCAGTGTCCCTTCTATTAATCTACAACAACCCTCTCAAAGATATCAATGGACTGTCTTGCCTCAAGGCATGGCCAATAGCCCTACCCTTTGTCAAATGTATGTCTCTGCAGCATTACAACCCATGAGAAAAAAGTATGAGCAGTTATATATTATTCATGACATGGATGATATCTTAATGGCTGCACCTGTAGAAAGCCAATTATTAGCAGCTTTTGGTGATTTGATTGTATACCTGAGGAATGCCAATTTACTCATTGCTCCTAATAAAGTGCAAAATGTACCTCCATATCAATATTTAGGTCATACATTGTCATCTCAAGGAATTAAGACACAAAAAATACAACTTAGAATGGATAAATTACAAAATCTAAATGATTTTCAAAAACTTTTGGGGGACATTAATTGGTTGCGTCCGTCCCTGCACATTACTACAGGTCACCTACAGCCTTTGTTTGATATTCTCAGAGGTGATTCTGATCCTAACTCCCCAAGGCATTTAACATAAGAGGCCCGAGAAAGCATCAGGAGGGTGGAGAAAGCCTTGGAGGAAGCACACTTCTCTTATATTGATTTTTCTATGCCACTTAAATTGATTGTATTCCCGTCTCAATATTCTCCTACAGGAGTATTTTGGCAGACAAGGCCTATTTTGTGGGTGCATAAAAAAACATCCCGTTTCCAGTGTTGTGCCCTATCTTACTGCTGTTTGTCAATTATTGTTTAAAGGATTAAAGATGTGTCTGTAGATGTTTGGTAAAGAGCCAGATGTTATTATACAACCTTATACTGCAGCTCAAATACAACAGTTAGCTAATAATAACAATGATTGGGCCATTTTTGTGTGCACGTTTAATAACCAGCTGGACAATCATTATCCCTCTTGTAGACTACTTCAGTTCTTTAGGGAGCACCCTGTTGTTTTTCCAAAAATTGTCAAGTCTGCCCCGATCCCTGGAGCACAAACTGTCTTCAATGATGGTTCTTCTAATGGAACTATATCAGTCATTTTTGCAGAAAAATTATGCACGCAAACTTTTCCTCCAGGCTCTACACAACAGCTTGAACTTAGAGCTCTATTGCTTGCTTTGCAAATGTATCACCAAGTACTTGTAAATATATATACTGATAGCATCTATGTTTCCAAAGTGGTCCCTCTTTTGGAGACTGCTGCCACTATTTCTATGGGTTCTTCCATACAAGATCTTCTAGTGATAGCTCAGAACTTGCTTTGGTGCTGTAAAGAACCTTTGTTCATTTCCCATATTCAAGCACATTCTAATCTCCCTTGACCTCTTTCCAGGGGTAATAAGACTGCGGATGCTTATGCTCGTATCCTTACTCTCTCTTCCCTAGATAAGGCCATTAAATTTCATGATAAATATCATTGCAATGCTCAGTCCCTTAGACATCATACTGGTATTAGAAAAGAGCAAGCTGTTAAAATAACAACTACCTGTCCACAATGTGCTCCATTTATCCATGTGCCTCATCATGGAGTGAATCCACGAGGTTTGCTCCCCAATGATCTGTGGCAGATGGATGTTACGCATATAGCGACTTTTGGGAAGTTGCAATATGTGCATGTTTCAGTGGACACATTTTCTGGTCTCATTTATGCCTCAGCTCATTCAGGTGAAAAAGTCAAATATGTGAAGGCTCACTGTTTACAAGCCTTCACTTTCATGGGAGTGCCCAAAGTTCTCAAGACTGACAATGGTCCGGCTTATACCATCACTGGCTTTCAAAAATTTTGTGAGGAGTACGAGATTACCCATAAATATGGCATTCCATATAATCCTCAAGGGCAAGCAATTATTGAACATACTCATCTAACTATTAAATCCTATCTTTCCAAAACAAAGGAAGGGGAATTCTCTGCATGGTAGACTTGCTCATGTTCTCTATATTTTAAATTTTTTGACTGTTGATTCCAATGGACGCTCAGCGGTGCTGTGGCATTGGAATCCTTGCCGCCCTCATCTGGACCTTGCCCGTTGGAAAGATTTACAAACTGGAGAATGGCGTGGTCCAGATCCCATTTTGACATGCTCTAGAGGCTCCGTTTGCATATTTCCCAAGAATGCTGAGTCCCCTGTATGGGTACCAGAAAGGTGTATTAAACCTGTTCATGATAACAATGACTCCACCCAGGGGGCTACTCCTGAGAATACTCCTTCTTCTGTTTTACAGGATGAAGTGTTGGCAGTGGGCTGTTGTCATCGGGCTGGTGAGTATCCTCCTCATCTGGAGTGCAGCAGTCATTGGCCTAGCCCTTAGTCAGCTCCTGGAATCATTAAAACATTTTCATAACAGTTCATCATGAACTTACTAGTATGTTTGGAGCTACTTGTATTGATCTGTGTAAGGTCCCTTGCATTTACCAACTTGCATGATCGTTTACATTATAATATCTGGGTCCACTTAGCTGATATCATCAATACTACTGAAATTTGTATTCAACAAAATGTGGACATGAGTACTATACTTGGATCTTGCTTATTACCAGTGTGTCATCCTGTAGCAGACATTGCAAATATGACTGTTCTCTAAAAATAGCATCCAGAAACCTATATCATATAAAGATTCCTGTAATTGGGGAACTCCACAATATAAACTGTCTACTAATGCTTTAAAACTGATTACTCCAACTGTAGCTTTCGCTATTAATGATACCTGTGCTGAGATTCAAAAGTGCACCACTAATTGTATTAATTTGAAGTCTCCCTCTTTTAACTGTACATCGAAAGAGCCCATATTATATGGAACAGGACATATCCCTTTACCCACTGGATGGTTTTTCTCTTGTGGACGCTATACATTTAACTACATTCCCACTAATATGTCTCATGGTACCTTGTGTTGTCTAAGCAGATTGACTATCTTCTTGCCTAAGTCTACAGATCTGTTGCAGGAGCATCCCACACACCAACAAGAAATGCGATCTGTGACCCCGTCTGAAGACTGTGATGACTCCGTCCACTTAGTTTCCGTTGCTGAATTTAATGCTTTGACTTTTTCACTTGTAGGAATCCCTGCATTAGCTGTGGGGGCTTATAAAAGGACCATGAAGCTAGCATGTGCTTTAGCTAAAAATATTAATTATACATCTAATGCTATTGCACTATTGAATGGTGAACAAAAACAGCACAGATAAGCTATATTAGATAATCGAGCTGCCATTGATTATTTACTGTTATTACATCATAAGTCTTGTACTGAAGTGCAAAATATTTGTTGCTTTAATCTAACTGACAACAGTAATTCTATTACTAAAGATTTGAAAAGGTTAAAAGAGATTGTTAATCGTATTCAACAATACACTTCAGGCAATTATTTCTTATCATGGTTGACATCCTGGTTACCCAATTTGACCTGGGTGAAACATTTGTTCTTAGGTGGGTGTCTTATTCTCTTGCTCCTCTTAATCTGTTCCTGTATGTTTCAATGCTATCTGCGCATATCCTTTGGCATGCACTCACATCCTATCTGGAGCTTGGAAGTCATGACCATGGGGGCACTCCTGGAGTGCTGCTGGGACAGTACATAGGCCACAATGGCTCTTTGTGAAAAACCCCTCTGCCCAAAACTGGCTGGGCTTGGCATAATCCTAGGAAAGTCAATGATGGGTAAGATGGGAGCATGGTCACAAGCAACCTAAGACAGGAAACATACCATGACATCAGAAGGTATGCTCTCTGATGACGGATAAGCTGTGGTCCAGAGTTCCCACAACCTAAGACAGGCTCTAGGAAAAGAGAGGAGAAATTGTGGGAAAGAGCTGGCCTTCGAGTTCCCAGTACAAAACTGATAGCCTGGATGTGTCCTTGGACCAAGCTGTTGTTATGGTCTCAGGCCCAGGGTGAGGAACCATGGCTCATGATCTAAGTTCTGTGTCCCCAGTTTCTTGCTCCTGATTCAACCTTTGTGTTCTCGGAATGTTTCTACCCTGTAAGATAACTTCAAGAACATCCTGGACTGGCTGGGGCTTGCTGCCCTGTGTCAGGATAGTATATAAGAGTAGCTGGAGAAAAATAAAGGAGTTCATTAGATCATCCAGTCTGGAGTCTTGTCTTGTCCTTTGTGTGTGTGTTTGTGTGTGTGTGTGTGATTCTCAGCTGCAGCCCCCTCGTCGATTCTGATTTCACTTCATGCCAACACAGGTGTTGGCAGTTTTTCTGTTCTATTGTCCTAAGATTCTTAACATGTGGTTTCTAAACTCTGCCAGGTGTAGTCAGAATTGAGCAGGTTTCATTGTCTCTGTTGAAAACTGAGATTACTTACATGGAGAATCATTCCTGATTTGTACTACTCACTGGTTTAAGTTAAGGCGGTTTTTTGTTTTTGTTTTTGTTTTTTTCCTCTAGATGAGGGTGTTAATATAATCTGTCTCACCGGTTTTCAAAATTTATAGAAACTTAAACTTTTAAGCATTAGTTCATGAAGAAAGTAATCTGTTTGCATTTTGTCTTTGCATATTCTATGATACCTCTTACACATAAAAATTTTCAACAGCAAAAATATAAACACATATTGAAATGAAGAATCTATCTAAAGGAAAACTTGAAGTAATTTTGAGACTAGGAAACAAACCAAGACACATATTAACAAACCTTATTGATTATTTTTTCCTTACTTTGACCACTGGCTGTATTTCAGTTGAAGCACACACATATATATTCTCTTCAGTCTTATGTTAAAGAAGGCCATAGAAAGATTTCTTCGTCAAATGTTTTAGTATTCTCTTCCAGGAAGGGTATATACAAGCTTTATAGAAAGCAGATATTCCTTTTTACCTTGTAATATATGTCCTTTTGCAATGTGATCATAGACTGACCTATGAAAAATCATGATTTGTTATTTCAGCAGATATCTCTGATGCATAAGTTACTGTGATATACTTCTCTGGCTACAAGTTTCTGTTGCATAATATAAAGGAAACTTTTTCTTTTTCTTTGCAGTGGTGAAAATCAAACCCAAAACATCATATATGCCAGACAAGTGTTCTACCATTGAACTACATCCCCAGACCTTAAAGCAAACTATTTTAAAATTACTTTTCAGGTGGAATAGCAAAACATATATACTTATAGTACATCTCCTACAACCAAGTCTCTAATTTCTTGTTGGCTACGCTAAGCTTCTGTGAAGGCATAGGCCATTTTCCAGAACTTTTGTCAAGGTGAGCTTCTACTCATCATTCAGCTTTTGTTATGCCCAATAATAGCTGGTATGTTCATAAGTGCATGCATAAAGACCACTTGGCAATTTTTCCACTAAAACCATTGCTATACTGTTTTTTCAAAAAAAAAAAAGAAAGAAAGAAAGGTCAAGGCACAAATTATTAATTAGTATCCCTTTCCAGGAGCAATAAAAATGTATCTTAAAGTATTTCAAGATTCAAGTAAGGATTTAAACCTTAGGAAGCACCTAAGACTTTCTTTTTCTTTCTTGCTCGTATTAAATGTGCTTTTTTCTTTTTTTCTTTTTTTTTAAGGGGGAGGGTTGGTGGGGAGGGAAATTAAGTATTTACTGCAGCTAAGACTTCAGTAAAAATGTGGGTGGGGGCTGACATTTTTTAGACTGCCTTTTACGCACCAAGTGCTTTTCATTAAGGACATAATGTTTTACTCTGAGGATCATGTTTGCCTGATATAAATATTAATGCCAAAATAGAAAGATAGGATGAAAGTAACACTGTAATTAGGAGTATAATTTATTTCATATTAAAAAATGTGTCATGACATAATTTTTATGGCATGGCTCAAGTAACAATTTTCTGAATGCACCCTTAGTGATGCTACTTACAGATGTGGATGTGCTGTTACTGGTTTCTAACTCTGCCTACTACAGTGGCCTATTAAGATGGTGAAGTTGATAAAGTAAGCCAATATCAACGATTAAGTCTAGAAGACCTCAAAAAAATAGAAATAGGTCTTGAACCCATACTCTTTGATAAGCCAAAGTTCCACTGCATGCGCCTGCACTACAGATATAAAAAAGCAAGTGGTTATTTCCACACACTGAGAGCTGTAATGTATAGTCTGGAAGAAGATGGAAAAATACCCTTCAGTGCATTGCAGAGATGCTTCAAATCACCAAGCAAGACATGGGATTACATTTACCTATAATTGAGAAAAACTTGAAAGGAAGAGCAGTAAACCTCATGAAGACATCATTGGTATCAGATCTCAAAACCAAGACACTTTGGCCTGGGGTAAGAGTTTTTTAAGGAGCAAATTTTCATCTCTAAATCAAAAAGTGAAGCAGATCAAATCCAATGTAAATATTGGCAACCTACGAAAGTTAGGAAACTTCACAAAACCTGAAATGAGAGTTAACTTTCTAAAACCAAACTTAAAAGTCAATCTTTGAAAATCAGATAGTAATCTTGAGATGCTGGAAAACTCAGGAGTGATGGATAATAAGGTCCAAGCAGAGTTTGATAGAGACATGTCTTCAGATAATGACTCATACCACTTTGATGAATTCCTTAGAAATTCCAAGTCTGATGAAGACAGCCAGCTAGCTAATTCTTTAGAGAGCCTAGGGCCAGTAGATTATGTTCTTCCTAGTTGTGGTACTATTGATTCAGAACCTCAATTAGGCAGTTGATCCAAGTCTTTCGGCAGCACTGATGTTAGCATCCTTCAGACATTGCTGTTGCTCATGGAAGTGGGTTTGGAAAAGGCTTGGTGTCTCCTTTGAAGAAAAGTCCTTCTTCTGATAACATATACATATTGACTTGTTTTGCCAAGCCTGTGGATATTTATTGCCATAGATTCATGCAAGATGCACAAAACAAAATGACAGAGCTATCAGAGACCAGGTGTGTGTCTCAGCAAGCTAGTGAGAAAGGAAATCATATGACCAGTCAAGTTTCTAATGAAGAAACCAAATCAGAATCAGCAGAACTAATACTCTTGACCATCACAATTAGATGTCTTTTTCTGCAAGAGGCCCACAGTTTTTGTCAGTTGAACTAGTGCACTCTGTCTTGAGTCAGGGCTTCATGTAATTCCTTCTCCTTCAGAGAACAGTAGCAGCAGAGTAGTCTTTCCCTTTGCAAAGATTCGCAGTTTCATGGTCCAGGTTGCTAGTATTACACAAGCTGGGTTAACCCATGGCATAAAATTGGCAGTAGCAAAAGTTCAGAAAACTCCTGCAGAGCCAGAAGTAGTTAATGAAATCCAGCAAAAGGAACTTAAAAATATGTATACATGATGCCAGACACAAATAATTCAGATTTAGATTTTTGGCCACAAAGAAGTCTGTGGCTTTTATTTGAAAGTTCAAAAAGGAGTTTTCATATATTAGGCTATTTTAATTTGCATGTCTTAATCCACAGATCACAAATTTTGTTTTATTGGGAAGGGTTTTAAAGGAGTCTGAACCTGAGGTTTCCAAACTGGAGAGTCAAGACTAAAAATCCAGCATCTTAGATTCTGTAGATCTAAACAGTTTTTCTGTAATAGTTCACTTTAACACCTGAACTGGTTTTTAGAGGGAAGAGAGGGTTGGAATATATGAAGCAGACCCAAAGGGTAGACACTGACCCATTTAAAGGCTTAGCAGTTTTCTATTGTCAGTTTATTCCTATGTATTACCTCTACAAGGTGGATTCTACACTTTAGTTTTTAGTGACTTTAATGTTACCAGGATGGAGAAACATCTGAATATTAAAAAATTGTTTAGTTTTGATTATTATTAACCATTTTCAATGACGTTGATGGAGGATTTTTGACACTGGACAAGAAGTGTATTCTCATTTGGTCCTGATTTCCCCCATATTCTAACTTGAATATATTCTGCTGCTTATACCCCCCAAATGAGGAATTGCCAATATAAGATAAACCTATTCCATCAGATATGAATGGCAGTGTCTATTAAATTTCATTTTGCTCTGTTATCAGGGATGTAAGAATATATTGCCTACTGTAAATTCTAGAAGGAAGTTTTCAAATTTTAACCTTTTTCCAGGGGGTCATTCTTCAACATCTTGTGCAGACTGTCACAACTATTGAAAATTTTGTCTGAAGCACAGTTGTGCTGAAACTGGTTTTATGATCATAACCCTGACCAGAAAGAACTGGGGCCTTTATAATCCAAACAGTAAGAAAGTTGCACAGCATATTCCAACAAATCTTGGTTTCTCTGGTATCTAGAAGTGATTCTCGGCTGAACATTATTTCTACTGTGACTTTAATAAGCATTCCACTTTTGTTATTTATTAGTGGTGTTTTTTTACGTGTCAAGTCTTGTGATTATTAAAATAAAGTACCTTTGTAATTTAAAAAAAGGAGAATGAAGTCTGAATTAAGCATTAGAAATAAATCAAAATTTAAAAAAAAAATCTTCTCTCTATAATGACACTGAATGTAAATGGTCTAAACTCTCTAATCAAAAGACAGAGATTGGCAAGACCCAAACATATGTGGTTTATAAGAGACTCACAGGCAAAGATATTCACAGGCTGAAGGTGAAAGAATGGGAAAATATACCATGAAAATGGAGACTAAAAGCAACCAGGGTTAGCTATTCTCATGTCAAAGTAGACTTTAAACCAAAATTAATTCAAAGAGACAAAGAAGGCAATTGCATACTGGTTAAAGGAATCATCCAACAAGGTAAAATAATTGTAAATATTTATGCCCCAAATTTTGATGCACTTTCATGAAACAAACCTTTCTTAATATGAAGAACAAAATAGACCACAATACAATCTACTGGGTGATTTTAACACATCTTTTCACCATTAAATAAGTAATCCAGACATAAATTAAGTAAAGGCTCTTCAGCACTAAAAAGTAATATTAATCAAATAGCCCTAACAGACATTTATAGAATATTTTTCATTCATTGAAAACCAAATTCATTTTCCTTCTCAAAAGTACATGGAACTTTCTCTAAAATATATCATATTTTAGGACACAAAGCAAATCTCAGCAAATACAAAAAAGTAAAGAAAATGCATCAGATGCAATGTCTAGAGACATTGCATTTGATCTTATGCATTCTTTGCATTACATCAAATCAAAATTGAATGAAATCAGAAATAAACAAGATAAAAATCAGAAACCATTTTAACATCTGGAGATTAATACATTTTTGAATGAGAAATTGATCATAGAAGAAATCAGGGGAGAAAAAAAATCTTAGAAACAAATGAGAACAGAGATACAAGATATCAAAATCTCTGTGGCACTATGAAAATTGTTCTAAGAGTAAAGTTTATAGAATTGAGTTCGCATATTTAAAAAAATAGAAAGATGCCAAATAAATAATCTAACATTCCATCTCAAGGCCCTAGAAAAAGAACAAAGTGATTCCAAAATCAGTAGAAGACAGGAAATAATTAAGATCATAGCCAAGTTAATAAAATTGAAAATAAAAATAATAAAATGGATCAATGTTGTGGATTGAAACAATAAACAACAAAAGTTGGTTTAAAGTTGGTTCTTTGAAAAGATAAACAAGATTAATAAACCCTTAGCCAAATGAATCAAAAGAAAGAGAAGACCAAAATTAATAAAATTAGAGAGGAAAAAGATATAACCACAGACACTTTTAAAATCCAGAGGATCATTAGAAATTATTTTGATATTTTATACTCCAATAAACTGTCAATATTTAAAAGATACTGACAAATTTATAGAAACATACGAATCTACCTAAATTGAATCATGAGGCTATAAAAAACCTAAATAGACCAATATCAAGAAATGAGAATTAAGCAGCAATTAAAAGCCTTCCTACAAAGAAAAGCCCAGGACCAGATAGATTCTTAACCAAATTCTACCAAATCAGAATGCCAATTCTCTTCAAATTATTATATGAAATATGAAGGGAACACTGCCAAATTCATTCTGATACCAAAACCAGACAAAGACATGTCAATGAAAGAAAATTTGAGACCAATATCCTTAGCAAACATAGATGCAAAAGTCCTTAATAAAACGTTGGCAAACCACATTAAAAAACACTTAAAGAAGTTAGCACATCATGATTAAGTCATCCATGGATGCAAAGTTGGTTCAACATATGCAAATCAGTAAGTGTAATAGAGTTTAGGACAAGATTCACATGACAATCTCAATAGATGCAGAGAGAGCATTTGACAAAATTCAAAACCCATTCATGTTTAGAATGCTGTAGAAACTAGGGATAGAAGGAATTTATCTCAATAGTATAAAAACTGTATATGACAAACTCATCGTCAACATCATAATGAATGGAGAAAAAACAAAAGTATTTTCTCTAAAATCAGGAACAAGACAAGTATGTTCAATCTCACTACTGTTATTCAGTAGAGTTCTTGAAAGTCTAGCCAGAGAAATCAGGCAAGAGAAGGAAATTAAAGGAATATAAAGAGAAAATGAAGAAGTCAAATTGTCTCTGCTTGCTGATGACATGATACTATATTTAGAAGACCCTCCCCACAAAAAATACCTCCACCAGAAGACTTCTAGAGCGGATAAACAAATTCAGCAAAGTAGCAGGCTACAAGACCAGCATACATAAATCTATCACTTTCTTATACTCCAATAACAAATCTGCTGAGAAATAAATCAGAATAACTATTCCATTCATAAGAACCTCAACAAAATAAAATAAAATAATTGAGAATAAATCTAAACAAGGAAGAGAAAGACTCCCACAAAGAAAATTACAGAAAACTAGAGAAAGAAATTGAAAATAACTTTAGAAGATGGAAAGACTTCCCATGTTCTTGGATAGGCAGAATGAATATTATCAAAATGATCATACTACCAAAAGCAATATACAAGTTCAATGTAATCCCCATCAAAATACCAAATGACATTCTTCACAGAACTAGGGGAAAAAAAGACCTAAAATTCATTTGGAAGAATAGAAGATCCAGAATACCAAACCAATCCTGATTAAGAAGAGTGATTCTGGAGGTATTGCAATACCTGATCTCCAGTTATACTACAGAGCTATAGTAACAAAAATAGTATGGAACTGGCATCAAAACAGACATGAAGACCAATGGAACAGAACAGAAGACACAGACTCACATAGATACAGTCATCTGAAACTTGACAAAGGTGCCAAAAACAGGAAAAAAGATGACTTGTTTAAACAAATGGTGCTGGGAAAACTGGTTATTCAAATATAGAAGAATGAGACTAGATTACTATCTTTCACCTTGCATAAAATTCAACTCAAAGTGGATCAAAGACCTAGACATGATATCAGAAACTTTGCAAATTGCTAGAAAAAAAAACATAGGCTCAGCACTCCAACATACTGATGCAGGTGCTGACTTCCTTAACAAGAGCCTTAAAGCTCAATGAGTAAAACCAAGATTCAAAAAGTGGGAGAACATAAAATTAAATGCTTCTGCACAGCCAAAAAAACAAGGATGTGAAGACAGAACCTACAGAATGGGAGAAGATCTTTGCCAGTTTACAGGGGATTAATATCCAGAATATATAAAGAATGCAAAAAAAATTAACATGCAAAAACCAAATAACTCAATCAATAAATGTGCAAAAGAACGAAACAGAAGATTCTTAAAGGAAAAAATACAAATCACGAACAAATGCATGAAAAATGTTCAACATTTCTAGTAATTAGGGAAATGCAAATCAAAATTACATTGAGATGTCATCTCACTCCAGTTAGAATTATAATCATCAAGAATAAAAACTATAATAAATTCTGGTGGGGATGTGGGGGAAAAGGTACACTCCTACATTGTTTGTGGGATTGCAAATTAGTACAACCACTCTGGAAATGGAGATTCATCAAAAGGAATGAAAGCACCTCAGCTATCCCACTCCTTGGTATTTTTCCTAAAGAACTAAAAGTAGCACAGTATAGTGTGATACAGGCCCATCAATGTTTATAGAAGTGCAATTCACAATAGCCAAGATATAGAACCAGACCTGGTGCCCATCAACAGATGAATGTATATAGAAAATGTGACACACACACACACACACACACACACACACACACACACAGTGAAGTTTTACTGAACCATGAAGAATGGAATTATGACATTTGTTGGTAAATGGAGGGACAAGGAAGATATCATGCTAAGTGAAATAAGCCAGATTCCGAAGTTCAAGGGATAAATATTTTCTCTTAAATGTGGAAGCTAGAGCAAAATAAGTGAAAAAAGGGGAGATCTCATAAAAATATAAGGGAGATCAGTGGAGTAGAGGAAGGGAATAGTGGGGGAAGGAAGAAGGATGGCAAAAGGGAAGAACTGAAGAATGAAATTGACTGAACTATGCCATGTGCATGTATGAATGTACCACAGTGAATTTCACCTTTTTGTATATCTATAAAGAACCAATTTAAAACCTATAAATAAATAGAAGGACAACCAATAGAGTAGAAGAAGGGAAACAGGGAGAGGTAGAGGGAAAGGAAAGACGTAGTACTGGAGACTAAAGTAGAGTAAATTATATTGCATGCTTATGTGATTATGTCAAAATGAACCTCAATATTATATATAACACATATTTTACAATATATTATATATAACATATAAATATATAATATACTTGTATATAATACTATACATAATATCATGTATAATGCACTAATAAAAACAGTAAAAATAAAAATTTAATTGTGTTTATGTACATGAGAATAAAAATAAAGAAAAATAGAAGACTGTGGGCCAGACAGAGTGGCACAGGCACTGAGACTGGAGGACTGTGAGTTCAATCCCAGCCTGGGCAATTTGGAGAGAATCTCTCTCAATTAAAAAAAAAAAAGTAGCAACAGAAAGGATTGGGAATGTAGCTCAGTGGTAGAATGCTCCTGGGTTCAATGCCTAGTACTTCTGAAAAATAAAAATAAAAAGAATGGAAAGAGTACAATGAACGACTACTTGTGAAGCGGTACAAAAGTGCACACCCAATTTTCACATGAGAATGTAGAAAAACTGAATGCTCCCTTCTCCTTGGAAGCTTATACTTCAAAATTTAAAGCATAAACTCCTAGATAACACATTTGATTTCTAAAGAAAATAACTAACTTCCGAGGGCTACTAAGTATTCTATTTAGTAAGCCTATATCCAAAGACATCTTAAAGGTGACTCTCAGATTAACCATGTGGGCAGTAACCCCGGTTGAAGGCAAAACAAATTTGAAGAAAGAATAATTCCCTCAGAAGGGCGACTGGTCAGACACAAGGCAGAAACAAGCAGAGTCTCAAAGTCTAAGAAGTGAGTACTAACAAACACCATGCTGGGGAAGATGTGAGAGGTCAGGTCACCTTTAGTTTCTGGATAACTTAGCAGGTAGATATCCATTGAGGGGGAAAATGTATTAGGGACATTAGAATTGCATAACTAATATCTATGATCCTGATTTCATGCTTCCTAAAAAATACTCTGATAATTTCATTTTTCACAGATTTGCCTACCAAGAAAAAAATGCTGGTCAACCTGAAAATTATGATCCACTTGGCTAGACTGACAATATTTCTCATTATATTAACAGATATATTTTCTAGCTATATGCCTTAGTACTAAAAATATGTTTTAAAACTATAAAGTATAAACATATTGAGAAGGGTCAACATATTTTGTGCACTCAGTAAATATTTGGTAATTTGGTTTTAAGTAGGTACTCACAGATGTCAACATAAATAAATTAAAACATAACCTTGTGCAGTCAACTGATTTTTTTTAATTTATGGGCTGAAAATATACATTTGTATTTTTACTTTTCAAATTAGTTTTGAAAACTAAATGACTATATATATATATATATAAAATTTTTTTTTTTTTTGCACTGCTCTCATGGAGAGAGGAAGGAGAGAAAATTCAGTTTCATTGACAGTCTAATTTTTTTGGTCCTTTAAATAAATAATGCCATTCTGATTGAATGATAACCATAGAAAGAAAAAAAAGAAATCTTTTCTATCCCATAAAAATAGATTTAGGTATGTTTAGTAGAAACTCCCTTGAGTTACACAGCTAGTAAATTTCAAAGCTAAGATTTAATTCATATTCCTTCTGATTTATTATGGGCAAAATATAGCCTTAAACTCTAAAAGAACATATAGTCTGGTGTGCTACTAAAAATTTTAATCTGCCCTAAAGTTTAAGTGGTATTTAAATGAGCCAGATTGGGAAAGGCCATGACTCAAGTCTGGCAGATATGCAGGGTTAATAGAAGGATACGCTTTTGTGATGGGCATCAGACCAGAGATGTGAAGATTTAAATAAGTTTAAAATCTAGATCATTTTTTGTAGTAGGGAGGCATAAGGGAATGCACTTAGGTTATAAGTAAAAAGTAACATATTCATCAAAAAGTAAACATATTAATCAAAGGAATGATCTAAGTATAGTTCCCAAAGAATCTCTTCAGTGGCAGAAAAATCAGTGATCACATTCAAACATAGGAGGCAATTCAAACATAGGAGGCAATTGGTAGGAGGCCTAAGGATAGGAATAGCTATGTATCATATCTGAAATACGGCTAAAATTCAATTAAATATTTAATATTATATTAAACTCATAAAGAACTAGAAAACAAGACCATTGAGTCCTCTGTTATTGGTTGTTTTTTTCTTTTTTTTTTTTTTTTTTGGTCACTGGGGATTGCACCCAGGGGCGCTCAATCACTGAGCCACATTCCCAGCCCTTTTTTTATATATTTCATTTAGAGACAACGATGCGCTGAGTTGCTTAGAGCCTTGCTGAGTTGCTGAAGCTAGTGATTCTCCTGCCTCAGTCTTCAGAGCGGCTAGGATTACAGGCGTGTGCAACTACACCTGGCTCCTTTGTTGTTGTTGTCTCTGAAATGCCTTTGCTTATTTAATAATTTGAGTATGCATATGATTTGACAGAAATCAAGATTCAAAGGAATTTTTTTCTCCTAGACATTCTGCTCAGTTTTTTCATTGCAAGCATGACTTTTCATGCTGATAAAAAGTCAAATGTCAATCTTGTTATTATTTTCCTGTAAGCCCTATGTCTTTTCTCTGCAGTGGTGTCAGAATTTTACATTTTATACTTGCTGTTATAAGATTGTACCATATTGTATTCATGTTTTTATTAGTGTGACATTCACTGGCCCTTTGTGATGTTTCATGTTTTTATTCAGTTAAGGAAAATTCTAGGCTATTACCTCCTGAAATATGTCTTCCATTACAGCCTCTCTAGACATTTAGGGATGTTATATCTTGTGAGGTGATGTGATGACTGATCGTCAGGGTATGAATGCTCCCTATCCTTCTTAGAACATCTTTAGCCCTCTGCTATATGCCCTACTTCTTGCAGTAAGTGCCATATTCATCTTTTCTGTGTGAAGATGTACACTGACACTTAGGAGAGAAGAGAGATACCCAGAGGTGGGCCTGTCTGGTTTCTCCTTTTGTGCTACTCCAACTAATCATCCTACCATGCTTTCTGGGTCCCCTGTCTGCTTCTGGATCTATCCCTTCAGGCATGGAGCATTTGTGACCCTGACCTCACCTCCTAGGTTGGAACTTCTCATGAGACTCATGGACTCTGACTTCTCATCTGCTCCTCTTGTTCAAAGACTATCAAATTTCTGTAGTTATGAAAGTTATTGTTGCTCTTCTCCTTTTTGTGGGATGGTGAGAGTGATAGTGGTGGTTGGTTTTTCATTGTAGATATTTTAGTATTCACATAGTAGATATTTTAGTATTCACATATATTCTTACAAACTGATCTCACTCATTCTACCTAGCTCTTTTCATTTTCTTACAAAACATACACATTATTCACTCTGATAAGTATTTAGATATACCAGGCAGATTTAGCAGTAGTTTGAGGACATAATACTTCATTAAATGATGATGAAGAAAAATAAAAGCAAATATGGGAGGGTACAGTTGTGAAATACTACTAACATGATTAACAATTTGTAAGCGTTTTGGTCATGTCTATGAACCACTGATGAATGAAGTATCATTTACATTTTAAGTTATTTACATATAACTTGGTAATACTCTTTTTGTTCCTAGTGTTTACATATTTAGGGTTAGGAAAAAAATAATTTTCTTCAGCCAAAATTGCAGTCCTAACAGCAAAAGCTTTCCATGTTTCCAAAAATATTATTTTTAAAGTTATTAATAGAATGAACCTAGCATTGAAACACGTTTTTTTAAATTGTAGTACCTGGCATGCAGAGTTTAACTGTGTTCACTTCTATTGACTTGCTCCTACATTTTTGCAATCATATTTATAAGTTCCTTTTGGTTTTTAATATTAGTAGCAAATTAGAAATAGACTGTGTATGTGTACATATTATAAACTTTTCTTTACTGGGTGTGTGTTTGACTGAGACAGACTTTAAAAAAAAATACGTAGCGTCCATATTGTTGTATAGCACCTTTATCGCTAATGCTCTATATTCAAGCAGGCACCTTGTTATGGCTCCTTTCTTTCAATCTCTTGAAATAGTGAACAATAAAAACTTTCATCATTTCATAAACTATCTTAAGTCTTTAAATATCTTCTAGCTTGGACAAAATGATTACTGATAAAGATAAGAAACTTTTTATAGGTATGATATTAAAAATTGAGAAAAATATGGAATAATGGAGAACATACAAAGAGAGATCCCTTTGTGGTGGGTAAAGAATTATTGTTAAGTATAGAGATGAGCACGTCAATATGACAGTGTGGAGGGAGTGATGAGAAAGTAGCATGTGATAAATTGTGGAAAAGTAGGTAGAAACCAGATCCTCCCTGAACATATAACAATCTTTTCCTAAAGTCAATATGAAATTTTAAAACAACTCTAAAAAGTATCCTTTCTATAGTTTTTAAAAGATCACTCTGGGCATAAAAACAGGGCAATAGAACAGAAAAGGGAACCTAGAAATAAACATATCTATAGCCAATTGATTTTTGATTAAGGTGCTAGAACATGCATTGGGAAAGGAGAGTCTCTTCAATAAATAGTGCTGGGGAAATTAGATATTTACATGCAGAAGTATGCTGTTAGGCACCTGTATCTCACAGTATATAAGATGAATTAAAGTTTTAAATGTAAGACTTGACACTATAAAACTATTAGAATAAAATGTAAGGGTAAAGGTTTATGACATTATAATGGGTAAGATTTTTTGGATAAGATCCCAAATGCACAGGAAAAAAAGCAAAACTGACAAGTGAGATTATATCAAACTAAAAACTTCTACACAGCAAAGGAAATAATCATCAGAGGAAGAGACAACCAAGGTAATGGGATAAGAATATTTGAAAACTATACATCTGATAAGAGGTTAATGTTCACATATATAAGGAGCTCGAACAATTCAACAGTTAGAAAATAATCCAATTAAAAGACTTGCATGGACATTTCTTTAAAGAAGACATACAAATGGCCAACAGGCATATAAAAAAATGTTCAACATCAGTAATCCTTAGGGAATTGCAAACCAAAACCACAATGAGATTTCACCTCAGTCCAGTTAAGATGGCAATTAGATAAAAGATAACAAAAAAAGATAAAAGATAACAAGTGCTGGCAAGGACATAGAGAAAAGGGAAGTCTTACACACTGTTGGTAGAAATGTAAATTACTACAGCCGTTATGTAAAATAGTATGAAGTTTCCTCAAAAAATCGAACATAATGTACTATATGTTTGAAAAAAAACTAAAAGAAAATATTTAGAATATTTTTATAATAAATAATGATGTTTGAGGAGACAGATATATTTAAATTGATTTAAATATTACACAATGTATACATGTATTGACACATCACATAATAACCTATAACTATGTATAATTTTCTTAAAATATATAAAAAATATTATATGTTATGTATATATTATACAAATATTATACATGTTACACATGTATATATAATATACATATATATTATACATATGTTAACTTACTAGAATTAGAAAATATATATGAATAAGAAGACTATGAACAAAGAGATTATCTGAACCTCTAAGGAAAGTTAATATATACTTCTAGATTTTTTTATATGTGTGTAAATATATTGTACACTCATACAATTATACAAATAAATTATATTCTACTTAATTGTTCTATAATTTGCTTTCCTGTTAACAATGCATGGTTATCTATGTTAATGTAATTTTTTTATGAGGGCATGATATTCTACTGTGTTTTTAGATTTTGGGGAAGATTGTTCAACACAATGTCAGTATAAATACCATTACAGGCAAAATTTTGAGAACTTCCTTCTTATTAGATTGAATTTCTGAGAGTGGAAAAGAAAATTCACATTATAATGCCTTTGATAATCATGCTAATTTTTTTATATCCCTTTTCTCCAGCTTCCATAATGTGCTTCTTGAGGTCTGTTTTATGAGTTGAGCAACTCACCTAGTCTGCTTCGTTAGTTCAGTGTGGTACAATAGAGTTACTGGGGGATCTTTAAAAATACTGACGCCCATCTCCCACCCTCAGACATACAGATTTCATTGGTGTGTGGTGCAACTTGGCATTAGAGTTTTTTAAAGTGTCTCAAATTACTCTCATGTACAGCAAAGGGTGGCATCCATTGCGTTTTTAAATTTCCTCTGTTTATTCTGGAACTTTAAGTTCTTTCCTAGACCTGCATCTTATTTTTTTTCCACATTCTCTTCATATGTAATCCTAATTTTACCCTTTTCACCCTCACCTTTATGAATATACTTTAAGAATTCCTATCTTGTACTCTGACCTCTTTCTTGTGAGCTCTAGTTCCACTATTGTAGAAAAGTTAGCACTAAGACTATGCAGAGAACTAGCCCCCAAACTCAGGGCATCTCAAACTGAAATCAGTATACTCAAGTGAGACCTACCCTACTCTCTACAAAGAAATAACTAAATACATGCTTCAATAAATATCCATGGGAAAAGGTGTTTTCCACATTTCAGTTTGTTGCAAATCTCTTTTGCTTTTTTTTTTCCTACAAAACACATCTTCAATAATTCTTCCCACCTTTTCTATTGTCAGTGTGTTATGAGTTATCCCCCAAAAGTTCCTGTATTAATGCAGGAATATATGAAGCGAAGATTCAGTTATGAGAGCTATAACCCAATCAGTGGATTAACCCATTTGCTAGATTAATAGTTTGAATGGGTTACTGGATGGTAACTGTAGGCATGAAGAGGGTCACTGGGGGCATGACTTGGGGATTATACATCTTGTTCCCCTGGCTCCTGCTCTTTCTCTTCGTCCCATCACCATAAGGTGAGCAGCTTTCCTTCACCATGCCCTTCAGTCATGATGCTCCACCTCATTTGGGGCCTAGAGCAATTGAGTTTAGTGACCATGTATGAACTAATGATGCCATGAACCAAAATAAACTTTTCCTCTTCTATATTTTTTTTCTAGGTATTTGGGCCACAGTGATGAAAACCTAATACCAACTGCTATAGCTTATGCTATCATAGTCCCACTGCAGGAACACATATCTAAATATCTGTCTTGGGAGCACTAAGCCTTCAGGGTAGTTTTTCTGGAGTCCTAACTGCATGAAGAGAATCCCATAAGGTGGGATAAAAAATTTCAACATGAGAGAAATTTTGTGTTGTGGGGAATGCAAGGGTAAAAATAGAAGTTCTTTCCAACTGCTTAATAATTGCCACTCTTGGCAAGAAATTCAGCTCAGTGTTGGAGAATGTTGAGATGCTTAGGGCCCATCTTGATTGATTTTTAGGCTATGTAAGTCACTTTGGGGATTAATCCACAGAACTCTGGAGGAACAAATCCAAAGATCTTAGAAGACAGAAAAACTAAAAACAGAAATCATTCCATTTGTGTAATATAATTTTGAATTATTAAATTAAATTGGATTTTTTACCCAGGCAACTCTGCCATATCTCAACCAAATGAGTACTAACAGATAAAGAAATTAAGAAATTTATAAATTGCAGAAACTAAAATGTGAAAGCAAGTAAACTGAGATGAAGAAGTTGGGGGAAAGTGAGGATCCTTTTGTTGTACAGACAGACAAGTCAAGACACAGGATAAGAAACAGGAAGCAGATTTTTTTTTTTACTTCAGTCGGTTCAGAGGTTACAGCTTTCACTGTAATCAATTAATTCCTCTGAACCCCGAGTTCAGGCAGTTTCAGAACTTTATACCCAGTGTGTAAGAGGAAGGGCTCAGAAATTCACAGTCTACAGAAGTTCACAAAAAAGGGAGCTTTTTCTTTTACTGTTTTGGGCAAGTTAGCACTTCAAGGACAGCACCTGAGAAGGGAAGAGCTTCTTCTTCCCTTTCTTTCCTCCCCTGCCAGCTGTTACCATGGAGCCCAATTAGTAACATCTTTTCTTATCTCTGAAATGTAAACATCTCTGTGAAGCTCAGGCCCAAGGCCAGAGGCCTTGTTAAAGATCTATCCTTGTTACACCTTGCATTTACAAACTCTTTTCCCACTTAAAAAAAACTTTTATAAACCATTATATTTTTACTACACTAGGTAGTCCAAAAATGTTTTTGAAAAACTAGTAAGAGGGCATTCAGCACCTAGAGTGCTGATCTCTTTTAGGCGGGTGGCCAAGCAAGACAGAGCAAGAGGAAATAGGAACTTTAATTTCATTGAACTCTTTGATACTCTTTTGCTAATAGTCCTGAGATCAATTATGGTGCAGATTTCTGGAGAAGCTTAATTAAGATTTTCTGTGGAAGAGGGGGTGCCACTACACTTTAGTTCATGACTGGAAAGGTGACTATCCTTGACCCTCAGCGAAGAAGGAGGAATAAACCATCACCTCTTGTCTCTTAGTTTTCAGACTACTGATCCACTCACCTACAGTGAAAGACCTGTTGAGAAAAGACCTTGCCTGTGGCGTTAATTATTCTCCAATAGCTGAATGAATACCAGATTTGAGAGCCAGGCAAGAAATATCTGTTGAATAAATAATTCCTCATGCTGAGGCCAAAGAACTTGTAGCTATAAAAGCAAGCTATCAGGACTTTCAAATGTATGGGTTACAGCCGGGCGCC
>CM053408.1:72626377-72707074 GCA_028644305.1 Xerus rutilus
ATCCCAGCACTTAGGGAGGCTGAGACAGGAGAATCGCGAGTTCAAAGCCAGCCTCAGCAATGGCGAGGCACTAAGCAACTCAGTGAGACCCTGTCTCTACATAAAACACAAAATAGGGCTGGGGATGTGGCTCAGTGGTCGAGTGCCCCTGAGTTCAATCCCCAGTACCAAAAAAAAAAAAAAAAAAATGTATGGGTTACTTTTTAAGAGTTTTTGCACAAATTAGAAACTAGAAAAAAATCTTACAAATGGAATGGGGCATCTAGGAGAAGTCAGAAGAATTAAGATCACTTTTTAAACATTGATGTGGCTGTAGAGAGCTGTCCATGGGTTGTGTGTGGACCACCACGCAAGAATCCCACACAGCACTAGACATGGGCTGACCTGCTGTAGCCGCAGCCCCTTTGAGATGGATGTGACCAGCCAAGATGCCAATCAACTTTCTGACTGCAAGACTCTGCCTTCTTCCTACCTTGGGAAAGAATGTTGGATGGAAGGTGTTTGAAGTCCCCCGATATAATAAAGCATACACACGGGGACCATTTTGTCATTTTGCCAGTTGCTGAAAGTCAGAAGAATTATCTGGCTGTGGGCCCATTCAACCTCCGTGTTTTGAAACTATTTTCTGTGTTCTGTGGTTTTTTTGCTGCCTTATTTCTTTTAGTCAGTCTTTTACCGGTCAGGGAATCTTGTCCCCACTATCCATGTGAGATGTGGCTGCGACACTGTAGTATGCTGATTTTTAGTCCTTTGGGTATGATTAGAGGAATGGGATAACTGGGTCAAATGATGGTTCTGTAGTGGCACCCCCCCCTTCTCCACAGAAAATTTTAAACTTCTCCAGAAATCTACAACTATTGCTTTAAAGGGGTGGGGGAGCCGCGTGGGTCTTCTTGATGAGTTGGGGTCCAGAGAGAAGGAGAAAGAAGGAGTCTCCGGGGAAGATGATATGGGGTCTCTCTGGACAGTGGTGATCCGTGGAGTCACTCACTCAGATCCAGGGATGTAGGTAAAAACTCTGCTCTGCTGGAGTGAGACGCAGAAACACCCAAAACACCATTTATTCCAGAAAGTGTAGAAATCAGAAATCTTGGACAATCAGATCCAAAGGTCACAAACAAAGGGGTGCTCTCTGTCAGGAGCATAGTCTATAAGCATAGAATGGGGAAAGATGGAAGGGAGGGGTTGAAGGTATTGGAGAGTGCTCCTACATACAACCATAATTGATCTTAGGACTATCAGCAAGAGGCTCTACCAGAGTTCAATGTAGTTAAACTTCCTATATCCTGTTGCTCTACCTTACTTGGCCACCGGCCTGAAAGAGATCAGCACTTCAGGTGCTGAATGCCCCTTTACTAGTTTTTTCACAAACATTTATGGACTATCTAGTACAGTAACAATACAATATTTTATAAAAGTCTGTTTGCAAATGCAAATTGTAACGAGAAGGACAGATCCTTTAACAAAGCCTCTGGCCTTGGGCCTGAGCTTCAGATCCTTTAACAAAGCCTCTGGCCTTGGGCCTGAGCTTCAGTTTACATTTCAGAGATAAGAGAAGATATTACTAATTGGGCTCCATGGTAACAGCTAGCAGTGGGAGGAAAGAAAGGGGAGAAGAAGCTCTCCCCTTCTTAGGTACTGTCCTTGAAGTGTTAACTTGCCCAGAACGGTAAAGAAAAAAGCTACTTTTTAAAATTTTTTTAAAAAAATTTTTAGTTGTAGGTGGACACAATATCTTTATTTTTTATTTTTATGTGGAGCTGATGATCAAACCCAGTGCCTCACATGTGCTAGGCAAGCACTCTACCACTGATCCATAACCTCAGCCCTGAAAGAAGCTGCTTTTGTATGAACTTCTGTAGACTGAGAACTTCTGAGCCCTTCTCCTTACATGCTGGGTATAAAGTACTGAAACTGCCTGAACTTGAGGTTCAGGAGAATTAATTGATTACAGCAAAAGCTGTACTCTCTGAACCGACTGCAGTCATAAACCTGCTTCCTGTTTCCTATCCTGTGTCTTGCCTCATCTGTCCCTACAACAGTTCCATCTCAAGTTTTCTGAGGGACCTCCATACCGTTTTCCATAATGGTTGCACCAATTTGCAGTCCCATCAGCAATGTATGAGTGTACCTTTTTCCCTACATTCTCACCAACTTTTATTGTTGCTTGTATTCTTGATAATTGCCATTCTGACTGGAGTGAGATAAAATCTTAGAGTAGTTTTGATTTGCATTTTTCTAATTGCTAGAGATGTTGAACACTTTTTCCTATATTTGTTGATTGATTGTATTTCTTCTGTGAAGTGTCTGTTTAGTTTCTTAGCCCATTTATTGATTGGGTTATTTATTTATTTTTTTGGTGTTAGGTTTTCTGAGTTCTCTGTATATACTGGAGATTAATGCTCTATCTGAGGTACATGTGGTAAAGATTTTCTCCCATTCTGTAGGCTCTCTCTTCATATTAATGATTATTTCCTTTGTTGAGAAGAAGCTTTTCAGTTTGAATCCATCCCATTTATTGATTCTTGATTTAACTTCTTGCACTTTAAGAGTCTTGTTAAGGAAGTCAGATCTTAGGCCTACATGGTGAAGATTTGGGTCAACTTTTTATTGAGACCAACAGGTACACCACCTCTGTTCTAGTGCCTAGGTCTTTGATCAGCATAGTACAATGACGCAGCCACATCAATGTTTATAGCAGCTCTACTTACTAGCTAAACTATGGAACTAACCTAGGTGTCCTTCAACAGAGGAATGGATAAAGAAAATCTGGTATATACACACAATGGAATATTACTCAGCCTTAAAGAATAATGAAATTATGGCATTTTCAGGTAAATGGATGGAGCTGCAGAATATCATGGTAAGCGAATCCCAAAAAACCAAAGGCCAAATGTTTTCTCTGATAAGCAGATGTTAATTCACAATAAGGGGGGTAGGCACAGCTAAGGAAGAATAGAGTTACTTTGGATTAGGTAGAGGACAGTGAAGGGAGAGGACAGGGTATGGGGGTAGGAAGCATAATAGAACGAATCAGACATTATTACCCTATGTACATATATGACTATATGACCAGTGTGATTCTATATCAGGTACAACCAGAAGATGAGAAATTATACTCCATTTATGTATGATGTGTCAAAGTGCATTCTACTGTCATGTATAACTAATTAGAATAGATGAAAAAAAGAATACTTTTTAAAAGCATCTCTGACAGCTCCTGCCTTGCTGTACTAAAGAAATACTGAATCCCATTATAAATCACATTCCTCTATAATCCGGCAGGGAGGAAAGGCTGCCATCATCCTCCCTCTCAATACTTCAGGTCTTTCCTCTCATACAAATCTACTCAAAGGCCATTAACTAGAGAGTTACCAGGAAAGGCATAACTTCCAGGCATGATAGAGATGGCATACTCTGTCTCTTTCTTTAACAAACAAAGGCTTAACTGGGCATGACTCACAAAACTTCCAGTTTTAGTAATTAGCCAATAGTTTCTCAAATTCAATCTGACTTAAAGCCAGCAGAGATTTTAAATTAATTGAGTTTTCAGTGAGGGTGGGGAAGCCCTAATCCTAGGAACACAGATTGCTAATTTTATAATACAATCATCAGGCAAAAAGAAAAATTCTACATCTTTAAGAAATAATTTGAATTGCAAAGGTAGTATAGTTACCTAAGGAGAGTCTCTCCAGTACACCTCTGGGAGTCAGCCCCAAAAGCTAAAAAACAAAAGAAATCTTTCCAGGGAGCAGAGTTTTATGGAACAATCATGCATCACGGATACTATCTCTACTTTTTTTTTTTGTGGTACTGGGAATTGAATCTGGGGTCACTTCAACACTGAGCTACATCCCTAGCCCTTTTTATTTTGAGACAGAGTCTCATTATGTTTGCCAGGCTCACCTCACACCTGGGATATTCCTACTTCTGTTTCTTGAGTTGCTGGAATTTACAGGCATGAGCTACTTTTTCTACTTTCAAGAAAAAAAGTCAACAGCATTTCATAGAACATTTTCTTTCCTAATGAGATGTCTTATCATAGTTATTCTGCCTGTGATATGTCTTTATTAACCACTATGAATCCATTCTTCACCCTTTACACTCCTCACCTGCTCTGCCTGGGATGCTGAACTATGTGAACATCATTGGATTCTTATGACCTCTGGCTTCTAGTGGTGTTTGTTCAATGAGAAGGCACAACAGTATATCAAGGGAGTCAGGTGATAAGATCAGGGTATTCATCTTAGGACTACCTTCCTATAAGGTCACTTCCTGTATCCATCAACTGAGGGCCATAGCTTGTCTCAAGTCAGATGACTATGTGATTCTCCCTTTTTTGATAATTTCTGGACTAGGGGCAAGAGCTCAGGCACTATAAACCCTGGGTTCCTAAATTATATTTTTAAATTACCCTACATCCACACCTTAGTAAATAGCAACTTCATAAATAATCCTCATTGAATATATCATCTTCAATTGTGCCACCTTCTTAGAACCCTGACTGATAGAGCAGCGAAATGCATCATTTAACCCAGACTTTGGTACTTGAAAACTTCACATTAGAGTCTGACTCAATTGCATTACAGGGATTGTACATATTACAGAAAGCTTGGAGAACACCAACTGATGTCTTGACATTGTCTGTGAAGGCTAACAGACATGATTTTGTGTAATTTGCTGTTGGGGAGGAAGAGGGTGTTTATGGTTGCATGTGGATTATGATTGGGGGAGGCATTTTTAGAATTTAGGCATGTCACTGGATATATGTTAGGCAGTTGAGGAGTAAATTGCGGTGAGTGAATACCCGCTGTGGTTCTATTTTATGCCAATAATTTTTCTTTTAATTTTATATTCATAAAACAATTTGGATTAGGACCCTTACCAATTGGGCAGCATTGTCTCATCATGACAAAGGAATATATAACGGGATATAAGTTTGCCTACTTTTGCATGAAATTTAAAACAATATGTGTATTTAAGATGCTTACAAAACATTCACCTTAAGAAGAGACAAATAACTGGAGAAGTGATATAGTCAGTCAAATTTTGTAGAACACTCATACTTGAAATATTTATGGAGCAATCATGTTCTTTTTATCATGATATGATATTTTATATGTTATTTACTGAAGTGACTTAACACATACAAACTATTGACCTTTTTCACATTTACTATACCCATATTGGAAGTTCTCAATAACGGCTAGAAATATTATTATTTATATTATGGAATAATAATATACCAAGTTGTTATATTATTTCTAGCTGTTATTTCTATTTCTAGAAATATTATATTGAAAGAGAAATTGCTATTTTCTTTAGACAAATCTAATCTTAATATGGTCATACATTATTCTTTTTGATAAGATTGCAACAAATCAAAGAATAATTGGTTAACAATTATCTTAAAATCTGTAAATGATTTTTCTCAAAATCTACCTTTTCCTACAATATCTGCAGTTTCTTTAGATATCATTAGTTTCTGACCATTCTGAGAGATACATGAGTATTCCAGGAAAATAATCACAGACAAATCTCTTGCTACTGAGCCTTATGTTTGCCTGGAGCTTGGTGAGGAGTAACTTCACATAGCATCCTACATGAGGTGGCAAAATTGTTCTAGTTTTAGTTTATAATTAGGATTGAACAAGAAGAAAATATTATGTAAAGAGTTTGTAAGAATAAAGCGCTATCTTGGTGTCAGATCCTGAAGAAAGATAAAATAATTTTGAACATCTAATTTCTATCTTATATGTAGTGATTTTTCAATGAAATGGCAGTTCTGCCTTCAGAAAGATCATAGTTATGCAATGTGTGATGTTTCAGTCAATGACTGAATACATATATGACAATTGTCACCTAATACTCTAATGGAGTTAAAGGAGCCCCATTGCATAGTGCCTTTTATTGTCATGATATGATAGCCATAGTAACATTATAATGCAATGCCTTACTCATGTGTTTGTCATGATGTTGGTGTAATCAAATCTACTACACTGCCTGTTGAATAAAATCAGGGTACATACAATTATGTACAACTCATTATACTTGATAATAACAATCTATGACTATATTTCTGGATTATATACTTATAAAACGTTGAGTTTACTTCTACTTATAAAAACAAGTTTATTGTAAAACAGCATGTCATGTTATGTCAGTGGTAATCTCGTGCATCTTGTATTTATAGTATCTCTCAGTTGCACCAAGAGGCCACATTGAGTGATAGACCTCTCTCATCTTGGTTTGTGAAAGTCTACTGTATGTTGTTCACACAATAACAAAATCATCTGATGACACATTTTTCAGAACATATCCCTATTGTTAAGGGACACATAATATTAAAACTATGTTCTTAATGGATTCACAACTGAAAATTTTCATTTTTTGACAGTACAATAAGATTGCACAGCAATAAACATCAGAGATGTTGGAAAGTACAGGTACACAACTAAATACTACATAGACAATTAAAATAAGGCTAATAAAATTGAACTTAGGGACATGGAAAAATGTTCATGATGTACTTTTTTTTTTTTTAAATACTGGAGATCACACCTATGGTCTCACACATACTAGACAAGTGATGTACCATAGTGCTACATAGTCAGCCCTTTGATATATCAGTGGATACAAAGAGTAAACTATAATGGTGTCAGGATAGTTTGGGCAACAAGCAAAAGAGCATCCACCTCAAAATGAATTAAAGAGATGGGTAAGGCAGGCATCAGAATTGGTTAATTCAGTGACCCAAGAGTGTTATCAAGGAACCAGGTTCTTTATCTCTCTATTATACCAAATATCTGCTTTATCCTAAAGTTGGTTCCCAAAATAATTATAAAATTGATTCCAGGTGCAAATTGGTATAACTACTTGCTTTCTTATTCATATGGAAAATGGAGATAATTCTAACCTGATAGTTGACAAAGGAAATGTGCTTATATTTAGACCCATTCAGGTTCCCCATTAAGCTAAGATCAATTTCCAAAATCAGGGTTTTACGAATAGGATGAGATGCATTTGGGGAATCAAATACAATTTAAAAAATCTGTCTAGTCTCTATCACTGGGTACTCTAGAAAACTGAGTTTATCAAATTACATTTCTTATAGATTTAAAAATTCTCTATTTACTCATCTATCCATTCTCTATTCATCTCTCTTATCTTTTCATAGTCTAGAAAGTTAAAACAATATAATAGCACCTGGACAATGAATTACATTTCTTTTTACTTTTCTTTTGCTTATCTCTGTTTAATACTATTCTGTACATAAGCAAGAATTGTTTTTTAAGCTTTTACTAAATAAAGACAAAAATAAAGATAATAATATAATGAACCCTAACCCAGAATCAGTAATTATCAACTTGTGGTAAGCTTTATTTTATGAATTGTTTTGTAATAAGGAACAAATTTATTTTAGTTCAAAAGATGTAGTCTTATTGTTTAAGAAGCATTTAACATTTTATCTTGTCTACAGAATGTACCTTAAGAAAATCAATAAAATTCAGTTAAAGATAGCTAAATTCTCCTTCTCAGTTAGCCAAGACCCTTCTTGAATCGTACCTGATGCATTTATTTCTTTGATAGTTTGGTATTTCTCAGTTTCTCTTCCTAAACTTCTCAAACCTTTGTATTCAGTACTCCTTACATCAGAGGGAAAGCAGATCACCCTAGGGGCTTGTATGTAAGAAACAAAGTGGTTCACTGAAAACATAGCTTATTTTTTAAAAAAATCTGTTAATTTTTAAATTTTACTCCATCAATCTGCATTTACTAGAAATAGAATGTTTTGAATTACTCACCATTAAATAACTCTGACGTAGTAGGAAGATGGTCCATGTTGGTCTTATGGCTTCCTGTCCTCTGAGGCACACTGACAAATACGCCTGTGAACACAAGGTCCCCAGTTTGAGAGGTACAACCTAGACTTTTATCACCATCTAAGCCCCTGCTCATTCATGCCCTTTGGCTTTGCTTTCCTGACTTTGAAATTCCATTCCCTTTGAGGACTGTGGCTAGAATTTAGTTCTTCTGTTTTTTCTACTCTAGACCTCCTCAGGTAGTATGCTGTTTATCACTTTCAGCCACACAGAAATTTGTCCTGGCTAGGCCTGTCTTAGTGGCCAGCAGGATCTTGGATCCATAAACTTTGAGTGTTAAGTTACTCATTCACTTAATAAATCACTATTGGCTGCCAACTATGCTTCCGGCACTCATCTAGAAAAAACACCATCCTGGTTTTAAGGAGACTATACTGTCATGAGTGGCACAAATACAAACTGGAGTCGAAAATGCTACATTGGGTGAAAGTACTGTGTTCTTACTGGGGATTGAACCCAAAGGCACTTTCCCATTGAACCACATCCCCAGTTACTTTTAAAAAATTTGAGGTAGAGTTTCTCTAAATTGCTTATGTCCTTGTTAAATTGCTGAGGCTGGCTTTGAACTTGTGATCCTCCTGCCTCAGCCTCTCAAGTCATTGGGATTACAGGCGTGCACCACCACATCAGGCTAAAAGTATTATGTTCTATGAAACATAAAGCAGAGTCCCTTAAGAGGATCAAAGAAGTCTTCCAAGAATATCATGTGCATAATGAAAGGAAAGAGAAGGAAGGGATGGCAATTTCACACATTTGAATAAAAACTTTCTCTTGCTCAACCCTGAAGTTTGGTTTCTAAGAAGAGAAGGGATTGCCAAAACAGCATTTTGTATGGAAATTCCTTACTTTGATATATATAAAAGAGACAAGGATGAAGAGTTTGAGTACTTGGGGATGTGGATTAGAAATAACTCTTTCTCCCTCACAGAAATGTAGTGTATGACAGGCAGAATCAATTGCTCCATTGTCTCAGTTTCCCCAGCCTTTCCTATGCCTTCCTGTTGGAAAAAAAATTAATCATTCCACCTTCTAACCTCAGAACTCTGTATAGTACTTAAATATAATAGTTTTTAAATATATGGATTACATTGATTTAAATAATTTTATTTTCAAATTTAACTTATTATTTTCATTATCATTAAAAGACTATGCTATCTCAGTATTCAAAAGTTTGGGTTGATTTTTTTTCTTTATTATTTCTCAATACAAGCAGGGGCAGTGGTGGTGGTAGCACTTGTTCTGAAAGGTGAAATGTGATGTGGGACTCATTTCTCACTGACTAATTCAGAAACAGACACACCCAACCATTGGTGAACTCCCCTAAGGTGGAGATAGAGGGCATAGGGTTAATGAGTGCTGAGTAATGCAGAGGAATGCAACAGCAGACAAAGGAAAGGCCAGCGCTTACCTTTATTATGCTTTCTCTGGATGTATAGTTTCATGCATTAGATTAAGTTAAAAAAAAAAAACCTGTTTCTTTGGTCTAGATTTTTTTCTTTTCCAACTTTCAAGCATATATATCAGGCACAAAAATGGTAAGGTGACTCCTCATTTGGAACATTCTCCTTTAAATCTTTTCAGAAGATAAATAAATAGTATGCCCATTCAATATCCTGTTTTTTTTTTTTTTTTTTTTTAAATACTGCAAACTGAAACCAAGGGTGTTTTACCACTGAGATACACCCCAGCCTTTTTCTTTATTATTATTGTTGTTGTTGTTGTTATTATTACTATTATTATTATTATTTTATTTTGAGATAGGATCTCATTAAATTACTCAGGCTGGCCTGAGTGTGTGATTTTTTTGCCTTAACCTGGGATTACAAGTGTACACAACTGCACCTGGATAGGGGCTCTATTTTGATAATTTATATCTGATACATTCTATTCATAGGACAGTCTCATTATCATTTCTACATTTCATTACAACCTTATTAGGCCTGAACAAAACAAGAGTCACTAATAGGTACAGAAACATTATTATAGTAAACTGGGTTTGGAGTACTGATGGGAAGATATGATGTTCAAAAGTCAAAATAGCCTTGTTGGTGATCTCAGAGGAAAACTCAAAAGGTGTTCATTTAGGCCCTGTTTTAAACCAGCACAACAACATATTTTACAGCAACATTTCTAGTAACCCTACGAACACTTTTGAGTGCCTCTGCTGTACTAACGTTGTATTAGATGCTATGAGGAAAAAAAGATAAATAAAAGAAAAATTCTTTTCTTAATCATTATTAACCTTCCCCTTTATTGCAATCAAAACCTTTTTTATAACATCAAGACAGACATATGTGTCAAATACAACCTGTTAGAACTTTTAAAAATAATCATTACTAGGTTCTACAGTTCAAGTTCAATGAAATTAACACCACATAGCTTGATTTAATTTGGACATATCTACTATTAGAAAATAACTTTAATACTATCATTTGTTAAATCATTAATATTTTTACAAATCTACTCACTTCCTTTCAGAATGAGGTATTACATAAAACTTTGGGTAAATAAATTTTAAAAAGAAAACAACATATCTTTGAACTTTAGGTGACAATTTGCATATATTCTACTGCTGGTTGTTAGTCTTATACATTAGAAAAGTAGCAGTCTTTTTGGTCTTGAGTTTAGTGACTTAGTAGAAATACCTCAAGACTGGAAGACTCCCAAGCTAAAAATTAGAAATGCTGTGCTAACATACGTTTGTTAACACCTATCCTATACTCTACAATTTGACTTGGCTCACGTCCCAGCTTATCTACCTACCAGTGTGTGACCTAGGTGAAGTTATATCAGTCCTTGTATCTCAGTTCCTTTATCTGCAAAATGGAGGTAATAATAAAGATTATGCCTACTTGATAAAGTTGTTGTGAAGATTAAATCAATCAATATATATGAAGTGCTTGGAAGAGGATGTGATAAAGGTAAATATTCCATAAGTGTTACTTATTTTCATTTTTACTTGAATGTGAAGACTTGTTCTCCAATTACACCATGAATCTTGTATTGCAACACAAAGAGATTGTGTACAAAAATGCTATTAAATAATTCACTTATCCTCCCTCCATATGTATATATGTGTGTGTGTGTGTGTGTGTGTATATATATGTATGTGTGTGTGTATGTATATATATATACACCCCCAGGACCTTGCACATGCCAGGCAAATGTTCTTCCATTGAGCTGTACCTTCAGCTCTCAACAAGTATTTTCGAGTGCCTTTGTGTTAGGGGCTATCAAGATCATGGAGATAAAACCAAGGAGGAGAAGATACAGTTTTCAGTTTGAGGGACTTTTAGTACAATGAAATAAATTGACAGTAGGAACAAAAAAGAAAGAAAGAAGTACATAGGTAAATAATTTTAAGTATCAATAAATACCTCAAAGAGAAAGAAAGCAGGCTAAATGGATGGAGAGTAATGATGGATCCAGATCCTCCTTGACTTAGGATTGGGTTACATTTCTATAAAACTATTTTAAGTTGGAAGTATCATATTTTGAAAATGCATCTAATAAAACAAACCTACCCAATATCACAGCTTAGCAATGCAGTATACCATAGAGTATAAGTTGTTTATCCTTGTGATTGCCTGGTTGTTTGGGACCTGTGGCTTGCCACAACTGCCCAGCATGTCAAGAGAGTATTGTACCACGAATCATTCTACCTAGGAAAAGATCAAAATTTTAAAGTCAAATAGTATGGTTACTATTTAATGCATTTAACTTTTACACTATCATAAAGTGGAAAAACCAGTAAGTCAATTCATTATAAATTAGTGACTGTCTGAAATATTAGAATGGGTTATTTGCTGGAGTGGTCAAGACTTTCTTGAGGAAAAACTATTTGAGTGTAGGCATAAATGAAATGAGATAATGAATACTGGGAAAGACTTCTAGGAGGTGAATAAAAGCTATGAGACAGAACTAAGTTCAGGGGTTCAGGAACAAATAGAAGGACCATCTGGTGCAATGAAGTAAGATCTAGTATTTAGGGATGAGGTAGAAGTATTCAAATAATTTTGGATAATAATAGATATAGGGAAGGACTATAGTCTAGAGAGTTTGTTCCTGAGAGAGAATAAATTCCCCCTTTCACTGCATCTTGGTGTTTGTGACTCTTGGAGGGCCCAGAAAATTTTCTCAGTGGTTACAGTTTGCTGCATGCAAAGCATCATGGAGGTAAGGAAAGGGGCATAAGAGCTGTAAGTGAGGGGATGCTCCAGCAGGAGAGGGAGTTAGGGGCATGGACTGGTATCAGGACCCAAAGTGGATATGGTTGCTTTTCCCAGAGTTGTTCCTCCCAAGTTAGGTGGCTAGCACAGTGATAAACACTGTTCATAATTCTCCCAGTGGCTCCAGAGGCTGAGGCAGGAGGATAGCAAATTTGAGGCCAGTTTGAGTAACTTAGTGAGGCCCTAAGCAACTTAGTGAGACCCTGTCTCAAAATAAAAACAAAAAGGACCAGTGATGTAGCTAAGTGGTAGAGCCCCTCTACAATAAATCTCCAGTACCTGCCCCTCCAAAAAAGGAAACCAAGCATATCATTAGCCAGAGCTCTCAATAGCAGAGTCTGTTAGTCGACAAAACTGCATTAGACAAGAGAAATATCTAGTTGATACACCCATAGGGACACATATCTGATTATGTTAAGAACTCTGTCACTCATGTCTCCCCTCCCTGAGTCCAGAGCTCAAGGAGTTAAGCAGCGAGGAAGGAGGAGGAATGTCTAAGAGCCAGAACTCATACCAACTTCTCTATCCCACACAGCGAGCATCACAAGTTATATTTAGAGGAAAAGAAGCTGATTGTATTGATGTTCAGCTTTGTAATCAAAGTTTTAAATTGGAATTTTCAATAACCAAAATAAGTAGAAAATTATGACATGTTCCAAGTTCCATTAGATACGAGAATGAGATTTGACACATCATGGTTGGAAGCCTTGTTTAGAATGAAAATAAACTTTCTTGCATATGCTTTTGTTGAGATGTTGTGAACAAGAAACCAAGTGATGAAAAATAATATTACAAGCCATGCCACATCTACTAAGGAGTCAGAGAGCACTAGCCTAAAATCAGAACTTCATGGGATTTTACTTTATTTAAATCTAAAATTTCACCTCGCTCCTTTGTGTTGACAAACTGCATTCTTTCATCTGCCTTTTTGTTTTAACAAAGTAATATTGTCTTCTCTCAATTTACAAACTACAATATGAACTTACCAAGCCTTTGGCAGAATATGAACTCAGGTTATCTCCTATTATGTTTCTGGAAAGTTCTTCTGAGAGAAGCAATATTTTAAAAATTTCATCTAAGGAACATTGTATCCCTGTGAGTTCTACCTTCAAACCAAGCTAGATGCTTAAAAATATACATATTTGACCAAATAAACATATTCTTTAAAAATCTGTCACCAACTTCAGAGTTGTATTCTCAGGCCTCTTCAAATTTATTATAAGAAATGATTATATCAAATTTTCATCCATTTATTAGTAAAAATATCACTGACATTGGAATGTATTGATCAGTGTGACATATGAGAAATGTCTTCATCAACTTAGTGATAGGAAACATTTTCCTGTGTTTCTTTCTTCTCAATAGTGAGAATTGTATAACTATCTATGTTTCTTTTGTAATCCTTGCTGCCTGCAAGCTCAAAGCCAAATTTGTAGCTGTATAAGTGTCTCAGGATGTAGAACATATTTGCATTTATACTTTTTCTTGAATTTGATTCCTACTTTATCAATTTATTGTATACTTTGGAGGAGTTTGTAAAGAGATAGAATATGAATAAATAAATATAGGTCATTTTCTAGGAAAATTCTGTTGTAAAGACTGCAGGTTGATCCTCCAATGTGAAACCAATTCATGATAGAAGTACTTTTCAATGACTAAAAAATTGCAAAACACTGTTTGAGAATTAAAATGAGTCCAAAAGGGTTCTCATCACTCATTCACTGGTTTAAAAACTTTAACCAGTTCTTATTGTATATTCCAATAAACTAAAAAGTGAAAATATTGTTTTAGCACAAATATTATCAGTTAATTATAAATTATCTGTGGTTTCTTATGTATCATTACACATCATTACACACTGTGAAGCATCAATGCCCAGAAAATTTATTCCCAGCACCAAGAAAACAGTTATAGCAGTTGCAGAAACATCTTAGAGAAGAACAGAGAAACAAGTCCCATTTTAACTAAGAATGCAAAAAAGAAAAGGGAGTCAATGACAGAATATTGACAAACTGGCTTTCCAGCAGCATTTTTTTTTCTTTTCTATTACTACTGAGGTTTGAACAGAATCTCACATATGCTAGGAAACATTTTACCACTGACTACATCCCTGGCCCTTTATATTTTTAATTTTGTGACAGGGTCTTGCTAACTTGTTCAGGCTGGCCTCGAACTTGTTATCATCCTGCCTCCGACTCCTGAGTAGCTGGGATACAGGCCTGTGCCACTACACATGATTGTACAGCAAATTTTATGATCTCTTCCTGCTGAGTTAGAGGTTAGCTAATGATATTGATCTCTTTGTTTTCTCGGCTTAAGCAAATGAAGGTGGATGGGTACCTTGAGAACTATACACAATAAGAAAGGATGGATCCAAAAATGACAACAGCTGTGTTTACTGAGTCATCTAATTCATTCTCTAGTTTAAAAATATTGGCCAATCTATATTGTACCTTACTATTATGAAGACATAACCGAGGAATAACTTTAAGGGCTTCTATTAAATTAATCAGATTATTATAAGCATCTACACATTACCAAGCATAGGAGAACTTGGTACAAGCTAGGGGATATTTAAACAATGATAAATATCATCCATGACTAGCCACATTGGCACTATCCTCCTGTAGCTTACGGCCATCAGATGTTCATTGCTATAAATTGCTAAGTGTAGGAAAGACTATGTAATCATGTGTTGGTGGATAAAAATGCCTGTGGTCAGTGGCTATTTTAATTGTTTTGAAATGTAACATATCTATTGTGGGTTTCCACAAATATATTCTCAACTCTGTTTCCATCGTTGGGCGGAATGTCACTGCTGAGTCATGTCCAGAGAGAAGGGCAACTCTTTGAAAACATTTCCTTCACATCATGGTTTAGAGCAAAAGGACTGTGGAATTATTTCAGAAAAATGGCAAAGCAAAACAAAACAAAACAAACCTCTCCTTTTTTTTTTAATGGAAGACAAACTTTTACTCTAAGATCTTTTTGTTTCCTCTTAGACTCCGATGATTTTGAAGTGATTCACTTTGCTTTTGTATCTTACAACTCCAAGAATAACTATCAAAGGAATGCCTAAATATGTGAAATGTTCCACTCAGTGAATAATTCAGAATCTAATGGTTCATTCCTTCTTCTTTCCCTGACATTTGTCAAGTTTCTACTAAAATGTAAGCTACCATGAAATCTGATGACATGTACACTGTAATGACACTTGAGTGTCCTGAACAGAGGCCATTAGAATAGGAAGGACAGACATACTAACAATTGTCTTTTTGTATCTTCAAATGGATATCCACTTACCCTCTGTTTATGTACTTTCCATCTCTGGTTTTCTGATTTTCTTGAAGTTGTGATGTATACTCACAGGGTATAAGAAATTGTAAGAAAACCCTCTCATTTTCTGCATTTACATTACTAGATATACATAAACAAATACATAAAAGACCTTAGGGAAATATAAATTTATTTGAATTGAGAATATGCATTTTTTGAAAGGAGAAAAAAGTAATGGGATTTTCTAAAAATGTCTCTAGCAAGTCTAAGTTCAAAGTTACACTGAAGAAGCATCTGTTTTCCTTTGAAAGCAAGAACTTAATCAATATTTTAATAAAATATGAGTATAAAATAAAAGACAATATTATTAATCCATATTAACATTTCACTAGAAGAGAAAAAATTAAGTTTTTTAAAGGCTGTGTAAGAGGAATCTCAAAATTGAGAGATTTCCACTGTTATTATATCTTTATTATATCTTTATTTTTGACTAAGTTGTATTATCTAAGTGAATAAATTTAGAATCTGATACTATATATTGAATAACTTCAAGTAAATAAATATGCATGCTGTTCACCAGTGTTAAGGTTTCTATTTTCCTGAATATGAAGGGTCTATCTCTCCATCCCAAATTCAGTATGCCCAACATAGAGGCTCCTTGGGTTATACTAGTAAAGAATGATTCTAGTTCTTAGCAACATGGTTCCACACTTTATCAGGAATCCCAACTCCTGCATCTGTTCAGGTGAGTCATTGGTTAAATGGATGTAGAGTGGAATTAAACAGTTTTATTTGTTTTCTTTATGGTGGATTTTAGAATTCACCAAACACATGCATACTTCCCTCTTTCCTTTGTACACAAATATTTGAGAGTCCATATATACTAGTAATAGGGTTCTTATCTGTTAACAATTCACAGGCTTTTTGAAGTGAGAGACAAACAAAAATTCTAGTATAATGGGTAAATATTAGCATGCCATGAGAACATAGAGGAGAAGAACTTAATATGGTTTATGAGGATTAGAGAAGGCAATTTAAAGACCGTACTTAACATAACCACATGGACAGTTGCATACATATATACACACATATATAATATCTATAAAATTAATATATATGCATATGTACATATATATATTCCCAAAAATAAGATGGTGGTGAGTTAGCTGATATGCCTGTCTGCAGTATGATGAAAGAAATACACTATCTCACTTAGGGGTTAATATTTGTGAATAACTGACTTCTCTAGAAGAAGGATACCACATAATTTAAAGTTGTTAAGGCATTTCTAATCTGTAATGTGTTTTCAACAGCTGACTTATAGTTAATACCAAAGGAATACTTTCATTACCTGCATGAGAGAGTGGAAAACATGTCAGATTAGTTTAAAAGTTGTTGGCATTAGTCCTAGTTTGGTAGTTCATTATGTGGTTTTGACTAAGACATTTGACATAACTAAACCTCAGTTTCTTTCCTGGAAACATAAAGAGGCTGAGTAAAATTGTTTTGAAATTTCTTTCTAGGTTTAAACATCTGATCTTTCTAAATATTTTGGTTTATGCTAAAATTTTAAATTATCTTAAGACAATAGTTTTTAAATTCTTGCTCCTAGAAAGTGCTTATATTCTTGTTCTTGCTTCCTACAAAATTTGTTTGTGTTGCTCGTCACACAAATCATCTCTGCCACACTGGCCAAGACTTGTCAGACTGGTTCTGTTTGGATCATCAGTGACTTCTTTCTTCACCTCAATCTAGCTTACAAAGTCACTGATAGAGCTGGATGCACACATTTAATTGTGGACTGGTCTCTATAGGAGTCTCCTTGCTGGTCAGCAATGTATAGGTGAGTTCCCTTTTCCTTCTTGTCTTAAGGTAGGGAAACTGGTATCAACTACATCAAGGGAGGTATAGATCACTAATTTATTATCTTTAATGTATATAAAATGTATGTAAAATATTTTTGAGATTTTATATGATGTGTCAAGAAACAGATGTCAATTCTTTCTTGATTAGTATACCTTGTCCTCTCACGTCCTATCACAGTGTTTTCTATTTACACTCAGAAGGACTCTACAAAATGTAAAGGTACAGGGCTTTTGACAGTTGTCTTTCAGTTTGTTCTAAGAAGAGAATGTAGCATGTGCTTTGACTTAAACTTTATTTATCTTACTGAGAAATACTCTTAATTCAGAAGGTATGCATGAGAAAAATATAAATGTGAAGTCATGCAAAACAAAATTAGGTTTATTTCTTTAAATAAGTAGTTTAAAAATGTAAAAATTATAAATTTTTGAAAGAATAAAAACAATTTAAGATGATTACATGACTAAATTATTATAGTCCGATTTTAAACATCAATCCATTGATATTCTTGACTATTCTCTGTTGTTTTCTCTCAGAGTTAGAAACAACCAGCAACAAGGTTTGAGTGTACAAATTTCGACTAAAAATATCTTATATTCAGATTAAATTTACTTTTTTCTGACATATTAGCATACAACTTTTGATTGATTTCTACTTTGAGAAGAAAACCATTTGAAAAATATAAAACTTCCTTCCATGTGGAATCTGTGGTCTTCATTTAATGGGGAAAACAGGGCTTGATATTTATAGAGAGAAGTACATACTTTGTATGAGAAGTTTAATCCTCTTTGATACCTGTCATTGAAGCAATTAGGAGCTACAGATATTACAAAATTACTCAGATTTCTCAAAAGCTCCCTGACTTTTGCAAATATTTCTCCATATTCTATAATGGTTTTGTATCCTACCTTCTTTCCCTCATTATCTTGAAAAATTTCATCATAGAAAATAGGAAAACTTCTACCAAGCTCAACATACTAAACAGATCCAGGCCTTGTCTATGTCAGCTCTCATTCTAAATGTGTAGAGAAGCCATAATAAAGGGGTATGGGAGTGAATTTTTCTAAGAATAGTCTCTAATTTGAAATAAAACATATGCTTACTTTGTAAAGTCCCTCTTCACAGTAGAGGAAAGTTATCTCTCAAGGAAAAAACACCAAAAACAGCTAACCAAACAAAAAACAAAAACATCTTCCTGATCTGATGTTTTTGTAAGAAAAATAAAGCACATTTGTTCGAGTGTGCCTACATGAGATGAAGCATCTAGGGAACGAGCTAGGATGGAAAGGGATCAAGTTTATTATACACTTTTGTTAGAGTAAATGTGCCAACAGGAATTCTCTGAAGAAAGAGATATAATTGAAATGCAATTAGGCATTTTCTATTTAAGGACTTTGGTTCATATCTGGAAAGCATATCAGAAATAGAAGGGGAGTTATATTAAGTAGCACAATCTTTGCTCTTAAGTAGAATTGTGATAGCCTCTTCCCCTTTTTCACCTAAATGAGAATCATTTTTTTAAGAATTTAAGGGTAAGAAAATGATTTAGAGCAGGTAAACATTCCTCTTATGATGCTACTTTCCCTCAAAGACTTATTTTATGCTATTGTTGGGCATGAAGCAATCAACACATGAACTTTATAAACATACGTGCACACGCGTGTGCACTCACATGCGTGTGCACACACACACACACCAGAAGGCTAAAGAAAACTTTACTGGGAATAAGTTTATAGTGAAGAGGTTTATGATAAAAATAGTATATTTATTGAATATATTTCTTAAATATATTTACTATTGGAGGTGTATGCTAAAGGATGTTCACCTATAACCCAAAACAAGAATGAAAGTAAGCAGATCAAATGTACAAGGATAACATCTATGCATATTTAAACAGATAAAAGTGAAATGAGGACTATTCAAATGAAACAATATACACTCTAATTTTCCTGAGAACTATCAAAGGTTGCCTTAAGTCCTCCCTGTGTTCAACACAATGAGCGCTTATTAAAAATAGTGATGCCCAGATCCCATTCCAGAAATTCTAATTACTCTCTAGTTGTGGCATGAGAATTATATTTTAAAAGTTTACACAAGGTAATTTTATTTGACTTAAAGTTTGAGAAGAACACGTATGGTGTAGACATAAAAAGAAAGGAACTTAGCCGGGCACGGTGGCTCATGCTTTTAATCCCAGCACTTAGGGAGGCTGAGACAGGAGAATCGTGAGTTCAAAGCCAGCCTCAGCAAGGGCGAGGCACTAAGCAACTCAGTGAGACCCTGTTTCTACATAAAACACAAAATAGGGCTGGGGATGTGGCTCAGGGGTCGAGTGCCCCTGAGTTCAATCCCTGGTACCAAAAAAAAAAAAAAAAAGAAAAAAGAAAAAAGAAAAAAGAAAGGAACTTGTAAGGCGGAAAGAAATTAATAAAGAAATGAAATAGCTCAGTGGTTAGATGAGGCCGCCCTTTGTTTTATTTCAATTGCCATAATTATATCTTAATGGGAGGAGCTCTTTCCCTAGTCAGCTTTCCCTATGAGGGAGAAGAGCACTCATTTATGCAACATAGTGATGATTAAGGAGGTGAGGGTTATTGCAGAAGGCATGGAAACTGAAGGGAGGACACGGATATTATTTGTAGTTGAGTCAAACAGGAAGACTGATCTTATTTTTATCTTAAAATCTGTATGTTTACAGGAAAAACTTCAGAGTAAAAATGAGTATCTCAGTGTTACCCCCTGAACCAATCAGTGTAGTGCTGAAGGGACTCTCTGTTGACAGATGGGCCCAGAGTTGCTTCCTGATTGTGTTACAGATATTGAACAGGTGCTCATTTCTTTTTCAACTAAGATTAGTCCTGATTTAGATAACAACTTTTAGTGAGTTCTCATTGTGGACTAAGTTCTGTGTGGACTTCCACTATGGATTTTGTGAAGTACTATTTCAGGAGTGGTTATTATTATCACTCTTTATTAAAAGATGAAGTGACTATGGCTTAGATTGTCTAGGTTTAGTAAGTGTTGGATCTGACCTGTTCTTTGTGGTTTTAAAGTCTAGGCTCTTGTGGCTGTAGCACATTTTCTACCAGGTGCGGGAAGCTAAAAGTAAGGCCTTTCTAAAGTTTATATTAGAAAAGAGAAATGGACTATGTAAACACACACATATACATGGAGAAGATGTGAGTGTATAAGCAAAGAAGCAGATATAAAGACTAGTATGTGATTGTGCACATATATACTGAGGGCAGAAGGGTGGTATATAATTTTGCTTCCATTTATAGGTTTTTAAGAATGCTCTTACTGCCTTATGTCATTTTCTTAAAACTGTCTTTGTATTTAAACAAGATAAGTATGGGACCTAACTCTTCCATCCTATCTAAAAGATCGGTGACTGAGAGTAAGCACTTTGATCATACCATCAGTGTTTTCTAAAAAAGGACTACAACATTGGCTATATTGTAAAAATTGAGTTCAAATTAGTGCAGCATTTCTTAGACGAATTCATTGGTCAGTAGTGACTATGACTAACAGAGCTTTGTTATTCTTTCATTGTTATCATCCGATCAAAATATATTATTGCTTAACATACAAAGGAAGTAAATAGAAACATTCAAGAAAAAACACCAGCATATGCCTGAAAATCAGCTCTGAGATTTTTTTTTTCTCCAGTGATTTCTGAAATTTTATTTGTTGAGGAGATGGAGGAGGTAAGTGATAAATAGGCAGTTACAAATAATGATTCTAGACATTAGTATGATTGGTTTAAAAATTGGAATAAGGTACTGGTATAACGAATAACGAGAGGATGATATAGCATACAATATTAAAGAGTTCACCCTTACAAGGTGAAGTTTGAGCTCAGACTCAAACCTGAATGTTGAATGTTGAAGAGAGTATGTTAGGTCAAGAAAAAGGGGCAGAGGGTTCCAGTCAGAGTAACAGAAATGCTAAGGCAAGAATGAGCTGAACATATCCTAAGTACAGAGCAAGGCCAGTGCAGCAGGAGCTCAGTAAGCACTCTTGATGGCACTACAGGCTCTAGAACAGGGTGGGTTGAGCATTTGGGGGCAGGTCATCTGAGACAGTATGTGGACAATTGAGTCCCTAGCTTCATGGCTCTATCAGGGTTAGGGGTCTGGAGAAACTGCATTAAGAAGTTATTGAAGCACACTCCCTTGGATCTAGTCTTATTGAAGATACTGGATGAGAACTATAAAGAAAGCTCTCACAGATTTAGGCATAATTTAATAGGTTTGAGATTTGTGGACTAGAGAATGAGAGGGATTTAAGAGATGAAGGAGGAATGAGCTGCAGTGTGAGCCAGAACCTGCAAACTCAACCTTCTCCCAGGTACACGTGTGGCTGGGGTGAGTGGGTGATTTCTGAGATTTTTTTAAGGTAGTAATTCTAAAATTAAAGAACTAGTCTTAGGAGAATTCAAAGTGCAGTACAGGCATCATTAAATTCTGTCTTGCAACCTTTCATCTGAAGCTGTCAGATGATATCACTTTTTTGAAGCTTCAAAGGCAAACACAGAAGGATTTAGTACTTTAAGTTGAAACATGAGTCAGTGCAGAACCGAGTAATAATAATCGCTATCATTTGTTTCAAACATACCATGTGTCAACTACTGTTCTAGAACATCATGTGTGTTTAATCTTTATAACAACCTATGTGTATATTATTATACCCATTCAACAGATTAGGAAACTGAGGCTCAGCCAGATACCATTTTTGCCCAGGGATAATAAATGGCAGAACTAAGAATTAACCAAAGCCTATCTGACACATATATTCTTAATCACAATGCTGTACCAATTTCACAATCTCCTTTGTTTACATAGGTGGTTCTTATACTACTTTGGATTAACTGTCTTACAGTGTTAAAAGATATCAAATTTATACTTTCTTTTTTTCTGTTTTGGTCCTGAGGATTGAACCAAGGTGTGTTTTATCACTTAGCTACATACCTAGTTCCTTTTATTTTTTATTTTGAGACAGGGTCTCACTAAGTTGCTTAGGCCTTGCTAAATTGCTGAGGCTAGCCTTGAACTTATGATCATCCTACCTCAGCTTATTGAGTTGCTAGGATTATAGGTGAGCACCACCACACCCAGCTCAAATTTATGTTTTCAAGGAATAATGTTATTTTTCAAAAAATAATCTTTGAAATTGACCTCTGAGGCTGGTAGGCAGGAAGGATTGCTGTTTGTATTCTACAAGGATAAAACACTCCAAGATTAGATAACTGACATGTGACCACAGGAATGTGTTAGTCAATACTGGAGATAGAATCTATCCTCTCAGTGCGCCTGTATACTGAGTCCAATATAGTCAAGTAGAAGAATTAAATTAATAAAGATGACTACATGATACAAGAGGTTTACTACCTGATCCAGGAAGTATTTTTTATTACTTATACCATTGTACTTGTATGAAATATAAAGTCTTTTTTAATTGACAAAAATTAATTCTACACAGTATGTTGTTTTGAAATATGTACACATTTGTAGATTGGCTAAATTGAGTTAATTAAAATATGCCTTACCTCATAAATTTTTGTGGTGAGAACACTTAAAATCTACTCTCACAGCATTTTAAAAAATACTGTATGTTCTTATTAACTTAGTTACCACATTGCACAATAGTTCTCTTGAACTTATTCCTTGTAGCTAACTGAAATTTTGGATTTCAGAATTAGTTTTTGCACATTAAAAGCTTGTCAAACGACATATTAAAAACATTCAGAGAGGGACTTGGATCGTGGCCGAGTGATAGAGCGCTTGCCTCGCATGCGTGAGGCACTGAATTCAATCCTCAGCACCACATAAAAATAAATAAAATAAAGATATCATGTCCATCTGCAACTAAAAAAATTTTTTTAAAAATTCAGAGAGTACATACAGTAGGAAAAAAAATCCCTAACATATATTCAATTCTAACATATTTTCTCATTTGGTAATCACCAACAACCCTGATAAGCAGATAATTTTATTATTTCCATGACTAGACAAAGCAGGGAAACTATAGTTCAGGAAGACGGAGTCTTCCTCAGGAGAGTGGTTGGTGAAGCTGAGTTTTGAGCACACATTGTCTAACTCCAGCTCTGGCTTTCTAGCTCTTCTTCCTGTCTCTACCATGTATGACCCCTGGAATCACAAGTGTTCCCTTGTTTAAGCAGAGCCAGCTCTCTTTGTCCCTTCAATTAGCTTAATCTTAACATTTCAACTTCTCTAGTCAAGAAAATACCAAAGAAAATAAATGAATACAACTAAGATACTTCAAACCAGTCTTTCAAATTATACAGTACATTCAAGCCATTATCAAGCACTTGAGCATGTTACTGGGCTCAACAACAAAGCGAGGTTTGGGCTTCATAGAGTTCTACATCCTCGCACTGAGGTGTATACATCATGGCTGACAAGAGGCAGCTTCTGACTTAACACTGTGTATCCAAAGATTACTGCTTTTCCACAGTTTCTTTTCCAATCAAATTTTGTCTTTGCACAGAGACCTAATGAAGACCACTGATGTCTGGAGCAGAATTGCTGTGAGTGGAGCAGAACTGAGGCTGGGAACCACTTCTGCTCCGCCTTCTTATCCACTCAGACACATAGGAAAAATCTTGGTTTTATTTATTTATTTTTTTCCAGTCCACTTTAAAGGCAAATTAATTTCTAATTAGGAAGAAGGAAATAATGGAGACAGCCAATACTAAGTATTTGCTGTGTGCCTGGCAAGGTGCTAATAATTATGCAGATGTTATTTAATTTAAACCTTGGAAGATTCTTCTGAATTAGATTCTATTATAATCTCCAGCTGTAGGTAGGAAAATGTAGACTTACGGAGGGTGAGTAACTTTCTTAGAATCACCTAGCTAATAAGAAGCAAAGTCAGGACTAAGCCCAAGATGTTTGTCACTAAAGCCTAGGTCTTTATGTACTAAACAAGAAAATGCAATTCATTTGCTTAAAGTCATAAAATTTGCTGCAAGGAAATTCTCAAATGGAACCTTAGTCTCCTGGTATATTACTATTAGATTTATTATTTGTATTTCCAAATCACACTGCTATTAGAGCAAATTTAGTACAAATATTTTATCATCTTCTTATGTATAGAATTTGCAAGAAAATTAGTAATCATGTATCTTGTCTTCTTTTTCCAAAGATAATTACATGAAAATGGAAATTTATATTGATTACAACCAATCTGTTTTGTATATTGTAATAGTGTCAGATTTAGTTTTGAGTGACAGGAAAGCCAGAGTTAACAGATTACATAAAATGCATTTTCATTCTGTTTAATCTAAAACAAATCTGGAGGCAATCAAGTATGAGCTAGCAGGCAAGTTCACAACAAAATTGGGAATGTAGGCTCCCAGTATCATGTTGTCCTACCGAAATTGCATGTATTTTCTAAATCATGACCTAATAAGGATGTCTGAGCTCAACTAATGCACAAATGTTCTAGTTATGAAATATACATGAAGATTCTAGCCATTAGAATAGAGACTTCACTGATCAGAACCTATTAACATGGTGACTCCTATGGATAAGGAATACTATTTTATTTTCCAAGTAGCCATGTCTTTAACCAAATATCAAAGATTTAATTATTAAGAAAAAAATAAATATTTGAGATAAGCATGTAAGAGTCTTTTCCATAGACACAGAAGTACAGCTCATTGTGATGAACAAAAGTCAGGTGAATGTAAGGGTCTGAAGTTTAGGCAAGTTAGCTGAGCTGTAGTTATAGATTTGGAAGTTATAAGTTTATCAATTATGGACATTGGTAACAAAGTATTTGGTTCTTTTGTATAAAATAATACTTTTCTTATAATTTTTATGATATTATTTCCATAAAATTTTTTACCTTATTCTAACATTAATCTTAGTATATGTTACTATATGTTGTTATTGAAATGCCAATATATTAAGAGTATAACTTAGTTCAGGCTAGTATATAATGGTCAATTTCACAAATTGGAAGGCAGGGGATGCTGAAACTTGTGTGATGTTGAACATTATCTAAGATTTCACATCTGTTCCAACCAAGGCAAAGACACAGGTCACTGGTCTTTCAGTTCAGAGCTACTTCCACTATCGTGCCAACTCTCATAGGACATCTCTAGACAAAAGTCTTCAAGGAAGATTTGGTAGGAAGACAGCTAATATTACAAAAGGGCTCTGAAAGCTGAAGCTCTCTATGAGCAGCCAAGAGTGTCTCTAGCTCACCCAACCATTTTCTTCTGCTATTCCTCTGTGACACATCTGCACACTGCCTGTTAATTCTTAGGCTTCTTCCACATCTTCAGTTCCCTGCAGCCAGCTGCAGGGATATCACTTGTTTAGTTTGCTGCAGGAAACTGCTTCTTTTAAAGTTGCTTATTAGGTCATGCCAATTTATTATCTTGAATTTGAAAGAGTTTGAGGAAAGGAAAGCAAATATATTAGTGGAATTAAAACTTTACATTTTTTATACCCCATCTATCTATAATTATAAATTTCTAGAGGTCAGGCAAAGTGTCGACCTAAATACCAGTTTGGAGTAAACTATGCCACACCATATCTGGCTGGGAACTTAATAAAGATCCTGATGATAGCAGTGAAGATCAAAGGCATTCCTTAGTGCTGAGTTACCACCACTCTTCATATAATACACTTCTTTAAAAAAATCTGTCATATGCAGCCTTCACAACATTTTTTTAAAAGTGGGTGGAGGAAAGATAATATTGCTTGAGTTTTTTGGTTGGTTAAATGTAGAAATGGTTAAATTATGAATTTTGCCCAAATTAACACTTAATATGCAATAGGATTTTCTATCTCTTACAATATATGCTAAGAACTTAACTGCTATCGTAAGCAATTGTATATTTATTTTATATTTTATATTTTATTTTTGCATTACTGGTGAGAGGGGGTTGAACTCAGGAGAACTCTACGACTAAGCTACATCTCCAGTTCTTTTTATTTTTGAAATAGGATCTTGCTAAGTAGCCAGTTGGCCTCAAACTTACAATCCTCCTGCCTCAGGCCCCCCAGTAACTAAGATTACTATGCTGCGCTAAAAATACTGTATTTTTACACATCCAGTTGTATGCCCATCATTTTAATAATCTTTAGATATTTTATGTGTTAATACCTTCTAGAACTATTCCCATAATAATTATGGAAATGTCAGATATTTTAAAAAATCATCATAGAGCTTGATATATGAATGATTTCATATAGGCACCTTCCCTCACCCTGCCATCAAATTGCTTTTACTGAATAGTAATTTGTGCCATTTGCTGGCATTGAGGAACACACTAAGATTATTATAAAGCTAATTTTTGTGTCTATGTTAATAGTAGAGATTATAGTTCATTGCATCACAATATTTTTTTTATGAAGACCAAAGAATTGTATTGCCGCTGAACAATTGCTCTGCTTTTGTCTTATGGGTGCCATAAAGAGTATCCTCCAGCAGGATTTGCTTGCTTTTTGTTTGTTTAGTTTAGGTTTTAAACTGGCTACTAGAAAGCTACAAATTTTGTGGCCTGATTTAAGCAATAACTACATGTGTATCATGTTACTTATGTAGTTTTAGTACTATTTAGTTTAGTACTATTTCTATTTTATGTTTCTTTTGCCTTCTTCTTACATTCCCAATTTAATTAAGGATCCCTTCACACTAAACACATACATGCATATATACACATTTGCATGTATATATAGATACAGATGTGTGGAATGGGCATTTTTATAAGCCACCTTAAATCAGGTGGGTACAAGGAGGGCTATAAATAAAAGCATTTATGATAAAACAATGAATTTCTCATCATTTGTATTAGCGTTGTAAAATAAAAATGGAAACAATTGTTTGGAAATTAATCTTCTATCTTGTTATAACTTCCTTAAAAGAACTATTCATAGTTATTATACAGGGAGTGCACACATTGTAATTCAATCCAAGGGCCTTACTGATACTATTAGATACTTAATAGATGTGTTTTATTTAACAGTGGACAGAACAGAAATATGTTACTTCAGTTTTATAAGGAGTAATTTCATTGTATTTCTTCTTTTAAGAAACAGCAATGAAAACATATGATCCATGAACACATTCACAAAATCTTTTTAAGTTTACCTTTTTTTTTTTGTTTGGTACTCTCTAGTGCCAAAAGAACCCAAGAGCTTACACACGCTAGGCAAGGCTTTACCATTGAGCTGAATCCCTGGCCCCTCTACCTTGAATATTTTTATAGTTTTGTTCTAGAAACATAAGAAAGAGTGAAGATCTCTCCAAGACCTGCTAGTATGAGCTTTCCCTACCGTAAAAGCATTTCTGCAGAGAGACTAAGACTGCACAATTGTATGAGCTAAGCTAGTACATAATAAATACTGAATAAATATTTATAAATTGGCATTTTATATATTAAGCACTGGTTAGGGAATTCACAATGCCATAAGGCACTATGTTGTTACTCTTTGTTATATCTTTCTTTTGCTTTTGTTTTGATATTGTAACATAGACATTCAATGACCGCAAATGATATGTTTCCTGAAATTAATGTCTCCTTATTTGCATTTGCCACTTTCTATATTATGATAACTGTTTTACAGTAGATAGAACACACAGTTGGGAAATCATGTATTTTAAATGCAGGTTAAATAAAAATATTAACCACAAAATCTTGATCGGGACACTAAGTATCTTATTGCAATTAGGCTTTATTTAAATTATGCTTTACAATGTCTGACTTATCTTCTCTTATGTGTAATATTCCAAGTTATTTTCTAGAAATAGAGCAGACTTCCAGTACATTGAAAGAGATCAAATACCATGTTGTAGTATAGGTTCTACTTGGTTAGTGAACTTCAATTCAGTTTCTCTGTGAGCAATTTCTTGAGTATGTAGTAAGAAAGCATATAAAGAAATAAGACTCATGCCCTGTCCCTAAGTAGCTCAATGCATACTTCAAAGTAATACTCAGGAGTGAATGAATACACTGACCAGAGAAGAGGGGAATTTTGAATTGGCCCTTAAATATGCATAGGACTTTTGTGAAGCAGGCAAAGAATAAACTGAGTTATTCCACATAGAAGACAGCAGGAACAAAGACGAAGAACTCATGGGAAAGGGGAAATGCTAGGCCAAGGAAAGAGACTTGAGTTTTAAATAGTCTAAGCTCTTTTCTGTATCACTTCTAGAAAAATGGCTTACTATAATGGGGAATCTGTGACCAGGAAGCCAGAAGAGAAATTGGTCATCATCAAGCTATACGACAAGTTTTAGTGAGAACTGTCACACCAAGTTTAGCTTAAGAAAGAGACTGCAGAAAGAGTATGTTAGATTTAGGTATGGGTAAGACTAGAACATGAAAGATCGTGATAGCTTCCCAACACAATTAGCATTGACTTGCAGTCTATCACTTAAACCAGCTGTCAGGAAACTGCAGCCTTGTGACTTCTTCAGAAGAAAAGTATTTTACAACAGGTGAAAATGATAAGAAATTTCAGTTTCAGTCTGGAGAAATGAAAGTTTATTAGAACTCATGAGATTTATTTGCAATAGTACCCTTTATTTCCTTGCCTTTTTGTTCTTGCTGCTTTTCATTTTTAGTAGTATTTTAAAAAACTGACACATTAAGAAGTGATAATGTAGTGGTGGGCATATTACTTGGCTTCTGGCATTATGAAGCTGATAACATGTACCCCTTCTCTAATTGCTATATTCACCAGTCTTGCACTAATTACAATTTCTTTTTCCCCCAACCTAAAAAATAAAAGCATAGTAAGAAAGCAATTTGGTACCACTGAAAGTACTAAAATTCAACAAGTCTATCTGAAGGTGAATTTAGGTGAGGAAGTGCAGTTAAGTTTCAACAAGCAGAGATAACGACTGGACAAGTGTCTGTTTATGTGCCATAGGAGATTAATTACACAAGTGCTTGTTGATATGTAAAATATTTTTTCATTTTTCTAATTTTTGAGCACACTTTGTAATCATATCTAATTTGGAGTAATTAGTACTAAATTGCTTGCTGAGGGAAAAGAAGTAATTAAGACACAGGACAAATTATACCTCCATAATGGTAAGTAGGAAAAAAAGAAGTAGGGTGAATCTGTTTGAAAAGCAATGCCATAAGATTCAGGCAGAAAATGATAATGTTTCAAGTGACAAACATCTTGGTAATGTGTTCATTATCATTATTACTAACAAAGTAATTATAATCATTCTCAATATTTGTACAATGAATTTTTAAAACTTGGAAGCTTAAAGTACTAAAATTAACTTTTTAATTTTTTACCTTCACATAGCTTATTAAGAGGAGTTTGGGATTATAATCCTTGAATAAGATAACAGAGAGAATTGAGTCTGCTATTACAAGACTATATGTTTAATAAGTTGGTGACAGGGCTCAGAAATACACTCCTTTAATTGTTTACTCAAAGTGTTTTTCACTGGTTTCTCTGTTGTTTTTGTTCCATGACGTCCCTCTTGGCTCCTTCTAAGCTACCAATGACAACATGTCACTAAATCATTATGGGATATGGGGGGGTCAGGAAAGTTTGGAATAATGGTATCTTAGACTTGGTAAAAATGTGAACTTCCCTCAAAAGCATGTATAATTTTCCTCAGTTATTTTTTTCTTCTTTTAAAGATATATCTGTCTCTGTATCTCTCTCTCTCATTTAATTCAAAAGTCATGATGTTTATTGTTAAAAAAAAATCTACCATAAAACAAAAATATACATAAATTAAAATCAAAATTTTTCTTATTCTACTTCTGTTTATAATTTTATGTCTCCTACATATTTTGCTGTATACACCTATATAGTTTTATTATTTATAAAGATGAGAATGTAGAATAACATACATTTTGCCATATTTTTCATTAAATGTACCATTGTCCTTTTTATGTTAACATATGTAGATTTACCCTCATCAATTTAATGACTGCATTGTTTACCTTTCTGTCTTGATTGAAAGTTATTGTGGAACAAATTAAACTTGTCTTATATTTTATAATTCTACATTAAAATCATGTATTTTGGGTAATTTTATCGTATTCTCTACAAGTATAAATTCACACTCTTCATCCGGCATGCACTGACATTAGTGGAGAAGTGCTTCCCTCCCTCCATTCCCTCCAAAGTTTTGCTTACGTCTGCTATATGCATCTCCTTTCTTCTGCAATAGATGAACAGCAAGCATTCAGAGATGAAGGGACAAGAATCAGTTTGGGAACTTCTTAAGCACAATTGTGCAGAGAAGAATAAACTCCTCATGGAGAAGTATTTTTATATTGCAGTAATTGCCATTCTAGGAACAGGTGTTTAGAGTCTCACTCAAGGGAAAACTAGAGCCAGTAGAGGTTGGAGAAGGGAAGATGAAAGTTTCCCTGGCTACAGCCCCATGGGACAATCACAGGAACAAGGGAGGAGATCAAGTAGGGTCCCTGGAGCCTACTGCTACCTCCCAGTGCCTTCAGCAGGGACAGAGTCCTGCAGAGATGAAGACACCATTAGCTTATGTGACTAGGTTCCCTATTCAATGTCCAGGCACAGCTAGGATGTAATAAATGTGGCAGACACCAATATTATAATATTATCATTCCTGGTCTTATATCAGCAGATAGAGTCTGATGATAAACCAACTATTATAACCCAAGAATCTTCTTAATTTCTATAAGCAAAAATTATTTCCTGTGAAATACTTTGTAGTTTACAAGTTTACACATTCATGAGCTCATTTGAGGTCTCACTGTGGTTTTTTTTAATTTTTATTTTTTAGTTGTAGATGGACACAATACCTTTATTTTATTTACTTATTTTACATGGTGCTGAAGAATGAATCCAGTTCCCCACATGTGCGAGGGAAGCGTTCCACCCCAGCCCCCACCCCCTCCTGTGTTTTAAACAGAACAGGTATCCTGTGCCTTATTGATAGGTGGATAAACCTAGCTCAGAACTTAAAATGATCTGTCCAAGTCACAGAGCTGGTAATGGAAGGGCTGGACTTAACAGCCCTCTTTGTTCTGATTCAACACTCAGTATCCTCCAGGAGAACAACATATTTCCCTCTAGTTCCCAAGAACCAGACAGGTAACATGCTTTAAAAAAAAGCAGCAGCATATGCCATTGATTTTATCAGAATGAGAAATACTTCAGGAAAATTTGAAATAACACTAATATAGTTAGACTCCTTAGTCAACTGATTTATTATTTTATTGTCTCTGCTCTTGAGTTTGCTTACCAACTATTATAATCCAAGGGAACAGCAACTTTACCATTCACAAAAACAAACAAACCAGGTTGTTCAACATGCTTCAATAACATGGGTTTCAGAGGCAGAGTAAGTGGGAGAGGTGGAAGAAATCTCATGTAGGAAGGATTTCCTGTAGCATGTTAGCTCAAAAACTCAGGAAGTTTTGAAGGGAGCAATCTCTTATGTGTATCCTCAGAGTTTGGATTGGAAATAAAACAGAAGATTATAAGGAGAATGGAATTAGAAACTGTATCTGGAACTTGTATGATTTGAACTGCAATGCATCTCATAGGCTGTTTAAAATTCTAGAGTGCTAGAAATAGGCTTTAAACATGTAGTTCCTATAGAACTTAACTCCATAGCTTGTCCATAGCTAGCTTAACAAGTAATAGCTAACATAACACTTTCTACAGGCCAGGCATTATCATAGCCACCTTATATATATATATACAGTGCCTTCATCTAATTCCTATCATAATCCTATGAAATAGGTACTTACTATGTTCTTCATTTTATGGAAGAAGAAATTGAGGCACACAGAAGTCAAATTACTTGCCTAGGGCCAGGCTGTCAGAGCCAGGACTGGCCTCAGCATCTGGGACCAGGCTTTGTTCTAAACCCTACACTGCCACCTCAATGTCCTTTATTTTCCAGCTATATCTGTTCTACCTAAGGAATGGATATGGGCTGCCTTGCGCTGTCTGTAATCTATCATTTACCTTCTTCCTCAGGCCACCTGTGGCAAGGGCCAGGAAAGGACGGCGTGTGGAGCCCTGGGTTGTTGGCCTCATCACCTTTATATCCCTGATTGTCCTAGCAGTGTGCATTGGACTCACCATTCATTATGTGAGATACAGTAAGTATGTGCTGCTCTGCAATCATGTGATTTACCTCAAGCATTTCCTCTTGTACCTTCTAGTTTTGTTTTGCCTTGGGCTTGTTCATTCATTGCTATGACTAATTTGCATAACCCAGACAAAGAAATCTTTACCTGCTGTGTCTTTGACTTCAATTCACAAGCCAAGGAGGGTTCTTTGTATCCTTGATATAGCAATGCTTCCTGTTGGGAATAGCATGCTTGTTTTCATATTAATTAATAAGTGATAATTGAGTCTTAAATAGAAAACCACAGGTTAGCTAGAATCCAATATCTTAACTTGTTTGAGGAAAGTCACTTAAAATAATTTTAACTGATTGAAATCGTGACATCCCTATAAATTAATTACACAGTAAATATTATACAGAAGTAGGCTCTATTCTGTATTAGCAAATTGGAAAGATCCCCATAGCTGTGTGATGTTGAATAAGTGCTTATTTCTGTTATTTAAAATATTATCCTGGGATATACTGTGATTAAAGAAGGCAGGATATGCTGAGGTTAATTTTAAGAGGTTCACTTTGCGGTTATCAGATATCTCACTGCCAGATGAACTGCTAGTTGCTATGTTATTAGAAAAGTCTCCAGGGTACTGCAGAACAATTTTTACAGGGTCTAACAACCCTTCTGAAGTTTCCTTCTATTCTGTCTTGGGTTTTAATTAGTTGACTCAACTATGACCTCTTAGTTTAATATCTCCCTTTGTGCTGGATTATTCTTTGATGTTCAAGGCCCTGAAACCATGGAAGCTAATCACTTGATTCTAATTTAATTGGGAATTTGTTAAAGGTGCTTTCTTATTAAAAAAACAGAATGATACATAATCTGATCATCTTCCTCCACTACCCACACATGTCCAATCTCAATTTCCAAAGAAGAGTGGACCAATTCTGGGCAGTTTAAGAAAAATATATTTAAAACCGTGTGTGTGTGTGTGTGTGTGTGTGTGTGTGTGTGTGTGAGAGAGAGAGAGAGAGAGAGAGAGAGGGGAGAGAGAGAGAGAGAGGGGGCGGGTAGAATTTGTCCACATGCAAGTCTTTAAATTCAGGGTATTTTCATTTGAGAACAGAAATTTGGTACATGCTTTTAATAAAAATGTATTGCTGATTACAGTTCTTCAGTTTTGTTATGAATTTATTGAGTCCATTATGTTGTGAGGATTGTGACTTCTTCCCATGGATGCCTAAGACTATGGCTTACTCACTTTAATATTTCCAGAACTGCACAGCATTCTGGCACCTATTAGTTGCTTTGTAAATATTTATTTGAATATTGAGTGGTGAAAATTAATGAATCATATCTATGATATTTTCTTTGGATTTTCTGACTTCACAAGAAGTTCCTAGTAATGCTAGGGGCCTGTTCACTTTCGGAAGAGAAAATATTATTCGCTACTTCTCCTTTGCCTATTCCCAAGCCAAGTTTTATAATACTGTAAGTCTCATTTATATGCATACCGTGAAGAACTGGCACTATTTTTCTAGTTTCCAGTTCCTGAATCCCATTGTTGAGACGAGCAGTTCAGAAATATGGAACACACAGCTTCCACAGCCTACACGTTACACCTGAATAAACAATGATGATTATGAGGTGTGTTACTGCCGTCTTTGTGCCCTGCCCTCTTGGCAGATATAAACTAACAACAAAGTAAATATAAGTGATCAAATCAAATAAATCTGTTGCATAAATAAATATTGATAAAGGTAATCAGATTACAAAAAATATCATTTTGACCCTTACTTCACAAAATCCAGGACATCTTAGAATTGTGTGTGCAGTTTGTATCCAGAGCCTTAGTGGTTCCATGTCTTTACTTCTGTGGTTTAAATGTCAAAAGGTGAATCTGTTAATGAGTGACATCCTTGCAAATTATTGAATCACAAACCTGTTAGAAAATTATCAACAAACTGAACATTCATCCATATTTTTCTTACTTGTATGTTAATGTTCCAAATCATACTTTTTAATAACTGATTTACCATATAATTCTGAAAACTGTAAGTATGTTTTAACACTTACTGACCTGTTTACAGAGCAAAGTAAAATATTTATTATAGATAAGTTGTTCATGCAGTTGTGGATGAAGCATACAAAATTACTGATATTTGCTATGCAAATGACAATTTCAAAGGATTCAATCTAATAATTCAAAAAATCTAGATCTAAGGATATAGATTAGGTCTAAGGATAAGGTCTGTTAGCCCCTTCTTGAGAACCTTACAATATAATATGTAATTAAGTACCAGCTACGTTGGCATCACCTGAGAGCATGTTAAGAAATATAAAATTGGTGTCCAATGTTAGACCTAATATGCCAGAATGTTCATTTTCACAGGATCCTCAGATGGTCCACTTTTACGTTATAGTTTGAGAAGCAGAATTCTAGAACAATGAATGTATTTACAGAGAAAGTTATAGTTAACCATGAGACAGATGTAAAAAATGCAAATATAATAAAACAGTGATTTATAATATTTTAGTAAATTAAAAACCTTACTTGAAATGTATACATATACATACATTGCCAGAGACCTACCTGCATTTCATGTCACACTGGCCATTCAGGGTCATTCAGGAAAGGGAAGAGAGGAAGGATGAGGAAGGGCAACTCTCCCTCCTTCCTCACTTAGGTTGCCAGGTATCTCTAACCTCCCACTGTCATCCTTAACATCTCCAGCTATTGCCCAGGCCTTGACAGAGTCTGACCAACATCTTCCCTCTGGGTCCCATCAAATCCTTTGGATGGCCTGGGTCTGAGATTCTTCTGAAATTTACCAGTAGTTTTTTGCATGAAGTTTACATTAAAAAAACCATAGATTCCAAGAGAGACAGCAAGTTTACTGAACTAGGGGGGTAGTCTTCTTTTGGAATATAGAAAGGCATTCAATCTTAGCTTGTCATTTGCCCCCTCCCCACCTTCAAGAGGCTGCATTGCAAAAGAAGTCTGTGCTTTAGGAGCTAAAATTGTTCAACCACATGAACAACTTATCTATAATAAATATTTTACTTTGCTCTGTAAATTAAATTTGGCTTGAAATTTAATTGCCTTTTCTGGCTATGTCACATCGGGGTTGGCAAATTATGTTTCTGAGGCTGGAACCCCCTGAGTATTGACAATTCTGCCTTCTCACGGTGCATGTTATTATAAATGAAATGAGATATATGAAGATGCCTGAGCCACTGGTTCATTTGTTTGTTTCCTCTGGGATTTAAATAAAGAGAAGAATAATTGGAAAAGAACAGAAAAGAGGAGAGAGATTGAAATTGGATGAGGCACAGTCTCTGATGTCTTGGTCACTATTGTATTCCTGATGTTTGGCACAATGTCTCTCAGAGAAAAGTAGTTGGCATGTATATTCATCAAGGGAGTGAATGAGTTACTGAGGGCTCTGTGCTTGCTTCATGTTTAGGAGGGTGGAGGAAAAGCTATACTGCATGAACTCTTCAGTGCGTCAAAAGTGTGGGCTACTTAAATTGGATACAAAAATGGAGACAGTGGCTAAGATGATGAGAACCTGCAATTGGTGGAGAAAATAAATGGAGTGACAAGGGACCCAGGTGAAACTAGATATTGCCTTTGGAAGGTTATGCCAGTTGGCAGTTCTTGCTCCCTAAAGTGAATCCCTAGCACTTTAATTCCTATCCTCATTTTGCTTTTTAGCTAAAAATAAATTTTCTCACACTAAAGTCCTTGTGGCCAGAATTAATGTGCAGTTTACTGAACTAGGGGGTAGTCTACTTTTGGAATATAGAAAGACATTCAATCTTAGAAGCTTCTGAATCTATGCCTCTTTATGTGCTCAGGCGGCCTCACTCGCTATCTTGTGGCCTGTTCAGGAATGGAGAATACATGAGTAATCAGCCCACAAGGCCAGTATGGTATGCTGGAGGAGCACCAGGTGTTCCTTACAGCTTTTGCACTCTAACTCATATGATGATGAATGTTCTTTTCTTCTGAGATAAGCCTGGGGTGGGATGATGAAGAGGATGATCTGGGTTACAACATTCCTCCCTGTCTTAGTCTTTTTAGCAAACACCAAATGGGATAATAATGGTGTTTAACATACATCTGATAAAAATTGTGATGGATTTCTGTCTCTTTCCTTGTAGATCAAAGGAAGACCTACAATTACTATAGTACATTGCCATTTACAAGTGACAGATTGTATGATGAGTTTGGAAGAGAGGCTTCTAAAAATTTCACAGAAATGAGTCAAAGAATTGAATCGATGGTAAGCAATTTTTTCCCTCTACTTTTAGGACATTTGCTGTCACTCTTTATTGTACATTTTAGTATCCTACCTTCTAAAATGTCCATTCAATTGATTCTTGCATACCTTTCAAAATGGTACGAGGCCATACATAAGGGATATAAAACAAAACATAATACCTCAGTCAGAAGAGTATGTCTTCGAAGGCTGAACCAAATGAACTTCGACCATTCATGTGTCTTTCCTACTCATCATTCCTTAATTAGTGCAACATTCTTCATCAGCAGAGCCCGGAAACTCTGGGGTTGTGAGGGTGATTCAAACACTTTGTTGTACCCTAGATTTCCTACAAAAGAGACACTGAGCAAAAGATTGCCAACATTGAAACTGTTTGGTTGCATACATGAATAGCATTTTAGCTCTTAAAAATATAAATCTACAGGGCTGAGATTGTGGCTCAGTGGTAGAGTTCTTGCCTTGCATGCGTGAGGCACTGGGTTCGATCCTCAGTACCACATAAAAATAAATAAAATAAAGATATTGTGTCCATCTACAACCAAAAAATATTTAAAAAAAAAAGAAAAAATTATAAATCTACAGAAAATCCACGAGTACTGATATCTGTCTTTAAGGTGTCAATATTGTTTTGAAGGCTTAATCAAATATTTAAGAAACTAGAATATTTTGCAGAATGGGCTAAAAGAACAAGGGCCTGAGTGATGAATTCTCATCACTATCAAATAACTTAAAGAATAATTTGGATTTTTCTTGATAGTCTGTGAGGTAATCAGTGCTATGATGTGATGGGAAAAATACTGTATTAGGAATTGGGATATCTAATTCTAATACCATATACTAGGCAGTGAAGTGTCATTTAACATATCACTATCTTTCTGAATAAATTTCCTTCTATGAAAATTAAAGTGTTAAATTACATAATTTTCAAATTGTCATCCAATTCCAATATCCCAAATAACAACGGAATGGAAGTGATTTGTATTAGTCTGTTTTCTTTGCTATAATGAAATACTCAAGTTACTTCATAAAGAAAAGAGGTTTATTTTGGTTCACAATTCTGGAGGTACAAAGTTCAGCTGTCTTGCTGATGGAGTCCCAAGGTAGCCCAGGGTATCACATAGCAAGACATAGGTATCATGCATGTATATGTGAGTTTTTGTTTCTTTCTCTCCACCCTCTACCCCTCTTCAGTACTGGGGATTGATAGGGGTGCTCTGCCACTGAACTATATTTCCAGCCTTTTTTATTTTTTATTTCAAGACAAGATCTCACTAAATTGTCCAGGCTGCTCTTAAACTAGTGATCCTCCTCTGTCAGCCTTCCTGTGTAGCTGGGATTACAGGCATGCACCTCTGCACCTTTTCTCTCTTCTTCTGTAGTCACCAGGACTACATGAGGCTCCACTAAAATGACCTTATCTAATCCTAATTGCCTTCTAAATGCCCCACCTCTAAATACCATAGTGAGATGAAATTTCCACCCCTGTAATATTTCACAATGAGGATTAAATTTCAAAGCAGGAAGACACTCAGATCATATCCAGATCATAACAGGACCACATACTCCTCCTACCCCCAGAAACTATCTCAGACTGAAAGCCAGAGCATTTGGACACCTTGCTGAGGAGTGTCAATCCTGGTTACATTTATACTTGCTAACAGTCAATCAGAGAAATGTATGAAGTTCTTCTTTAAGGCCAAGTACAGATATAAATTAAAGTAAATAGAACTTAAGAAGTCAAGAAAAAATGCAACTATTTCCCTGTTCTCTGTGCTATTTTCCAAAATCCAGATCCAAATTGATATATAAATCTAAAGGAACATAGACAGGACTCTAATATCTCCAAAATTAATAACTTTAAAATTATTTGATAAATATAAACCAACTAAATAACTATTCTAATTAAATAACTATTTATATAACTTATTTGTACTGATTTGTCTCATAACTGTAGAAACTGTCCTACTATAGAATAAAAAAAAAATAAAAAAGCTCATTACTCTGTCAATCACCAGCTTGGAGTAACTGTATTTAGTAAATATTAACACACTGGAAAGAAGAAACACTTGAATTATTTACCTATATATATTCCAAATTAAAAGATTAAAGCTGGGTGTGGTGGCATGAGCCTGTAATCCCCAGTGCCTTGGAAGGTTGAGGCAGAAGCATCACAAATTCAAGGACATCCTCAGCAAGTTAGCAAGACCCTGCCTCAAAATAAATACTTTTTAGAAACATAAAAAGGGCTGGGAATTTAGCTCAGTGGTGGAGTACTTGCCTAGCATGTTCAAGGCCCTGGATTCAACCTCCAGTACTGTGGGGGGAGGGGAAACCTCTAGAATTCTTATTTATAGTAGTAAGAAATATCTCCACAATAAATTCTTTCATCTTATTAGAATAAGTCTCTCAGATCACAGATGCATTTGTTAAACATTCTAGTTCACATGGGCCTTTTTAAGAGAATTTCAAGTGCTTGAGCTGGTTGCACATTATGCTAGGATACTTGGCAACTTTTTACTAGGTTTAGGAACCATGTAATACTTTTGTGCACTCATTTCTATGTCCTATCACTTGACAGAATTATTTCATTTCCTTTGAAGACCCACAGCAGTCCTTTTATCAGAGTATAAATACTTGCACTTTTCATCAAACAACATATTCTTTTTCTCTGATGTCTTTCTGAGTACTACAGCAGATGTCACTTGTGGCTTCACTAATTCCCCACCTCCTATCATTCTCAAAGCACAGTTCAGTTGAAATCTCTGGGCTGAATACCAAGAAAGGTTCTTCAAGTTCAGCTCATTGTGAAATGTCAGTCATTGTCTTTCATTCTGTCTTTTTTTTTTTTTTAATGTTCCCTAGACCTTTGAATTAAGTTGTGGAATTTAAGAAGAAAATTATACTTGTTGACACATTTTAAATATTTTTTGAACAGGTGAAAAATGCATTTTATCAATCTCCATTAAGGGGAGAACTTATCAAGTCTCACATTATCAAGTTCAGGTATGCTAACTTCTAAATTTAATTTAAAGCTGAAGCTGTTAGCCTGGTCTGCAATAAATATGTTTTAACGTGTTAATAGTATGATGTAATTGCATTTAACAAACGTGTTTTGGCATCTATTCTGTGTGAGTCATGGTTTACAATGCCCCTTACTCATTCTCTATATCTAAAAGCTAGTATTCGCAAGATGCTTGAAAAAGGACAGAGGTGTCATCAGTGCCTCTGCTCCAAACTTGTTTTCTTGGAAACAATAACCAGCACAACTGTCGATCTAACACTCATGCCTTGATTTGACAGTATTACCCTATGTAAACAGTTTAGTAAATAAGATTTGTCTTCAGCTCTTGATTCTCTTCCTTATCAATTTTACTTATTTTCTTGTATTATACCTCTGTATGCTTCAAGTAGTTAGCTAAAAGGATTTTGGATCTGTTAATCTACTATCAATGAAGTTCAAAATATAACATTTTAAATAAATTTTAATCAAATCATTTTAAATCAAATGATTTAAGTCATTTGTTTTTAAATCAAATCATTTTAAACAAATTTTAATTTAAACATTTTTAATCCCAGTATTACTATACTGGGATTTTAAATAATGTACTCAGTACAAATTACTTGTAATTTAAAAAAAAATAGAATAAGAGCTATTTGCAGTATTATTCCAATGACAAAACTCTTGAGAGTTACTTTCCAGTCTATGTCCTAGCCAACATCTCTCAGGTACTACTTGGACCACTTCCTCCTGAAAATCCTATACTTTCCAGTGTTGAGATAGTATATATTCTTGGATCTGCCTCTACTTCTCTGATCCTTAATTTTTTAAAGTTTTATTTATTTATTTGTTCTAATTAGTTATTGTTAGATCAGTCCAGGGTGTCCACTTAGGGGCAGCCATGGAACAGTCCAACGCTGACATTAGCAGTAGAGGCGCCTCCTGTCAATCAGTGGGCTTTTCCTGACTTATCCAGGAAGGACTCTGGCCTTCTCTTCCTGCCCTAAGCCCTCCCCTTCCTGACCGGGCCTTTTAAAATTTTCTGTACCCCGGAACACGTGCGCCATTCTCCCGGACACACTCTGATGAACAGGAGAGTTCAGCCCGAGAATGTGTATTTCCAATAAAGCCTTGCCCAGCGGTTTTAATTCACCTCCTTTTGGTCATCTGGCTTTACAGTTATACCTGACAACAGAATGCATTTTGAAACATAGTACACAAATGGAGCACAATTTTTTATTTCTCTGGTTGTACACGAAGTAGAGTCACACCGTTTGTGTCACCATACATGTACCTAGGGTACATCTCATTCCACAATCTTTTCTACCCCCATGACCCATCCTTCCCCTCCCTCCCCTTTGCCCAAAGTTCCTCCATTCCTCTCATGCTCCACTCCCCCCATTATGGATCAGCATCCACTTATCAGAGGAAACATTCGGCCTTTGGTTTTTGGATTGACTTACTTCACTTAGCATGATATTCTCCAACTCCATCAATTTACCTGCAAATGTCATGATTTATTCTCTTTTAGTGCTAAGTACTATTACATTGTGGATATATACCACAGTTTCTTTATCCATTCATCTGTTGAGGAGCATCTAGATTGGTTCCACAGTTTAGCTATTGTGAATTGTGCCTCTATAAGCATTGATGAGGCTGCATCACTGTATGCTGTTTTTAAGTCCCTTGGGTGTAGACTGAGGAATGGGATAGCTGGGTCAAATGGTGGTTCCACTCCAAGTTTTCTAAGGAGTCTCCATACTGCTTTCCAGGTTGGTTACACCAATCTGTAGTCCCACTAGCAATGTAAGAGTGCCTTTCCCCCACGTCCTCGCCAACACTCTGATTCTTAAATGTTTACTTACTCAAAAGAACCTCATTCACCCACATGGCTTTGTATACTGTTGGAATCCAAGTTTCTATATCCATTCTGAACCACATTCTTACTATCTATAACAATATGCCTGTGCATGCACACCTTCAGTTTTAGAGGTGTTAAGAGGAACATATGAGCCTGAAAAACTGACCTGATGGAGGAAAGTAATCTAAGCCAAAGATATAAATTTGTTTATTATGAACTCAAAATATGGGAAATTATGAGTATAAATTTCTCAGGAAAAACAGGAATGATGAAGAAAACTTGAAAGATACAATATTTATGGAGATAGAAGAAAAATAGGAACTTTGGAAATAGAAAAGGACCAGGAAAAAAGAAAATTTCTGAGAGAGGCTCCACTGGTACTAAAGATAAGAAGCTCAAGAAGAGAGTGGTAGACTTCAACAAATACTCCTGAGACAAAAAATATACATGCTGAAAAGAATCTGCTGGAAATGTCTAGCAGGAAGACACTAGCGTTTCAATAGAAAAACAGCTCAGTGGAAATGAGGGCAAGAAGCAGACTGTATTGAAGTAAATAGTAGGCAGAGAGAAGCCTATTTTTTTAAGGTGTGCTGTGATAAAACAGGTGAGAGATAAACTGAATAGTGGGCAAAAAGAGCTTTGTTTGTTTTTGTTCTTATCACTCAGCAAGAATAGTACAGTTTAAGAAAAAGAAAGAACAGGGTTGCTGAGACAGAAAGGGCTTATGAACCCCATGTTCTTTCAGATTACAAAAGTAATATGAAATTATATAAAATCCAAACAGCACTATATTTTAAGTAATAGAAAATGAAAGCCTCTTGTTCAATAAGTTCACCCCCAGAAATAACATGGCTTCAACAATTTATTGTGAACATCATTCCAATGACTGTATGTGGATCTTTTTATTCTTTAAATGATCATATAATATTTCACTACAAGTGTAAGAGTGTTAATTTAGCCACTGCCTTATTTATGGACATGTTACTTATTTTTGTTTTAAAAACAAGGTTATAATGAGCATATTTATACTCATGGCCTTCTGCATGTAATACTATATTTGAATATTTAACTTCCAAAAGAGTCAAATGCTGTCAGAGAGAATAGATATTCAAATATATATTAAACAAAAATGACCTCTAGAATAGGATTCTCATCTATATTTATATTCCCATTTGCAGTTTATGAAAGTAAGAGTTGATGCAGTGTGTAGTGAGGAGTAAGATTCTTTGGAAACTGTGAAAAGGAGAGGTTAGGTGGCTGGCAGAATGATCGAGAGGAGGTAACTTGTATAAGCAGAATCAGGGTGAATTAGTGAATGCACTCTTGAAAATAGAGTCACATGAAGCCATACAGCGTGGTGAAGTTTTCTAGACGACTTAACATTCAGAGTTGTATAGGAGTGCCTGAGGTTGCTTAGGAGAGGTGGATGGATTTAAGTCACAGGAATTAAACCTGAAGCCAACAGCACAGTTAATTTCATATTTACTACACCTTCTATTTAGTAATTTTGAGTGGTTAATGAGATACATGTCTTTTTATGTTAATAGATGTGTATTTAATTAGACCCTTTGGTCATAAGGGATACCATGAGCATATTACCTTACCATCAGGGTGGCTGAATTGGGATTTTGTACAAAATAAACAACAGGAATATAGAAAAAAGTGTTTATGGATTTCATTTGTGTGTGTGTGTGTGTGTGTGTGTGTGTGTGTGTTTCAATTGAATGATAAGAAAAGCAGGTTGTAATAGTATCATAAATCAACCTCTTTCTCTTTCCCTCCCTCTCTCTTTTCTTTCTATTATTTCCTTCCTTCCTTTATTTTTTTTTGGTCCACAGTCAAGAGTCACATGGAGTTTTGGCCCATATGCTGCTGATTTTTAGATTTCCCTCTACTGAAGATCCTGAAACCATAAATAATATTATTGACAATGTTCTACATAAAAAGCTTCAAAATGTTGTAGGACCCCCTAATGTCGACCCTGAATCAGTTGAAATTAAAAGTAAGTTGATTTCTCTTATTTTGTTTATTTGTTACATAGAACAATTCCATGTTAGACTTGGGCACTCGTTTTTAGAAATTTTTTTAGATGTCCTTTAATTCTGGGGTTTTGCCACCAAGAGGATATTGCTTTAAAACCAAATTAGTCCTAATAACATATTTTAATATTTTACAAGTATGCTAAATGTATGCTTCCCATGAAAGCTGATCCTTAATTCTTAGGCAGTTTCTTCTACATTGGGCCTTATACTTTGGTTATAGAATCTGATTATAAATAGAGAACTTGGCTTTATATATTTATCTTCTTTTTCTTCTTGCATCCATTTATGTTCTGGAGTAGTGTTTAGAAAGGTTCATGCCATCCACATATTTTATTTCCAATGTGATCAATACACTTTCTTATAGCTTACTTCCTTAGACCACTTAACAATGAAAAATTATAACTTATATGCTCGCTTTTGGTATATCTTACAATTAAGACTTTGAAATCTGTGCATTTTATGTTGATAAAACATTTTAATTTAGACTTCATATTTCAGGAACTCACTGGTCACTTGTGGTTTGTGGATATAGTAATGCATATGGTAGCACTTGAAACTAGAGAATAGAGAGTAAGTAGAGAGAATGAATACAGAGTGCTAATGTAAGAGCTGATAGATCTAAGCTACCCTTACTCTAAGCTACCCCTTGCTTAGGAAGGAAACGCAGCTGTAGTAGGATGAGCTACATGATTTGTGTATTCCAATGCAAAATAAAAATGCCAGGCCTTTTTTCAAAAAGCAAAAAAAGTGCTAAACATTAGTACTAAAATATAAGACTTTTTTCTTATAGCCATGATCTCTCTCTCAACTTTTTATAATATTTTTTACTTACTAATAATTAATATTATTATAAATGAAAAAGGAGAAATTTTTAAATTGCAAGTATGAATTTTGCTCTTCATCCTTATATAAAGCAATGGCAATTTTATTTTGTTTTATTTTTTGATACAGGGGATTGAACGCAGGGGAAATTTTACTACTGAGCTACATCCCTAGTCCATTTTATTTTTTATTTTGAGACAAGGTCTCATTAAGTTGCTGAGGTTCTTACTAAGTTGCCAAAGCTGGCTTTGAACTTACCTCCTCAACCTCCAGAGTGGCTGGGGTTACAGGTGGGCACCTCTGTGCCCAGTGCAATGTCAATTTTAAATGCAAATATAAGCACATTTAACATGTATGTAGAATCATCAGAATTATGTAACTTTATTTCACATCTGTAGAGTCAAAAAGATCACAATGTATTTACAAACATAATATTTGGAAAAACTTGTGTCGTCTGTACTGAACATTTATTGACTTTTTTGTTGTTATTCCTTGAACAGTACAGTACAACAATTATTTATATAGTTTTAATATTAGGTATTATAAATACCCTAGAGAAGATTTAAAGTACATGGGAGGATGTGCATATATTTTATATAAAGAACTTGAGCATCAGTGGATTTTGATATCTTCAGTGATGTCTTGGAATTAATTCTCTATGGATATAGAAGGAATTATAGTTGGTGATTCATTAATGCAAGTACATTGAAAGCCTTCCATATCTAGAGGATTCATATCCATAGATTCAACAATCTCATTATGTTTAAAATATTTGGAGTATCTTTTTAGGCTTCTATTACTTTTGTGTGTGAGTCAATGGCTTTTGTTGAAATTAATAATGTGGATGGAAAGGGAAAGATAAGAAAACCTGGAGTTCCTTTTCCCTTTCTTACTCGTTAGCAAGCTAAAGGTAGGCTCCCAGGACTGTCATTGTCCCAGTTCTTAGTGATAGACATGACACCCTTACCTTGTGCATAAATGTGTTTTGAGTCTGGCTGAACTCCCAACCATCATGGTCCCACCAGAGTTCTGATTTCATAGGGCATTGTGAATAATATATGCAAATAGAGTGGCAAGATCCATGGACAAATTGTGCATATCTCTTCTGCTCACACTATGTTTTGTTATCCTATTGGACTTCACTTTCAAAACACAAGTTGCAAGAAGATTAAGAGTGCCAGGTCAGCAATAACAAAGCATTAAACCAAGAACCAAGCTGAGGGTGAGACAGTGCAGCAGCACAAGTCACGCATGGGTGAAGCCTGCCTTGTCAACATTAGCAACGTACAAAGCCAGAGCTTTCCTTCAGAGGAGGTTGGGATGGAGAAGAACAGGTTATCTGAACCAGAGATCAGAGAAACTTCCCTTAATAATAATTGAGGCTAAATGGTCGAGTCTTTCTTATGTTTGTCATTTTCCCCACATATAACTAAATGGAGAAAGTCAGAGAAAAGGAGTTTTAGAATACAAATTTCCAAAAAGCCAATACTAACCAAGACTAAAAGAAAAATGAACAGGTTAATATATTTGCATTTAGAACATCTATCCTGCCATGTTCACAGAGAATGGTTTTGATTATTGCAAATCTACTGAGTCAGGAAATGTGAAATTTTAGAGGGTATGTATTTAGAGGGTATGTATTTATTGATTGGGTTAGCATTTGCATAGGGTTAGGTCCTGACAGCTGTAAAGTCAACAAGGTATGAAGTCATTGGCTTGAATTGAATGACAATTTGAGGGCAGACTATCTTTCTAAACTTCTGAAGAAAGAAATTTAGAAAAGGATAACATTTTTAAATGTGATTGTGGATAATTCATGGAGATGCCCCTTGGATGTGTTATACGAGTAGACTGTGCGTATGAGTTTAGTAAAATAATTTGAAATAATTATTAGTAAAAATATTATTCCACTTAGGGATTCAATTCTATGGTTTAGATGGATATTTTCTAAACCGGGGCTGTGGACTACTTGTATCTTATTTCCTGGTACAAAAATTCATGTTCTTGGACTTCAACATAAAACTACTAAAAACAGAATTACGGGGAAGGAAAGCAAGAATCTATGTTATAAATAAATACAAATATGCTCCCTATGTGATTGTTACCCACAATAAAGTTTAAAACACACTGTTCATGTCTTCTCTCCTATCTCAAGCAACAAAAATGCTATGTTTATGGCAAACTAATCATGCTGCTTTCTTTATCACCCAGAGATACTATCTTATAATGAAGTTCAGCAGCCTTTTAGTATTTGAAATACTCAGAGGCACAGTGCAGTTCTGATGTGCTGACTGTCTTCTATTCACCATTTCTGTGTATTTCAGAAATCAACAAGTCAGAAACAGACCACTATCTGAACAACTGTAAGTTTAATACATTTTTTGATCACATTATTGGATGTCAAAAATCAACACTCTTTATCCTTTACTCTTACTTTGTGTTGCTATTATAAAGATGAAATAAAGTTGGACTGATTTGTACACAGCTCATAGTGTTTTATCTTATCTCTGAGGAGCACAAAAGAATAACAAAATTGGGATCACTCTGGAGAGAGGATTTACAGGTGCCTGTGGCCATGTATAGTGAAATTGAGTTCTGCAACTGTTAAGGAAGAGGCAAAAAATGTTCACTTATCAATGTTTGTTTTGCAGATATCTCTAATATCCTCTCACAAAAATTTTCTAAAGATTATATAAAAGTTATCTGTATATTGGCATTTTTCAGCTAGACGCAGAGAACTGATTGCCACTCTACCCTGAATTAAATTTCCTTGATATTATTAATTTTAGAATATGGAAATTGCAGCAATTTATGGGGTTGAGGTTTATTTTGGTTAAATTACAGATGACCCAGACAATATCTTTACCCATATTTTAAAAATGATGACTCTACTTTTAGTCCTTCTCTTCCCAATAGAAGGGAATCTCACCATGATTCAGAGAATATATTTACTAGTTACAAAATTAGTATGTACTATGTTTATCTTTAAAAAATAAAAGGAAATGTGCTACGTACTAGCTCAGAATGTTGCTTAATTTCTCAAGTTAATTAAATATGGAGCCAAAATATAATTTTCTAATCTTGACGGAATATATTCTTGACACCAATATTTATAAGAGCCTACTATGTGCTTGTGCTGTTAGACAATGGGGATACAAAATGGATAAGATAAAACCCCTGCCTAAAGCAGCTCATATTCTAATGGATGTAAGTAGATTCCTGAGACTGATGCATGACCATATAATTCTAAAATAACAGTTATCAACAAAGGAAAATTTTTTTGCCCTAGATATAATGCTGCATTGTGGTATTTTTACCCATATTTTAAAAATGCTGACTCATTCTGTATAAGTTTATCTTTTCATGTTCCTTGGAGTCACTGATGCCTTCCTCTTGCCCCATATTTGCAGAATACTGCTGACATCTATAATGTGTAGGCCAGGGATCCTAACAGATATTCTGTGATGCACAGGACAGACACCCACAATAAAGAATTATATGGTTCAAAATGTCAATGGTTGGGAAACCTTATGATAAACAATGTTGAAGACTAAAATATATAAAAACATAAATACATACATACACACATATAAATACATGATAAGCACACACATAGTGTGTCATTTTTGTTATTTTTATTAAGGAAGCATCAAAGAAGTCATAACTAATCCAGTTTGGAGGCAGGGAAATTAATAACTATCCTAGGAGAGATCATGACTAATTTAAAACTTACGAGATAAATGGGAGTTCATTATAGTTTACAGAAAGATAAGAACATGAGAAAATGTTTGATAACATCAGAACACTAAGTACAAGAATTTGGGATGTAGGAACACAATTTAATGCTTGGAAAAACTGTAATTAGTTCATTATCTCCTTTTGGCAGGCTGTGGGACACGAAGAAATAAATCTTCAACACAGAGTCTCAGGATCGTTGGTGGGACAGAGGTAGAGGAGGGAGAATGGCCATGGCAAGCCAGCCTGCAATGGGATGGGACCCATCGCTGTGGAGCAACTTTGATTAATAGTACATGGCTTGTGAGTGCTGCTCACTGTTTTCGAATGTAAGTCCTGAACACTGAGAATGATTGGGGTGAACAAAGGACATTGGGTTTTGCACTTTTTATTTGTGAAATAGCTCATGAATTTTGAGAGAGATGAGTTTAGTATAAATTAAAAAGATAACATGTTCATCACAAAATGCTATAGGAATATCATAAACGTTAGTTAAATGTCTTATGGTCTGTAAATAAAAATGGTGTCAAAGTACATTATTGTAGGTAAATTATCCATAAAAAAATACATGATAGTTTGTCAAAGAAAGCAGGAACTTTAAAGTCATCTATGTACTTTGAACTTGAAGTTACAGAAATAGAGCTGAGTAATCACCTAGTAGTCGACCCCAGTGAGAAAATTCCATGGAGAAAGAAAGATAAATAAGGATTATTCAATTTGAAAGTAACAAACTAGACAATTGAACTACATTACAAGGAATGGAAGACTTTTCAATCTAGTGTCAAAATGTCTATAGTATATACAATAGTAATATTTTGTTAAATTATAGTGTGTCCTTCATTGTTTTCAAAGAAATGTGTGTGTTTATGGGCAGGGGACAGGAGGCATAGGAATACATTTAGTTCTCTTATTCTGTACAAGATTTCTTTTCATATGTTCTTTGGAGTCATGGATGCCCCCAAACATCAAAAAATCCTAAAATCTGAAGTGGGTGACTTGACATATAATCTAGGAAATGCACCATGTTGCTCTCCACATTATCTGACCCCTCAGTCTTATTCTCAGATTGGAAAAAGTTTATTTCTGTAGAAAAAAACAATTATTTTAAAAAGCAAAGCTTATATTGACACTTGCTGATTAAATTATTAGACTGGTAGTATAGTAAACTGGAGTTTATTCTTTCTTTCTTTCTCCCTAGGTATAAGGACCCATCCAGATGGACTGCTTCATTTGGAGTAACAATAAAACCTCCAAAAATGAAAAAAGGCCTCCGGAGAATAATTGTCCATGAAAAATATAAATACCCATCACATGACTATGATATTTCACTGGCAGAGCTTTCTAGCCCTGTTCCCTACACAAATGCAATACATAGAGTTTGTCTCCCTGATGCAACCCATGAATTCCACCCAGGGGACAAGATGTTTGTGACAGGATTTGGAGTACTGCAAACTGATGGTGGGCATCTGAACTGAAGCTTAATCATAATAACCTAATTTGACTTTCAAAAACATTTAAAGAACAGCATTATTATGCCAAAGTAGGTTCATCACTCATACTAACCTGAACTGAGCCAGGCTCTGGCATTTCCAAGACGCATAAATTTCTTTCTGCATTAGGTTACTATTAATTGTATTACTACTACTACAGCAATGATGCCAGTAAGGTGTCTGAAAGAGCAAATATATCTCCTAGCCCCTGAATGTTTTACTAGAGAATTAGCCACTTAAGAGATTTTAGATCATTAATTCACCCAGTTGTGAAGATCAGAGAATCATAAAGTACTATACTCGCCAAATGAAATTTCCTTCTAATTATATCAATGGAGTGAAATTTACTTAAACAATTTGAGGTTATTTTCTAGGCACCTAAATTTTCATTTAAAATAGTTTGGAAAAAATTCTGTTTCCAAATATTACTGCATCTGAAACATATATATCCTAAAAGTCCATATTACCATCTTATGTAATAATTACAAAAGACTTTCTTCAGGTTTATAAAACTTATGTATATACAAATATACATACAAATATGCATATACTACAAATATGTTTTTCCCTTTAGGGTACGCTCAAAATCATCTTCGGCAAGTGCAGGTTGATCTAATAGACTCTAAAATCTGCAATAAACCTCAGGTTTACAATGGGGTCATAACTTCTACAATGTTATGTGCTGGCTCCTTAAAAGGAAAAAGAGATGCATGTCAGGTAAGTGGTTTTACCTATTAGTATGCAGCATAATTATTTGTTAACCTTTTTTGAAATAGCTATGGATTTTCAGGAAGTTGCAAAGATATTGCAGAGGAGTCACAAGCCTCTTTCACCCAGCTTTGCCCAATGGTTACACTCACATAACTACAGTACAGTATAAAACTAAGGAAATCAACACTAGAACAAAGGGTATTTCCATGTCTGTGGCATCTTGCTGCATGTACAGATTTGAGTAACCTCCACCACAGTTCAGACAGGATTTATTTAATCACCATAAAGACCTACCTTAAATATAACTCTGCCTTCACTAACATCTGGCAATCTCTAATTTGTCCTCCATCTCTAGAAATGTGTAATTTCCAGAATGTTATGTAAATAAAATTGTATGGAAACTTTTTCTGGATTTCCATTTTGATTTGTCTATTAATAATTTTGACTTTCTTTGTGGAAAATTTTTAGTGGTTCTTATAAGTTATGTGTGTACATGTATAGCTTATCCCAGTGTACTGCCATTGACATCTTATTAGTTTAGTGGAGTATAGAATAGAAAATATATTTTCCCTTGAGTCTCTTTATCTTTCTCTAATTATAATATTAAATATTATTATGTATAAACATTAAAATTTCCTCTGTATGTTGAGAAACACATCAGACAATTTTTTCTTTTTTCTTGGTACTGGGGATTGAACTCAGGGGTACTTGACCACTAAGCCACATTCCCAGCACTATTTTGTTTTTTTATTTAGAGACTGGGTCTCACTGAGTTGCTTAGTGCCTTGCCATTGCTGAAGATGGGTTTGAACTCTGTGATTCTCCTGTCTCAGCCTCCCAAAGTGCTAGGATTATAGGTGTGCACCACTGCGCCAGGCTCATATCAGAGAATAGTTTGCTTCAATTGCCAAAAATCTGGAAAACTCAAGAGGAGAAGGAAAGTCTATTTTCTCATAGTTTTTGTTTGTTCCTCTTTCATGACTTGCTAAGATTCCTGGGTTTTTTAATTTCATTTTTTGTTTGTTTGTTTGTTTTTGGTACTGGGGATTGAACACAAGGGCTCCTTTACCACTGGACTACATCCCAGCCTTTTTCATTTTTAATTTTGAGACAGGGTCTCACTGAATTCTGAGGTTGACCTCAAACTTACAATCCTCTTGTTTCAACCTCCTGAGTTGACCTTCTTGTTTTCTTTTTAATCACTCCTGTTAGAAACCTCCTTTAGCCATTATTTTAGTATAGGTCTGCTGGGACCAATTCTCTTAGATTTTCTTTGTCTGCAAGTCTTTGTTTCCCCTTCATTTCTTAAGCACAGGTTTTCTAGATAAAGAATTTGAGATTGATAGTTCTTTTCTGTTAGTCAGCTTTTCATCACAGTGGCCAAAATACTTGAGAAAAGCAACTTCAAGGAGGACAAGTCTATTTTGGAGTCAGGGTTTTAGAGGTCCTAGTCCATGATTTGCTGACTCCATTGCTCTGGACCTAGGTGAGCCAGATATCACAGTGAAAGGGCGTGGAAGAAGAAGGCTGTTCAGTTCACGGTGGCTAGGAAGCATAAAGACAGATAGGAAAGGGCCAGGACATAAATAATCCCCAAGGACACATCCCAGTGACCTACCTCCTCCAGCCATGTGTCTCCTGCCTATAGTTTCCCCCTAGTAGTCCATTCACGCTATTAATCCTTCAAATGGATTATTCCACAGATAAGGCTATAGCTCTTGTGATCCAATCAATTCCTAGAGACTCCACCTCTGAACCTTGCTGCATTGGGATCATGCTTTTAACACAAGATTTGGGAGGATATTCCACATCTCAACCATAATATTTTCCTTCAGCATCTGAATCATGGCCTCTGTGATTTCTGAGAGGCATATGCTGCTGTTGTAATTGTTCTTTACCTATAGATGAAGATATCATTTCTCTCTTGCTGTGTTCAAGAGTTTTTCTTTGTTATTAGTTTTCAGAAGTTTGATTGAGTGTCTTGGCATGGATTTCTTTGGTTTTATCCTGTTTGAGTTTTGCTCAGTATTTTTGTTTGCTTGTTTGTTTGTTTTTTGGCACCAGGGATTGAACTCAGGGACACTTGACCACTGAGCCATATATCCCCAGCCCTATGTTGTATTTTATTTAGAGACAGGGTCTCACTGACTTACTTAGTGCCTTGTTTTTGCTGAGGCTGCTTTGAATTTTCGATCCTCCTGTCTCAGCCTCCAAAGCTGTTGGGATTATAGGTGAGGACCACCATGTCTGGTTTGCTCAGCTTTTTGAATTTGTAGGCTTATATCATTTATCAAATTTGGGAAGTTTACAGCCATTATTTTATTTTTTTAAATTTGGGTTTTATAATTAGACACAGTAGTTGGGTTTACCTGACAAACTCATACATGCATGGAATTTGATTTCAGTTCATGATCTTCTCCTTTTCCCTCCCATTCTTCTTCCCTCTCCCACTCTCCTTCCTCTACCTTAGTAGACTTCCTTTTGCCTATCTATTTATTTGTATTTGATTAGTTCTTTCTACCTATGTATAAAGGTGAAGTTCCCTATGGTATATTTATATTTGCACATAATATTTTTAAAGAATTCATTCTGCATTGCCTCCCCTTATCCATTCCTCCATTCTGCCTCTCGATCTCCTTCTAAACTATTGATCTTCCCTTTATCTTTATGAGATTCTATACTTCCCTCCTTCCTTTATTTAACTCTAGCTTTCACATAGGAGAGAAAACATTTGACCTTTGAGTTTCTGAGTTTGGCTTATTTCACTTAGCATGATGTTTTAGTCAGCTTTTTCACTTCTCTGACTAAAGCATCTGACCAGAACAACTATGGAGGAGGAAGAGTTTATTTGAGGGCTCACAGTTTCAGAGGTCTTTGTCCATAGAAGGCGAGCTCCGTTTCTCCGGGCTTGAGATGAGGCTGAACATCATGGTGGAGTGTGTGGCAGAGGGAAACAGCTCACATCATGGTGATCAAGAAGCAGAGAAAGAGACTTCACTCTCCAGATACAAATATATACCCAAAGACATGCCGTAATTCCCACCTCCTCCAGCCACACTCTACCACTTCAATTACCACTCATTAGTCACTATCAGCAGATTAAATCACTGATTGGGTTAAGACTCTTACAACCCAGTTATTTATCCTCTGAACCTTCTTGCATTGTCTCACATGCGAGCTTTAGGCGGACACCTCACATCCATACCATAACACACGATATTCTCCATTTCCATCCAATAATCAGCAAATGCCATGATTTTACTTCTTTTAATTCAGCCATTATTTCTTTGAATACTTTTTTTTAACCCCACCTTTTTCCCTCATCTTCTTCTGGGACTTTAATGACAGGAATGTTAATTTTTTTTCTTATAGTCCCAGAACTTCCTGAGCATCTGTTCATTTTCATTTCACCCCATTTTCTCTCCGTTGGTCATTCAGATTGGTTGAATCCTTTGACTCTGTCTTCAAGTCACTGCATCTTTTCTTTCCTATTTCTATGCTGCTATTAAGCATATCCATGAAGCATTTTTATTGTTTTTTCTAATCTCTTTTATATCGACTGTTTCTTTGCTAAGATTTCTTTCTCTTTTCATTTTTCTCAAGCACAGTGGTAATTTTTTTCATTGAGACTCCTGATGGTTGCTTTAAAATCTTTGTCATATAATTCCAAAATCTGGATCATATCAATGTTATTGTCTGTAGATTGCCTTTTTCTCATTCAAGTTGAGATTTTCCCTGTTCTTTGCAGGATGAGTGACTTTCAAATGTATCCTGGACATTTGAGTATTGTGATTCTATGCATACCACACACTAACTGAACCACTGGAGCTCAGGCAGAGTATTACAAGACTTCAGATCTTATTAAATTTTCTATTTTAGCAGGCTTCTGTGGGCATAGCACTGGCAAGAGACAAGACAGGTGAAGGGAGGTGTTGCCTCATTCCCCATTCATCTTCTTTTGACACCTAGCTGGGGGACTAGCCTCATTATTGTTGCTTGAAGGTAGAATCTCAGACTCCCTGCCAAGCTTTCTCTGGCAACACTAGCTGGGATCACCTTGTTACTGCTTTGGTGTGGCCTTCATTGACTTCACAAGGTAGAGAGTTCATTACTACTGGATAGCTGTGAAAGTTCTGCTTCCTAAACTATGTCAGTATCACCCTAGTGGAAGGAAGAGTTATGCACATTATTACTGGGGAGTAGTCTGTGCTCCCCACTTGCCACCACAGGAAAGGTAGGGGAGGGCTTTTTTATTCCCTGGCAGTGATAAAAGCCTGCTTCCCTATCCACCTACTCTGCCATCAGTGTGGTGAGGCCTAGACCTTCCTATAGCCTGGTAAGCATGGAAATATCCTTACTTGGCCTTTGCTGTCTGCCCAGACTTCCCAGGTTGCCTTCTTTCTGGTTCAATGACTAGAAAGTTTAGAGTTTTCTTGACTTTTATTTTTTTATCTGCACCTGATGGCAAGTTGCCATGTTGCTAGGTTTCTTCAACTCAAATTCAAGATATATGAAGCAAAAAGAAAATCCAGGGAACTCACTGCTATATATTTCTTGAATCCTGAGTTTCGTAGACTACTTGTGGTGTGTGTGTGTGTGTGTGTGTGTGTGTGTATTAGATGGACATGATAGCATTATTTTATTTATTTTTATGTGACACTGAGAATCAAACCCAGTGCCTCCCATGTGCTATGCAAGTGCTCTGTCACTGAGCTATAGCCCCAGCCCTACTTGCCTTCTTTTTCAGAATCTTTGTGCATTTATTATATTTCTAATGTCATGGTTTTTTTTTTAATCCAGATTTAGTTTGGGGGAAAAGGATAAGAAAGTCTGTTCTATCTTGGTCTAGACCATAGACATCTTTTTGAACATTGATTTTGTTCTCAATTTTATAGGTTAATGTCAATTTTGTATCTTTGGCAGATATGAAAATGTTGACCTCCGTATCTCTGTACACATTATAACATCTTGGAGGGGTCCAATAAGCGATTTCATGGTTATATCACTAAGTACTCCTATAATTTTTATTTTGTGATTTTTATAGACTTTAAGTTTAATATACTCTCTAAGCTTCTTGAAATTCCATGTTATTCTATATGCTTTCTAATCTGAATCTATAAAATAGCATATTATTTGTTTCTACAATTTTTTTTTACAAGCATTCCTGCTTTTCCTCTCACATTTTCACATGAACAGTGTCTGTTTTGGCCTTCACTGTCTCCTCTATTAATCAACTGATGGCTTCACATATTCCTTTCCTCACCTCTGGGCTCATCATTTTAGAGATGTTCAGTTATTTTACCTTAATCTTTGTCATCCAGTGGACCTTTCCCTATACCTTTGGGAAATGCTAAAGATTAGATTCACTTCACCGTGTTTCCTTTTTTGCTCCATGGCCCTAATTGTTCCCAAGCGAATATATGGAGCAAAGTAGGTTGGTCCTACATTACAACATTCTACAGAAAATTGAAGTTAATTCTGTAAATCAGCTTCCCAAAATGAGATCAAATTATAACATAAAAAGTACTCAAAAAGAAAGATTCATTAGAAAATGTGCTCAATCCTAATTATTGGAGTATTCAATATTTGCAAATGCACCTGCTCACTAAAATGTTTTAACCCAAACTCAATACTCAAGGCACTTTTTTTTTTTTTTTTGGCATCGAGGATTAAACTCAGGGGCACTCCATTACTGAGCCACATCCCCAGCCCTATTTTGTGTTTTTATGTAGAGACAGGGTCTCACTGAGTTGCTTAGTGCCTCGCCATTGCTGAGGCTGGCTTTGAACTCGCGATTCTCCTGTCTCAGTCTCCCTAAGTGCTGGGATTACAAGCGTGAGCCACTGTGCCCAGCTACTTAGTGGCTTCTTTTACTCTTTCATGCTTAATTAAGTTCTATAATATTTTTCCACTTTATAATATAGTTTATTTCTTTCATCTCTATTCCTTCTATTAACAATCTAATCTATTTCTTCATTACTTCACATCTTAATATTACAATTACCTCCTAATTTGACTTTTTTTTTAAGTATTGTAATAGTTTTGTTATAGGGTAAGACTGTGTCTTGCTGTCTTTTGAATCTATGTTAATGACATTATGATTTACTTAAAATAAAAGTACCTATTTTAAGTATACGATCAGATCAGTTTTGATAAATGTGTGCTTATGTAACCAACTTTACAAATAAGATATACAATATTCACAACATTCTCAAAATTCCTTAGTACAACACTGCCTGACAGTGGTTGACTTCTTTATGAGTTTTTGTTACAATATGTGCCTTCCTTAATATACTCCATGTTCTGTTTCTCATTTAACTGTTTACTAAAAATGACAGAATTTATAGGAAAAATAAAATTTGTGAGAAAAAAGGATTAGAGATAGATCATTCAAAGACTTTGTATTTTTGTAACTGGAAAAACAATAAAACTAATAATTGATACCTTGAAAAGTAACTTGGACAGTGTTGACAGAATGACTAGGGGCTGGTGGTTGACTAAAGATGTTAAAAATGTTCAAAAAGAATACAGTGGAAATACTAGGTTACTGGTCCTGAGGCACTGAATATGGAAGTGTAGCCTTGACCAGAAGAGGAAGTACAGGCTGCTAGGACCCAAGAACTGCACAAATCTGGAGTGTAGCTATTTGGGGAGGGAGCACTGCGCACAGGTACTCTTGACATTTTCTTAAAATAGAGCTCCTGAGGCATATGTCTGTGCATTAGCCAAGCTGTGAACTTTTTCCTTTTCTTCTGAAGACTTTACTATTACTCCTATTATTCTGGCTCCCCTGCCTAAGGAAAAAACATACAAACCATCACAACTTCCATTTTATCCAAACATAACTATTCTATTCCCTAGTCACATGTCAGCTAACTAGTGTTAGTAGAACAGACTCTGCCTTTCTCTGATACAAGCAGGACTTCACCTTATTCAGCAGCTTGTAATATTTTTAAATACATAGCTCCATTCTTAAAATTACTCTAGTCTCAGACCCCTTTATTCCTATTTTTTGGTACCAGGGATTGAACTCAGGGGCACTCGACCACTGAGACACATCCCCAGCCCTATTTTATATATATTTTTTTTTTTTTTTTTTTTTTTAAGAAATAGGTCTCACTGAATTGCTTAGCACCTGGCTTTTGCTGAGGCTAGCTTTAAAGTTGTGTTCCTCCTGCCTCAGCCTCCAGAGCCACTAGGATTACAGGCGTGCTAACTAATAACCATGCCTGGTTTATTACTATTTCTTAAGCTGATTTTTGTCTCTGGCATATTCTATTTCTTATTCTCAATATTCTCTGCCTATATATAGGTTTTAGTTTTAATTATTAAAATTATTGATGTATTTGTTGGTACCAAGGACTGAACCCAGGGAGCCACTGAACCACATCCGCAGCCCTTTTTTATTTTTTTATTTTGAGACAGAATCTCCCCAAACTGCTTAGGGCCTTGCTAGGTTACTGAGGTTGGTTTTGAACTTGAGATCCTCCTGAGCCACTGGAATTACATGCATTTGCCACCATACCTGGTTAAAAATATATATTTAAATGGCTTCGTGTGGTACATCTTATTTCTAGAAGCATATTCCAGGCTCCTCGAAGGCAAGGACCATGTGTTTACACTCTTTTTATATTTCCTACCACATATGAAGGTATCAGGAATGTTTATTGGCTAATTAATTTAAAAATTAATTTAAAATTACAAACACATTATTTTGAATATTTTTATTATTTTAGCTATTATCATTGCTAGTATTTTTAAAGGACAAAAGGAAAATCACAAGGAAATTAGTATAACGGGGGAAGCATGATCTTATGAGTCAGATTGCTGTGTACTCCAGTTCAAGTTGAGTAATTTACATTTTTTAACCTTTGATCTCAGCAAATACTTAATTTTTCTGTGCTTCATTTTCCTTATTGTTTAACTGAAGAAAATGGAAAGTAACTCTATACTTGGTTGCAAATATTACACAAAGTAATGAAATCATGTGTTAAGTAATTAAGAGCTTCCTTCATATAGTCCTAACCTCATGAGTGGGCAATACTTGGAGGTGTAGGATCTTGAAAAATTATCAGCCAATACCTTGTTTTTATGACCTCTGTAGAGAAACAGACTTCTGGGGTTTGTAAGATATAAACGATTGGTATTTGTGGTTTTGTATATGTGTTTCCTAAGTTCTGCTTTGTGCTAGATTGAACATTTGACATTCATTGTCTTACTTAATTTTCATAAATAAATAAATACATAATAACAACATAATATAAATAATATTTTTAATAAATAAATAATGAATAAACAAGCAAATCAGAGGTCTAAGCCAGCTTGGAAATCCTGAATTTGCAATTGAAACTCAAGTGTGTAACTCTAACATCTGCTCTCCTGATCAGTAATTAACTCTTCACCCTTTTGTGGGAAATTAAGGCACATGAATACATAGGCAACTTACCCAGGAAGTTATTTTGTCAGATGTTAAAAGTACTGTTCTTGAAAGCTGGAAAGCCTTAAGTCTCAATGTACTGAACCTCCAGGTTAAGTCAATTTCCCAGGTATTGAGACTCCTCTGTGTGGATACCTGACATGGAGGAGTCACTTCTGTTAGAACACACTGAAGACCTTTGCAAATATTCATTTTCATACATTCTTAACTTAGAAAAATAACAAATTCCTCTATAATGAACTGGATTATGAATTGCTAAACTTTCCCTTTTTCTTTAGGGTGACTCTGGAGGACCATTGGTTGGTTCAGATGCTAGAGATATCTGGTACCTTGCTGGAATTGTAAGCTGGGGAGATGAATGTGGACAACCCAATAAGCCTGGTGTTTACACTAGAGTCACTGCCTTCCGGGACTGGATCACTTCCAAAACCGGTATCTAAGAGAGTAAAGTCCAATGGAATGAAACATAGTTTTTGTGTATAGAACATTCTTAGAGATATAAAATTATGGATGTCTTACAAATCACCAGGATCTGACCCATCTCACTGAACTGTTTGATGCATATATTTCCTTCCTACCTCTGCTCCACACCTGAGCATCTTGTACCAGATGGACTCTGCTCAACCTGCGTTTGTTTGTTTTCTAGGTTTCTGTCATCAAAATTTTGATTTATTAATATAAATTTCTTGTGCATATAAACTATTTGAAGTAATCTTGTTCATTTCTCAACTTCTCTCATCGCAAGAAATTCCCACTTTCATTGTACGTGACAAGGAATAGAAGAAAATATAAAAAGCAAAAAAAACTCTACACTTTTATGTATGCAAAAATAGGTGTTCTTTTTTTCTTTGTGGAATGTGGTAAATGTTTATATTCACTAAAGAAGATCAAGCAGACAGAAACAGCAGACTATTCAATACTTAAAGATGGAGAAAGAAAAGAAACTAAGTTAAAGAAATACAGAGAGAAACCAAAAGAGAGCTTTATTTTTATTTTCAAACAACTACAAAGATAAAAATGAGAATGATTCTGTTTTCTTGTGACTACAATAATCACAGAAACTTTATCTACTGTTCTGAACAAGTTAAAGTGAATAGTATTTATTTAATATTGCACTATTGGAAGTATCAACACAATAATAGTGAAATAAGTGAATCACCTATTTGCTTGATAGTATAATATCATAAGCCATGAAGAAATGGGAGAAGGGGAACATACTATTAGTAAATTAACTGAAAATTATTTAAAAATTTGAGACTAGAATGAAAATTTGTTTGAGTACAATTGGCATACCTTCTGTATTGAAATACTTATGTGGTTGAACTGGAGGGAATGAAGATAGAATTAGTCTAAACTATTGACTGAAATGGCATTGACTGAATGGGATCAACAAGTGCCTGCTTGTGCATCTAATGCTTTCTCAAACTGCAAAACCTTCAAGGGAATAAGGCTTGGGCATTATTGTATAGCTGTAGTCATGTACCTGAAGCTGGGGCTCAAGCCTCCATTTTGAGATGATTACAAATATGCTTCCTCCACTGTTGTTTCCAGTCTTGGTTTGACTAGTGGCCCTGCTAAACTCATCTAGGCTGAGAAGGGAGGATATGATAGGGAAGATGTTCTGAAGTTGCCTTTCTGCTATATCTAATATAGCACTGAATTGCTAGTTGCCTGGACATAAGACTGAAAAGTAAAAGCCTAATATTGGCCACCTTCACAATATTAGTTTTGGTAATTTTTACTAAGTCTTTAAAGACACGACATTCAAATGATCTAGACCATATTGAAATTAGAACATGTGATTTATTGATGATGAGACTGTGCTGAGTCTTTGGTTATCCGTTCCTCTATGTATACAGAACATGCACGTTCTATATTGTACAATAGCCACTTTGAAAAGAATATCAGCAGAAAAATTTTGATTTTTATCAACTCAAATAACATTGTCATATGAAATGATAAAATTCAGGAACTTGTCTAAAATAAGATATGAAATAAAATAAGGTATGAAAACTGACATGAGTGTCAAATATTTTGCATAAACCATTTTGTTCCATATAATAAAGTATTTTGGGAAAAATTTGAGGAAAATGATGAGTTTTATACAAAGATATAAGTACATTTCAAACTAAATTGCTTTCAGTAGTTCCTTAAAAATTGATTCTACAAGTATATTCTGAAGTTGGGCCACTAAGTGGCACATTTAAGCTATGGGAAGATAATGGAAGAAAGACATGTGGATTTAAGGATGTCCGTACCTTCAAGTAATAATGAAAACTAGTCAAAATTCCAAATAAAAGTCTTGCAAAAACAAATAATATAACTCATCTTTGCAATTGAATTTATAAATTGCTCATTTAAATTTGCATCATTATTATATTTTTAGGGGTTAGATTCCAAACTAAAATAAAATATATGATGCATGATTTGAAAAACTGCCTCTGGAAACAAACTTGAAGGAATTTAAATCAAAGAGAAAGTTTAGAAGTTTAATTTTATAATGACGTTACATTCCTCAGAAAAAATACTTTTGGTATTTCCATTTGCAAGAGATTTGAGAAAGAGAGGTTTGGATCTCAATGAAAATGTGAGCAATAGTTAAACTTTATGTGCATAAAGAAATAGATAACACAGTACTAAATTTTTAGAATAGTAGTTTTGCCTTTTGGTCTAACATCTTAGGCTCTGTAGCAGCCACTGCTCTCTGAACTTCACGATGCCACCCAAGGACAAGAAGAAGAAAGATGAGGAAAAATCGGCCAAGAAAGACACGGAACACATGATCAAATCTGGGGCAAAGCCAAAAAGAAGTTTCCAAAGGCAAAGTTCAGAACATGCACATCAATCTAGTCTTTTTGACAAAGCTACTTATGCCAGACTCTGTAAGGTAGGTCCCAGCTATGGGATTATAATGACAGCTGTGGTCTCTGAGAGACTGAAGCCCTTTAGCAGCTCCTCAATAAAGGACTTACCAAACTGGTTTCAAAGCCCAGTGTTCAAGAAATTTATACCAGAAATACCAAGAGTGGAGATGCCCCCACTGCTGGTGAAAATGCATGAACAGATCCAACCAATTATACATTTGTATAAATAAAACTTTATTAAATCAATAAATAAAACAACTTTCTTTGAAAAGTAACAGTGAGTTTCCATGTTCTTGACTATGTATTAGCCATAGCTTTGGAGGTTAAGAAGTTGTGATTGTAATACTTATTAACTGTAGAAGAGCACAGGAGGACAGTAGAATGAATTAGACATAACTTTCCTGTGTTCATATATAAATACACAAATGGTGTAACTTCATATCATGTACAACCATGAGAATGGGAATTTATACTCCCTGTATGTGTAATATGTCCAAATACATTCTGTCATATATATCTAAAATAAGCAAATAAAAAAAGAGAATGCAGGAAGTTTCTCTTTAGTATCTTTTCTCTCTTCCCACAGTAAAGGTTTCTCTATAGGATAATCTTTCAATTCATGTTTTTGGTTGAATGGCTGTTTTATTTTTGCATCATGCTTTATTATAGTCATGGGCCACATAATGACATTTCAGTCAATGACAGATTACGATCTAAGATGATGCTTTCGTAAGATTATAATAGAACTAAAAAATTCCCACCACCTTTTTGTAGTGCAGTCATCACAATGTTGTGCAATGCACTTATGGTGATGCTGGTGAACACAAGCCTACGCACTGCCAGCTATATGTCAGTACATAACGATAATAAGCAACTAAATTCATGGTTAATATATTTACTATACTGTACTTTTTATTGTTATTTTAGAGTATACACTTTCTCCCTGTAAAACATTTTGTAAAACATTGCACCATGTTTTGCCAGTAGCAGCCGTATCCACTTTGTGTCAAGTGATTGATGTGTACCATCTAGGTTTGGTAAGTACATGCTTTGGTGTTCACTTACAAAATAGCCTAATGATGCATTTCCTGGGTTATAATAAAATCTGCAGTGTACTTCCAATGTTCTCTCCTCCATGATCCTTCCTTGACTCCCCAAATATGTAACTTCCTCTTTTCTGAAATCCTTACTATGAATTCTTTTAGGTAATTATAGATTAGATTTGCATTCAATGATAAAATTGAATTATTATAAGATTGACTATAGAAAAATTCTTTTACTCAATTTCTGTCAATAGTAGCAGCTTTCTTAACTATAGTACAACATCACAACAAGAAAGTTGACATGGAGACAATCTATCAATGTTATTTAGATTATACCAGTATTAAAAATACAAAAATTGTGTTTGCATGAGAATGTGTTTACTATAAACCTACACTATACATCTATATAATTGTATCACCTATGTATATTTGTGTGGCCATCTCTACAGTCAAGATGCTTGATCACAAGAATATCTCATGTTACCTACCTCCCTGACTCTATCCCCTGACCAAGTCCTTTGCAAGCAATCATCTGCTTTCCATCTGTATAATTTTATCATCTCAAGCATATATAAACAGAATAATATAGTATATAATGTTTTCAGGTTGGCTTTTTCATTCAGCATAATTCCCTTGAGATATATGCAAGTTGCTGTGTATCAATAGTTTATTCCTTTTTCATTACTGAGTAATATTTCATGGTATGAATATTTGAGAGTTTGTTTAACCATTCACTCATTGAAGAACATTTCAGTTGTTTTCAGTTTTGGTGCCATTACAAATAAAATTTCTATGAACATTTATGTGTAAGTTTTTGTGTGAACATGAATTTCACTCTGCTGGGGTTAATGACTTAGTGTCCAATTGCTAAGTTTTATAGTAAGTACCTGCTTAGTCTTTGCAAGAAACTGTCTTATGCATTTTCAGATAGTTCCTTATCATTTTTATCTCTCAGTACTTATACTCTGTACCTATGTATTTTAGACATGTGTGAATAGAAGTGATTGTAATGACTAGACTATAAGCTCCATGTGGATAGGAACCGTATTTGATTCATTTTATATCCTTAATAGTCCACAGAAAAATACATTATTTATGGCTGGTATGCAATAAAGATTTCTTAAGGGTAGGGCATGTAGCTCAGTGGTAGAGGACTTACCTAGTGTGCACAAGGTCCTGGGGTTTGATCCCCAGCAACACACATACCTCATGGTTTTCTGACAGATGTGTATCCGCCTTTGCACTGTGGAAGAAATTCTGCACTTGTGGAAGAAATTTCAGTGTAGGTTTATATTTAACAAATATTTTTGTATTAATTATTGTAGCCATGACCCTACCATTTGTCCTAGCATAATTTTTATTACACAACTCTCAAGGTGGGGTGAAAAATACCCTGAGAAATGCAAGCAGAAGATCTCCTTTAGTTAACACAGACCCGTCAGCGAGCTCCATGGTGGTGTCTTTCTCTGCCTTGAACTCCATAGTCAATCTCTATAATCACTGCTTTCCCTGTACCTTTATTCCTTTGCTTCTTTCTTGTTTTGTCACTCTGTGACACTGGTTTATTACCATAGCCCTGTTAAAATCCTGCTTACCCACTCTTTCCCTACACCTTGTCCTCAAACGTGTTTGGAGAGGAGCTCGCAACCCTACTGACTGGCCTGGCTTCAGATCCATGGCTGCACCCCCAGCGTGCTCGGCGCTGCCCTGACTTGCACTTTGCTTCTCTCCTCCGATCACTCTCCATCTCTCCTCAAGGAGTATTTTTGCACATTTTCCTTTTCAACTCCTCTAACACCTTCCTTCCATCTTCATTCTCCAGTGATGATTTTGTTTTGTTTTGTTTTCATTTTAATTTAGCTGCTATAACACGGATGTGGCTGTACTACTGTAGTATGCTGTTTTTAAGTCCACTGGGTATAGACCAAGGAGTGGGATAACTGAGCCAAATAGTTGTTCCATTCCAAGTTTTCTAAGGAATTTCCATACTGCTTTCCATAATGGTTGCACCAATTTGCAGTTCCACCAACAATCTATGAGGGTACCTTTCTCCCCACATCCTCATCAACATTTATTGTTTCTTGTGTTCTTTATAATTGCCATTCTGACTGGAGTGAGATGTAATCTCAGTGTGGGTTTAATTTGCAATTCTGTAATTGCTAGTGACTTGGGACATTTTTTCATATATTTTTTGACCATTTGTATTTCTTATTCTGTGAAGTGCTCAATTCCTTTGCCCATTTATGGACTGGGTTATTTATTTTTTTGGTTTTGAGTTTTTTGAGTCCTTTGTATATCCTGGAAATTAATGCTTTATCTGAGGTGCAGGTGGTGAAGATTTTCTCCCATTCTGTAGGATCTGGTGATGATTTTGTTTCTTCTCCCATTCACTGAAAATTGAAGGGACCGAAGATAACTTGAACAGATTCTCTAGACCATCTCAACTCACTCACCAACATCTGTACCTGCACATTCTATCTGCCCACGTGTTACTGTGGATGTTCTGATCCCCCTCATAAATATCAGAAAGCCTCTTGCCTGGAACATGTCTCTAAATAAAGTCTTCCAGGTTCCACTCCCTGCTTTCCCCTAAGTGTCCCCACTCTTGACATCACCATCATCCAGTTTCTCAGACCCCAAATGTCCCCATCATGTTTAATTCATCCCTGCCAGGTCTACCTTCAAAACATACAAGACTTCAAACTTTCTGTTTTCACAGTCTAAATAGCCATCCATTTTCTTCTCACCTGGACACCTGCAACTGCAACATTCGATCTCTCTCTCTCTTTGGTACCAAGGATTGAACTCAGGGGCACTTAACCACTGACCTACATCCCCAGCCCATTTTGTATTTTATTTAAAGACTTGGTACTACTTGGTGGAATACATACGTTACATAGTAAGAGAGAGAATGGGAACAAGATGCAGAGTGGAACCCCTATAATCACAAACCCTTTAAAAAATGTCTTCAGAGCAGGAAATCAATCCCATTGGCAATTCAGCCTCTAATGGCAGGGAAGAGCATAGCTCACTCAAAAAGGAGGAATCTCACTCAAAATGCTCTTAGGATCAGCTCTGAGGTGAAGGTGGAAAGTCATACATCTGAAACTTGTCAGGAAAGGAATAGAGAATTTGATTCAAGAGCCAGTTATCAACTGGTATTTGCTGAAGTAAGAATTCCAAGCACACACCGGCCTTCACTGAGGAAGAGTGCAAAGATGTGCTTTAGAAGTCTGACCGTTGTGTGCAGGGAGTAGTACTTGTTAAGCACTTATATAGTAGTAAATGCTCAGTACTTTCCATTGCTTTTGTATTTGAACTTAAGGTTAAAAAAACAATAATAAAGTCCTGACAATTTTAAGATGTTGGGAAAACTGTTTTCTTTGATGACCAAATAAGATAACTGTGGAAATTTGTGCAAACACTTAACATGTATAAAAATGAGAAGACAGTGTTCCTAGGAATAATGAAGAGTCCATGAAAATTTATTGCCAGTGTTGTGCTTGTAACCAGATCTGGAGAGCTGATTGCGCATATCTCCTCCTAATGGCAAGTTCATCAGTTTTATGTAGGTAGCTTGAAATGAGACATGGTCAGGATATTTACATCATGGCGATTGGCAAACAGAAATCAGGGCTTCCTCTGTGCCTCCAATCCACACCCTGCCACTGGGGAGAGTTGGGTTCTTAAACATTTACCAGTTCACTACTAATTTTACCCTATTGTCAGAAGTAAGTGCTCTGGCAAACAAGTAAATGAATGTAATTTTCTCAAGAAATCTTTGCCTAATTTTCCTTTTATAGATTTTACTTTTACTGATATCTTTAAGTTTGGATTGCATTTTAATGTTTTGAAGCACACCTTCCTGATACAAAATTCTTTTATCTTTTTTCATGTGGAGAACTTATTATGAAGGTAATTCCTATATACTTGACATGCTCCTAAAATGGTAGATTTGAAAAAGAACCATCATGACCTAGCATAGCTCTGTGCAAACATACTGAGGTTCCAGTAAGAATTACCCTGTATTTATCACAGTCTACATAGCCTTGAAATGAATTTACCAGCAGAGGAGAGAATGTAAAATTTATTTTTATCTTCTCTTGATAAATGTCTGATATACTATAAAGTTCTAGTTTATGTGAATGTGTTAAATTAAGAAATATATTTGGTGTGTATGCCCAGTTGCCTGCACCAGAGCTCTTAAAATCTTTGCAATCTCCTAAGTGATGGAAATGTTCCAGTTCTTCATAATGAGCCCTTTAGGTTACTAAGCTGTAATAGTAATTTGAGTGGAGCACCAAAGTGTTTCTATCTTCATTTTTTTTCCTGAAACTTATGTAAAGTTATTATGGAAACACACATCACTTGTCAACCTTAACTTTCTTTGGTGCAGAAATTCTGCATGAGCAAATGAAAAGATCACCCTTTCAGAAGCAAATGTTTGGAAGAGTTCCCAGGAAAACTAGGAAGTAAAATAATGATTTTACTTTGATTTGTTTGTTTCTTTCTTTGTTTTTGTGTGTATGAGGTTTCAAAAATTAATTACAGAGTCTTCTCACTCAGGTCATTAAAATGCTCGATGGGTGACAAGATCTGAGTGGGACAGGATAGCTGAACCAAGCAAATATCACCAATATTGATTCTATCACTGTTTAGTAGAAGCTGAATCCTGGTAGTTTCAGAGGGTAAAATGACTGGCAGCTGTAAACCAATATGTCATAAATGAGGCTAAAATAAAGCAAAGACTGGGTGGAGAATAGATTTGCAAATTGGGAAACACAGGCTCCACTCAGTCAAACTAGCATTCTGAAAGTCGGCTTAGGCTCTAAATAAGACCAGAGGTTGGAGACTGATGATAACATTGGTGGTTGTGAATCTTGAACCCTGCTGGAATGTGCTGGTCAAAAGGAAGAACTGTTCATTCCAGTATTTCCCAAATTTTTGAAAGGTATTATTACATTATGGAAAATTGTTCCCTCTGGCAGATTCAGTTCCCTGAACAATGTCTGTTTGGCCATCTTCCTCATGTCAGCAAATCTCTAAGGCTCAGGAAAGGATTGTCCTCCTCCTCACTCTCTCTCTGCCATTCTGTAGCCACTTTGGTTTTAATTTGGTCACAGCTACCCCTTATAGTTCTGACAGGTAAGGCACTCTGCCATCAGTGAGCCATGCCCTAGAAGGAACTGAGTGTGTCTCAAAGAGTGAAATTCCTCTGTAGAAGCTGCTGCGAAACAAAACCACAGCCCCATTTTCTTCCCTCTCTCCCCACAAAGACAATTTCAGTCTTTCCTAGTGTGGCTTCCTTCTGCCTTCTCCTGTCTATTTGAATTCTGTGTTTACCTTCTGACAGAAAAGAGATTTATGTTTCAAAGACTCAAAATTGAAAAGGAACATTAGTAGCACAATGCCGTAAAGGGGAGGGCTTGATTAGAAACAAGGTCAAAATATAAACATTTTAAACATAGATCTCTTCAGTTGCTTTAGATTAATTAGTGTTCAAAAGAATGAACTCCAAATAAAATTCTCAGAATTTGACTCACACAACAAAAATAAAAGCAAAGCCTTTGCTTTTCATTTATTTCCTCAGTCTCTGCTCACCATCTAGTGGAAACGAGGGGTAATGACTAAGACATTGAAGCAAAAAGGCCTACATCACCAGCAAATTAGTATTTCAGTAATGAAATTATCAGAATAATTAGGATTTAAACTGATCACTAGATATAGAACCAAAGAAAAACTCGATTAGACTCTGCAGCTTCACTTACCTTTAAAATTGTTTCATTACCAATTTCAGGGGTCACACAGTTAAAGCAGAAAATTCCCATTAGCTTTGTTGTAAGTGACACCTGTGACATCTCTGACACAGGAGTCAAGATGGTAATAGTGGCCCAAGTTGTTTTTCAGGAACTTAGAGGCTGCTTTTGTTTGTTTCAGACTGGTTGAAACAAACCCTTCTCCTGGGCGTATGCAGGTGTGTGATAGGTGACATTTTGGCATCAAAGGCCCAAAACTTCAGCCCCATATCATGTTAACATCACCATTTATGAATATGTGTCCTAGGAAGAGTCAAGAAGTTTCATTATCCAAGTGTAGGCCACCAGTTATTTGACTTTTCCTTATCTTCCATTACCTTTCCCATATTTCAAGACATCCTGCTTCTTTTTTTTTTTTAAATATTTTTTTAGTTGTAGATGGACACAATGTCTTTATTCTATTGGTTTGTATGTGGTGCTGAGGATCGAACCCAGGGCCTCACGCATGCGAGGCAAGCGCTCTACGGCTGAGCTACAATCCCAGCCCCGACATCCTGCTTCTTTATTCCATAGAAGTAGCAGGATACAAGGTCAATACTCATAAATCAATAGCTTTCCTGTATACCAATAGCAATTCAGTTGAGAAAGAAATCAGGAAAACCATCCCCTTTATAATATCTTAAAAAGAAAAACAAACCTGGGAATTAATTTAACCAAGGAAATGAAAGATCTCTATGATAAAAATTATAGAACATTAAAGAAAGAAAGAAGATCTCAGACGATGGAAAGACCTCCCAGGTTCTTGAAAGGACTAAATTAATATAGTCAACTGGCCGTACTACCAAAAATAAGATACAGACTTAATGCAATCCCCATAAAATACCAATGACATTGTTCACGGAACTAGGAGAAAAAACAGTACTTAAATTCATTTCGAAGAATAAGACACAAAATAACCAAAGCAATTCTGAGTAAGAAAAGCGAAGCAGGAAGCATCACAATACTTGATCGGAAATTATACTTTAGTGCTATAGTAACAAAAAGAGCATGGTATTGGCATCAAAGTAGACATGAAGCATAGAATACACATAAACAAATAGCGTAGAATACACATAAACAAACCTACATATTTATAGCTAAGTGCCAAAATATATGTTGGAGAAAAGACAGCCTTTTTAACAAATAGTGCTGGTAAAACTGGTTATCTATATGTAGAATATTACAATTAGATTCCTATCTTTCACTCTTTACAAAAGTCAAATCAAAATGGATCAAAGACTTAGGAATTAGACCAGAAATCTTACAAGTGCTAGAAGAAAACACAGGATCAACACTCCATATTGGTACAGGTACTAACTTCTTCAACAAGACACCTAAAGCTCAAGAAATAAAGCTAAGAATCAATAAGTAGCATGTCATGAAATTAAAAAGCTTCTGCACAACAAAGGAAATGATTAAGAAAGTGAAGGCACCTGTGGAAACCAACACTTCCTGATCATAGCCTCTCCCTCCCTACACCATCTCCTCTCCTTGAAATCCACCCCTACTTGAAGACCCAGCTCTAATTCTACCCACTCCATCCAGTCTTTCTTAATTCTCCTACGTGGAATATCTCCTCTTTTGGTTTACAGTATGACTGTGTCAGCATATGAAAATGATAAGAACTACCAGCACAGTTCAGCTGATGTGTAACCGTGGCTGCTTCTGCGCCCCAACATGGTGCCAAGCTTTTTAGTTGCATCATTTCATTTAATCCTCACGAAGATCCTGGGAAATAAGTACTTTCTGTTTTCAAAATGAGGAAGGTGGCTTAGTGAGCCTACAAAAAATTGCTTGAGATTACAAAGCTCATTTTCTGTCTTATGTAAATTATTCATTTATGCTCCTCTCTCTCCTTCAAATGGATAACTCATGGATAACGGATAGCATTCCTTCTTCAGCTAAGATCCCCTGTTCTAAGCTTATGGAGTATTTTATATAATAAATGATCAATTTGGGGGCTGGGGATATAGCTAAGTTGGTAGAGTGCTTGTTTCTCATGCACAAGGCCCTGAGTTCATCCAATTTTCAAAAAAATCAATTTTCAAAAAAAAAAAAAAATAAGACCAACTACAAATGACCAGTTTGGCAAGCGGGTACAAAACTAACAACTTTTGCCACCAAACTGTTTTGCCATAAACTTTTTTTTTTTTTTTTTTTTTTGGTACTGAGGATTGAACTCAGGGGTACTTGAACACTGAGCCACATCCCCAGCCCTATTTTGTGATTTATGTAGAGACAGGGTCTCACTGAGTTGCTTAGCACCTCGCCATTGCTGAGGCTGGCTTTGAACTCGCGATTCTCCTGTCTCAGCCTCCCTAAGTGCTGGGATTTCAGGTGTGAACCACCGCACCTGGCTGTTTTGCCATAATCTTTGAGGCTGGATTTTATTTTACTTTTTGGTCATATATTAAGCATACACCTGTGTTCTATTAATATAAGTCACAGTGGGGTTGCTGTTTTTCAAAAGTTTGGAATAAACTGATTCCTGTTTTCCTTTAAGAAAGAAAAAGAAAAAAAAAAAAGAAAGTGAAGACTGCTGTTTTAATTGCAGGTAATTCCTATGAGCCACCATCAGGCAAAACTCTTGGCAACCAGGGGAATGGAAGCTTTGGTTCTGAAGATCTGAGCAGCACATCACAGCACTTACTATACTCTCAATTCTCAGATTGTGTGACTCTATCTCAAAATAAAAAAATATAAAAAGGGCTGGATATGTAGCTCAGTGGCAAAATATTCCTGGGTTTAACCCCAGTATTAAAAAATATTATGTGATTAAAAAATATAATCCAGCGAGATATACTGATGAAAGCCATAATTAAAATTTAAAAATCAGATATAGGTCATTGAAAAAAATATAATTAACTACCCAGAATGAAATCTCATAGGTCACCTTCTTTGATGACTAGAGAATTAGAAAGCATCCTTTCTCAAAAAACTCTGACATTTCAAACACTCTGGACTACCTAATGTATAGATAGATAGGCAGACAGATAGATTTGCTTTTTAAAAGGTAATTAGCAGAGAAACACATCCTATTCTAGAAGTTATTTAAAAATTGATGCTCTCTGGTCATCGTTTTTTTCTTCCATTATGAAACAAGAGAATGAGTAAGACATCTCTTATGATAATTTTTCTGTAACACTTTATTGTAAATAAATATATTGGAGGTGGGCAAATGTACAAACTACTTCATATTCTTCATTATCTTACTTTCTGTATTGGAAAACTCAATTGCACATATTTATTAAAATTAAACTTGAAAAGATTTTATCAAATTTATTTCCTTGACTAGAACTGCCATTCCTCATATCTTCTCGATAAAGCATATCCAGTAAGAAATAATCACACAGAACAGTAACCAAAGATTTTATACTGTATAAACTCTGTGGATACATGAAAAGGTGATCATAATGTAGTAATTGTGATCAAATATTCCACCTATATTGGCCTATATTGGCTTAAAAATTAGTTTAATAATAAAAAATTGGCCTATTAATCTCTTAAGTTAACTCATAAAGTGTGATTTTGGAGGGAATAGATAGGAAGTACCTACCACTCATAATGGATGTTATAGTGGTTATTAGAAAGCAGAAAGAAAAACTATAATTTAAAAATCAAATACAAGGGGCTGGAAGTTGTGGCTCAGTGGTAGAGCACCTGCCTAGTATGTGTGAGGCACTGGGTTCAATTCTTAGCATGACATATAAATGAATGAATAAAATAAAGGTCCATCAACATCTAAGAAATATTTTTAAAAGCAAATATAAGTAAATACTAAAAAATTTAAATGATTAAAAGAAAATAAAGTGAAATCTCATCATTCATTCAATACATACTGATAGTAGGAGCATGACTCTAACCTATTGGCTTTAAAGAAAGGAACAATAAGATGGATGTCTGTCTCCTCTGCTTGCGATTTAGCAGGGGAGACATTCAATATCTTATCCCATTATAGGTTGTTATAACTGAATACTACAGACCAGGCAATTTCCAAAGAGTAGAGGTTTATTTTATTCATGGATCTGGACTCTGAGAAGTCCAAGAGAATGGTGCCAGCATCTGACAATGGCCTTCCTGCAACACCACAGCCTGGTGGAAGATATCTCATGACAAGACACAGCAAGTGTGTTGACTTGGGCCTACTTAACTTCCTCTTCTAAGCCATTAGTGCCATCATGGGTCCCCACCTCATGACCTTATCTGATCCCAGTTACCTTTCAAAGAGCCCACCTCCAAATGTTATTAACATACAATTTTGGGAATTAAGCTTCCAAAATGTGAGCTTTGGGTAATATATTCAAACCACAGCAAAAAGTACAACCTAGTAATAAAATTATGATTAAAGTCATAATTGAAGAGTATAGAGCAAAGAGAGTTTCTAAGTGGGGAATGTAACTTCATTTTAAATAGCAGGGAAGGTCTCCCTGAGAAAGTAGTTTTTAAGATGGTACCCTAACCAAATGCAATGGATTCTCTTCTTGGTGAATGTCAAGCTACTGAACATGACCAGAAGATGAAAGAATAGAGAAAAAGTTATTACCAACAGTGAGTAAGGAGAGCACTGGAGTTGTCTGAAAAGCAATGCTCCCTCAACGAATGGAAGCATGGGGATTTTATATGGGGAGACAACACATATTCATATAGGAAGGCACTTAAGGGGCAGCACTATCCTGAGCATGCTCAATTTAGGAGATACATTTCTAAATATAAAAATCAACTATCTGAAGACAGTGGAGAGTGATCAAAACCAAGCAGAACCTGAAGGAAAATGAATCCATGAAAAGAAGGAACTGCACTGGATGACATTCATGTACACATGGCTTTTTGCTAGAGGGCACTGAGGCCAGGTGACATTGGCAGCTAGAACTCAAACAGATAGCCACAGTCATATTGACATTAGGAGTTAGATGACAAAGTTCGAGACTATAGCAAGGCTGAGATGTGACCAGTGTGTGTGTGGGGGCTATGGAGATCCTGAAATGGTATAATATTCACTCAAAGTAGAGGTCTCTAGGAATAGTCATAAAAAAGTAATGCACAAAGGAAACACAAGATATTCACTGTTAAATTATTCCTCATGTTACACTTTATGTAAAATAACAATAACAAAGAAACATGAAAGTAGGTGAGCATAAAATTTAATGAAACATTTAAGAACTTCTAGAAAAAAGCAAGGCATGATAAAAATATACAACTTCTTGCCTCCAAAATACTCTACTATACTATGGGGTATGGTAATAGGCTAGAAATATTCAGAGAATTAGAGGTTACCACAGTTTCTTTAATTTTATTTAAATTTTACAAAAATGAAATGAGTTGTTCTTTCAAAAATAAAAGGAATTCTGGATTTTTACAGATTTTTCAACACAAAATAAAAAAAAATTGATCTTTTTTTTTGTACTGAAGATTTAAACCAGGATTGTTTAACCACTGGGCCACATCCCCATCCCTTTTTATTTTTCATTTTGAGACAGAATCTTGAAAAGTTGCCTAGGGCCTCACTAAGTTGCTGAGGCTGGCCTCCAACGTGTGGTCCTCCTGCCTCAGCCTGCTGAGCCACTGGAATTACAAAAGTACACCACTGTACCTGGCTTGATCATGTTTTTATATGAAAAATAACAGACATTATATAAACTAGTATTTCTTACCTAATGCTGTATGTATATGGGCTAGGAGGGGTTCTACTTTTTTTTTTTTTAACTCTGAAATTACCTCAGAAAAAGAAAAGAGTAGTTTTTTTGTTTTAGTACATGTGTAGAAATTTAAAAAATTACAAATTCAAATTCCTAATGACATTTTTAATAATAAAACTATTTCTTTTTACATTTAAAAGAGTGATCAAAGCAATATAAGCTTGTTAAGAAGTTTGATAATTCATCTCAACTTGATCATTTGAGAGGCAGTTTCTCTATTTGTGTTAAATGAATATTCTGTAGTTTCACTTCTCTTGGCAAAAAGAAGGATGGTTTATAACACAGAACTGAATACAGCAACAAAATACTTTATTCTAAGTGGACTTACTTCATCTTTTTATTGTAATTAGAGTTGATTTCTTTATTAAAAGAGAGGCTTACATTTTTGATAATAGGTTTTTCTTAATCAAAAAAAGGAAGATTATATTATTTTGTTACCATATGGATATCTACCTTGAAAGAAAAAAAATACATTTAATGATAACTTTCAGAAACATTTCCTGTGAGGTCAGGAACAAGACAGACATTCCCACTATTGTCATCAATATTCAATTCCAAGCCAGGCAGTAATAAGAAGAGGAAAAAGAGATGTATTACTTGAAAAAGAGGATTTGATATTCTAATATTGACAGACAAATACCAGTCTATATAAAAAACCAAAAGATAAATACTAATATAAATAAGACTCAACAAGTTTGCCAGCTATGTTCCCTAACATTCCTACATGCTATCAACAATCAAATAGAAAACTGAATAGAAACAAATTAATGACTGTAAAAAAAGTGTATCTTATACTGATTTATGACTAAAATAACAAAATGAAGTTCAAAGACTTAACAGAACACAGGAATAAATGGACTGATAAATCATGCTAATAAACAATTAACAAGATAAAGAAATGCTCTCAGAAATCATGACGTTGTAATATAAAGCAGGAGTCAGCCAACCATGGGCCCTATCTGGCTTATATAAAATAAATAAATATTTACTTCAAAACAATTGTGTTTATATATCTTTTTCTTATTGTTTGTGGATGTCTTTGTGCTGCAATGGACAAATTAAGTAGTTACAATGTAGACCAAATAGCAGGCTAAGCCTCAGACTTTACTGTTCAGCTCTTTACAGAAAACACTTGATAACTTTTTTTTTAAATACATTTTTTAGGTGGACACGATATCTTTATTTTATTTATTTATTTTTATGTAGTGCTGCCTCACACCTGCTAGGCAAGCGCTCTACCACTGAGCCACAGCCCCAGCACCAACACTTGTTAACTCTCAATCTACAGTAGTTAGAAGTATTTAGCATTGATAGAAGAGATAAATAGAGCAATGGAACAGAATAAAGAGATAAGAAACATGGAAGCTGCTTTGTTTATGATATGAGACATGATATTAGTGGAAAAATTATGAACTCTAATAAAATATCTAGGAAAATCAGCTAGTAGAAAAAATAATTAAAAAATTGAAAACATAAAACTAAAATATTTTATATCAGTACAATAATTCAAAAATTTTTAAAATATCTGAACATTAAAAAAGCTTAGAATTTAGGTGGAAATACAGAAAAATACTTCAAAAAATTCAAAGTAAGAAAGATTTCTTAACATTTTATGGCTGATATTTATTTATCTTAAAATTAGATATGAAAAAATCCCTGGTGGATGAAAAGATTTTTTTAAACAATGAAATATCAAGTTGTACACTGGCCACTGGGAGTAGGCAATTAGCAAAAAGAAGAACTATAATTGATTAATATCATATGTATATACATCCACATATATATAATCATATACATATGATATATATATATATATATATATATATATACACACACACACATATGGCATTCATATGTACCACTAAGGAAAAAAGATTAATAACATAATAGAAATAAAAAACAAATTTTATGAAATAGGATTCTCCAAAGTAGAAACACAAAATTCCCCCAAGTATATGAAAGGATTATTATTCTTACAGGTAATTTTTTAAAATGCAAATATTGAACATAATTAAATAGAAATCCATTTGCATCAGAATGTTGGCAATAAATTATCTTAAAATAATACTTTAAAAAAGTCATTTCAATGATTTCTATTTTCAAAAATCAGAATTTATCAATATTTTGCTTACTGGGAAAGAATATAAATATATAATTGACTTGATATTGAAATATTGAGGGAAGGAGGCAGAACATTTCTTTTATAACCGACCCATAACCACAGCACTATTTTTGTTCTCCAATAATATAATTGAAATCTAAATTTGTAATATAAAAATGTTTTCTTAGAAATAATTTAAAAATCTGAAAGCCATTATACATAGTTTAGCTATTGTGAATTGTGCTGCTATACACTGCACTATGCTGTTTTTAAGTCTTTAGGGTATAGGCCAAGGAGCGGCATTAGCTGGGTTAAATGGTGGTTCCATTCCAAGTTTTTTAAGGACTCTCCATACTGCTTTCGAGATAGGTTGCACCAATTTGCAGTCCTACCAACAATGTTTGAGTGTGCCTTTTTCACCACATCCTCACCAGAGCTTATTGTTGCTTGTATTTTGGATAGCTGCCATTCTGACTGGGATGAGATGAAATCTTAGAGAAGTTTGGATTTGCATTTCTCTAATTGCTAGAGATGTTGAACATTTCTTCATGTATTTGTTTATTGATTGTATATCTTCTTCTGAGAAGTTTCTATTCATCTCCTTAGCCCATTTATTTATTGGGTTGCTTTTTTTTTTTTTTTGGTGTAAGTTTTTTGAGTTCTTTATATATCCTGGAGATCAGTGCTGTATCTGATGTGTGTGGCAAAAATTTGCTCCCAGAATGTAGGCTGTCTGTTCACTTCATTGATTGTTTCTTTTGCTGAAAAGAAGCTTTTTAAGTTTAAATCCATTCCACTTATTGATTCTTGCTTTTATTTCTTGTGCTTTAGGATTTTGTTAGGGAATTCGGAGCCTATTCCAACGTGATGAAGATTTGGGCCTACTTTCTCTTCAATTAGGCACAGGGTCTCTGGTCTAATTCCTAAGGTTTTGATCCACTTTGAGTTGATTTTTGTGCATTGTGAGAGAAAGGAGTTTAGTTTCATTTTGCTGCATATGGATTTCCAGTTTTCCCAGCATAATTTTTTGAAGAGGCTATCTTTTCTCCAATGTAAGTTTGGGCACCTTTGTCTAGTATGAGATAACCGTATTTATGTGGGTTAGTCTCTGTGTCTTCTATTCTTTAACATTGGTTTACATGTCTATTTTGGTGCCAGTGTCATGCCGTTTTTGTTACTATAACTTTGTAGTATAGTTTAAGGCCTGGAATTATGATACCTCCTGCTTCACTCTTCACTTCTTCTTAATTGCTGAAGCTATTCTGGGTCTCTTATTTTTCCAAATAAATTTCATGATTGCCTTTTCTATTTCTATGAGAAATGACTTTGGGATTTTAATTGGAATTGCATTGAATCTGTACAGTGTTTTGGGTAGTATGACCATTTTAATATTGATTTGGCCTATCCAAGCGCATGGGAGATCTTTCCATCTTCTAAGATTTCTTCAATTTCTTTCTTTAGTGTCTTGTAGTTTTCATTGTAGAGGTCTTTCAACACTCTGATTTTTTGGGATTGGCTTACTTCACTTAGCATGTTCTCCAATTCCATCCATTTACCTGCAAATGCCATAATTTTATTCTCTTTTATTGCTGAGTAATATTCCATTGTGTATATATACCACAGTTTCCTTGTCCATTCATATATTGAAGGGCAGAAGGGCATCTAGGTTGCTTCCACAGTTTAGCAATTGTGAATTGTGCAGCTATAAACATTGAAATGGCTGCATTACTGTAGTATGCTCTTGTTAGACTGATTCCCAAGGTTTTTTTTTTTTTTTTTTTTTTGAGGCTATTGTGAATGGAGTAGTTTTTCTGATTTCTCTTTCAGAGCACTCATTGCTGATGCATAGAAATGCATTGGATTTATGGGTGTTGATTTTATATCCTTCAATTTTGATGAATACATTTATTAATTCTGGAAGTTTTCTGTTGGAATTTTTGGATCCTCCAAGTATAATATCATGTCATTCACAAATAATGATAGTTTGAGTTCTTCTCTTCCTATTCATATCCCTTTAATTTCTTTCATCTGTCTAATTGCTCTGGCTAGAGTTCCAAGGACTATATTGAATAATAGTGGTGAGAGAGGGCATCCCTGGCTTGCTCCAGTTTTTAGAGGGAATGCTTCCAAGTTTTTTCCATTTAGGATGATGTTGGCTTAGGTTTAGCATAGATTGCTTTAACAATGTTGAGGTATGTTCCTACTATCCCTAGTTTTTTTAGTGTTTTAAACACGAAAGGGTGCTGTATTTTGTCAAATGCCTTCTCTGCATCAATTGATAAAATCATGTGATTCTTATCTTTAAGTTTATTGATGTGATGGATTACACTTATTGATTTCCATATGTTGAACCAATCTTCATCCCTGGGATGAACCTCACTTAATCATCGTGCATTAGTTTTTTCATATGCATTTGTATGTGATTTGCCAAAAATTTATTGAGAATTTTTGCATCTATGTTCATCGGGATATTGGTCTGAAATTTTCCTTTTTTGATGTGTCTCTGTCTGGTTTTGGAATCAGGGTGATACTTGCCTCATAGAATGTGTTTGGAAGAGTTCCCTCCCTTTCTATTTCATGGAATATTTTGAGGAGTATTGGAGTTAGTTCTTCTCTGTAGGTCTTGTAGAACTCAGTTGAGAATCCATCTGGTCCAGGGCTTTTCTTGGTTGGAAGGCTGTTGATGGCATCTTCTATTTCCTAGCTTGTAATTAATCTGTTTAAGTCATGAATGTCCTCCTGGTTCAGTTTGGGTAGGTCATATAAATTTGTCGGTGTCTTCAGGGTTTTCTAATTTACTGGAGTATAAATTTTCAAAATAGTTTTTATCATCTGTATTTCAGCAGGGTCTGTCATGATTTTTCCTTTTTCACCACAAATTTTAGTAATTTGGATTTTCTCTTTCCTTCTTTTCATTAGGGCAGCTAAGGATTTGTCAATTTTTTCAAAGAACCAGCTTTTTGTCTTGTCAAGTTTTTGAATTGTTTCCTTTGTTTCTATTTCATTGATTTCAGTCCTGATTCTAATTATTACCTGTATTCTACTTCTTTTGGTGATCCTTTGTTCCTCTTTTTCTAGGGCTTGGAGATGTAGTGTCAAGTCATTGATTTGTGGACTTTTTCTTCTTTGAATAGATGAGCTTAATGCAATGAACTTTCCTCTTAGCATTGCTTTCATAGTGTCCCAGAGATTTTGATATCTTGTATCAGAGTTCTCATTTACCTCCAAAAAAATGTTTTATCTCCTCCCTGATGTCTTCATCACCCATTCATCATTCAGTAGCATATTATTGAGTCTCCAGGTGTTAGAGTAGCTTCTTTTTTTAAAACCGTTATTAATTTCTAATTTCATTCCATTATGTTCAGATAGAATGCAGGGTAGTATCTCTATATTTTTATATTTGCTAAGACTTGCTTTGTGGCATAGCATATGATTTATTTTGGAGCAGGATCCATTTGCTTCTGAGAAAAAAAGTGTATTTGCTTGTTGAAGGATGGAATATTCTATATATGCCTGTTAAGTCTAGATTATTGATTGTTCTATTGAGTTTTATCGCTTCTTTGTTTAGTTTTTGTTTGGAAGATCTATCCAGTGGTGAAAAGGTTGTGTTAAAGTCACCCAGTACTATTGTGTTGTTATCTATCTGATTCTTCATGTTCAGAAGGGTTTGTTTGACATACATGGCTGACCCATTGTTTGGGGCATAGATATTTAAGATTCTTATGTCTTGTTGATGTATGATTCCCTTAAGCAGTATGAAATGACCTTCTTTATCCCTTTTCCCTAACTTTGTTTTGAAGTCCACTTTATCTGATATGAGAATGGAAACTTCTGCTTGTTTATGCAGTCCATGTGAAGGATATATTTTTTCCATCCTTTCACCTTCAATCTGTGAGTGTCTCTTTCTATGAGTCTCTTGGAAGCAGCATATTGCTGAGTTTTTTTTTATTTTTATTTTTTTTAAATTTTTTTATATTTAATTTATTTGTTCTATTTAGGTTTACATGATAATAGAGTGCAATTTGATTCATTGTACATAGATAGAGGAAAACATATCAATTCTCTAGTTGTAATTTGTATAGAATCACAACATATATGCAGTCATACATAGAGTTAGGGAATAATGACCATCATATTCCACCACCTTTACTGTCCCCGTGCCCCCTGCCCCCTTACACCCCTGTGAACAGAGTTCCACCATTGTTCCCATGACCTTCCCCACATTATGGATCAGTATCCACTTATTAACGAGTACATTCAGCATTTGGTTTTCTGAGATTGGCTTACTTCACTGACCATGATATTCTCCAACTCCATCCATTTACCTGCAAATGCCATAAATGTATTCTCTCTTATTGCTGAGTAATATTCCATTGTGTATATATACCACAGTTTCTTTATCCAGTCATCTATCGAAGGGCATCTAGGTTGGTTCCACAATTTAGCTATAGTGAATTGAGCTGCTATAAACATTGAAGTGGCTGCAACACTG
>CM053408.1:72707174-72756144 GCA_028644305.1 Xerus rutilus
ACAACCTTGCCAACACTTATTGTTGTTTGTATTCTTGGTAGTTGCCATTCTGATTAGTGTGAGATGAAATCTTAGTGTAGTTTTGATTTTCATTTCTCTGATTGCTAGAGATGTTGAACATTTTTTCATATGTCTGTTGATGGATTGTATATCGTCTTCTGTGAAGTTTGTGTTCAGCTCTTTGGCCCAGTTGTTGATTGAGTTGTTAGTTTTTTTGGTGTTAAGCTTTTTGAGTTCTTTATATATCCTGGAGATGAGTTCTCTATCGGATGTGTGTGTGTGTGGCAAAGATTTGTTCCCAGAATGTTGTCTCTCTGTTCACTTCATTGATTATTTCTTTTGCTGAGAAGAAGCTTTTTAGTTTGAAGCCATCCCATTTGTTGATTCTTAATTTTACTTCTTGTGCTATAGGAGTCTTGTTAAGGAAGTATGGTCCTAATCCTACATGATGAAGATTTGGGCCTATTTTTTCTTCTATTAGGTGTTGGGTCTCTGGTGTGATTCCCAGGTCCTTGATCCACTTTGAGTTGAATTTTGTGCATGGTGAGAGATAGGGGTTTAGTTTTATTTTGCTGCATATGGATTTCCAGTTTTCTCAGCATCATTTGTTGAACAGGCTATTTTTTCTCCACTCTACGTGTTTGGCTCCTTTATCTAGTATAAGATAACTGTATGTAAGTGGGTTTGTCTCTGTGTCTTCTATTCTATACCACTGGTCTACATGTCTATTTTGGTGCCAGTACCATGCCATTTTTGTGACTATAGCTTTGTAGTATAATCTGAGGTCTGGTATTGTGATGCCTCCTGCTTCACTCTTCTTGCTAAAGATTGCTTTGGCTATTCTGGGTCTCTTATTCTTCCAAATGAATTTCATGATTGCCTTTTCTATTTCTATAAGTAATGACATTGGGATTTTAATTGGGATTGCATTGAATCTATATATCACTTTGGGAAGTATGGACATTTTGACAATATTGATTCTGCCTATCCAGGAGCATGGGAGATTATTCCATCTCCTAAGGTCTTCTTCAATTTCTTTCTTCAGTGTCTTGTAGTTTGCATTGTAGAGGTCTTTCACCTCTTTTGTTAAATTGACTCCCAGGTATTTTCTTTTTTTTTTTTGTTTTTGAGGCTATTGTGAATGGGATACTTTTCCTAATTTCTCTTCAGAGGGTTTATCATTGATATATAGAAATGCAATTGATTTGTGGGTGTTGATTTTATATCCTGCTACTTTGCTGAAATCATTTATTGATTCTAAAAGTTTTCTGGTAGAATTTTTTGGATCCTCTAAGTATAGAATCATGTCATCCACAAATAATGGTAGTTTGAGTTCTTCTTTTCTGATTTGTATCCCTTTAATTTCTTTCATCTGTCTAATTGCTCTGACTGGTGTTTCAAGGACTATGTTGAATAGCAGTAGTGAGAGAGGACATCCCTGTCTAGTTCCCATTTTCAGAGGGAATGATTCCAATTTTTCTCCATTTAGGATGATGTTGATTTTGGGTTTAGCATAGATAGCTTTTACAAAGTTAAGGAATGAGCTGGGCTCGGTGGCTCAAGCCTGTAATCCCAGCACTTAGGGAGGCTGAGACAGGAGAATCGAGAGTTCAAAGTGAGCCTCAGCAATGGCGAGGTGCTAAGCAACTCAGGGAGACCCTGTTTCTACATAAAACACAAAATAGTGCTGGGGATGTGGCTCTGGTCGAGGACCCCTGTGTTCAATTCCCAGTACCAAAAGAAAAAACCAAAAACCAAAAACCAAACAAACAAACAAAAAACAAAGTTAAGGAATGTTTCTATCCCAAGTTTTTCTAGTGTTTTGAGCATAAAAGGGTGTTGTGTTTTGTCAAATGCCTTCTCTGCATCGATTGACAAAATCATATGATTCTTATCATTAAGTCTATTCATGTGATGTATTATGTTAATTGATTTCCGTGTGTCGAACCAACCTTGCATCCCTGGAATGAACCCCACTTGATCATGGTGTATTATTTTTTTGATATGTTTTTGTATGTGATTTGACAGAATTTTATTGAGAATTTTTGCATCTATGTTCATCAGGGATATTGGTCTGAAGTTTTCTTTCTTTGATGTGTCTCTGTCTGGTTTTGGAATCAGGGTGTACTTGCCTCATAGAATGAGTTTGGAAGAGTTCCCTCCTTTTCTATTTCATGAAATAGTTTGAGGAGAATTGATATTAGTTCTTCTTTGAAGGTCTTGTAGAAATCAGCTGAGAATTCATTTGTACCTGGGCTTTTCTTGATTGGAAGGCTCTTGATGGCATCTTCTATTTCCTTGCTTGAAATTGATCTGTTTAAGTTGTGTATGTCCTCTTGGTTCAGTTTGGGTAGGTCATATGCCTCTAGAAATTTGTCGGTGTCTTCAGGGTTTTCTATTTTATTGGAATATAAATTTTCAAAATAGTTTCTAATTATCCTCTGTATTTCAGTAGCGTCTGCCGTGACATTTCCTTTTTCATCACGAATTTTAGTAATTTGAGTTTTCTCCCTCCTCCTTTTCATTAGGGTAGCTAAGGGTTTGTCAATTTTGTATACTTTTTCAAAGAAGCAGCTTTTTGTCTTGTCAATTTTTTGAATTGTTTCTTTTGTTTCAATTTCATTGATTTCAGCCCTAATTTTGATTGTTTCCTGTCTTGTACTTCTTTGGGTGTTACTTTGTTCTTCCTTTTCTAAGGCTTTGAGACGAAGAGTCAATTCATTTATTTGTTGATTTTTACGTCTTCTAATGAATGAGTTTAGTGCTATGAACTTTCCTCTTAGCACTGCCTTCATGACATCCCACAGATTTTGGTATGTTGTATCAGAGTTTTCATTTGCCTCAAAGAATTTTTTTTATCTCTTCCTTGATGTCTTCTGTTATCCATGCATCATTCAATAGCATATTATTTAGTTTCCAGAGGATGGAGTAGTTTCTGTTTTTTAATCTGTCATTGATTTGTAATTTTATTCCATTGTGGTCAGATAAGATGCAGGGTAGAATCTCTATTTTTTTGTATTTGCTAAGACTGGCTTTGTGACATACATATGATCTATTTTGGAAAAGGATCCATGTGCAGCTGAGAAAAAAGTGTATTTGCTCGTTGATGGATGGAACACTCTATATATGTCTGTTAAGTCTAAATTATTGATAGTTTCATTAAGATCTATGGTTTCTTCATTAAATTTTTGTTTGGAAGATTTATCCAATGGTGAGAGAGCTGTGTTAAGATCTCCGCATATTATTGTGTTGTGGTCTATTTGATTCTTGTATTTGAGAAGGATTTGTTTGACATATATAGAAGCCCCATAATTTGGGGCATATTTATGATTGTTATGTATTGTTGATGTATGATTCCCTTAAGAAGTATGAAATGACCTTCTTTTTCTCTTTTCACCATCTTTGGTTTGAAGTCCACTGTATTTTATATGAGGATGGAAACTCCTGCTTGTTTGCGGGATCCATGTGAGTGATATGTTTTTTCCCATCCATTCACTTTCAGTTTGTGGATGTCTTTTCCTGTAAGATGAGTCTCTTGAAGACAGCATATTGTTGGGTCTTTTTTTTTTGATCCAGTCTGTCAGTTTATGTCTTTTATTTGGTGCATTTAAGCCATTTACATTCAGGGTTATTATTGAGATATGATTTATAATTCCAGTCATTTTGGTTTGGTTTTGGTTTTTACCTTGACTTGTTTTCTCTTTTGAATGGTCTTTGCTTTAGTGTAGTTCCTCTCTTTGTAAATTTTCATCAAATCTGAAGCTCAATTTTGCTGGATATAGGATTTTTGGTTGGTATCCATTGTCTTTCAGGCCTTGGAATATGCTATTCCATGATCTCCTGGCTTTGAGGGTCTGGGTTGAAAAATCTGCTGAGATATGAATTGGTCTCCCCTTATATGTAATCTGGTTCCTCTCTTGTGTGGCCTTTAAAATTCTATCCTTATTCTGTATGTTGGGCATTTTCATTATAATGTGCCTTGGTGTAGATCTGTTGAAATTTTGTACGTTTGGTGTCCTGTAAGCCTCTTGTATTTGATTTTCCATTTCTTTTTTCATATTTGGGAAGTTTTCTGATATTATTTCATTGAAGAGATTGTGCATTCCTTTGGTTTGAAATTCTGTCCTTTCATCTATCCCAATGAATCTTATCTTTGGTCTTTTGATGCTGTCCCATATTTCTTGTATGTTCTGTTCATGATTTTTTACCATTTTCACTGTATGGTCAAGTTTATTTTCAAGATTGTATATCTTGTCTTCATTATTCGAGGTTCTGTCTTCCAGGTGATCTAGTCTACTGATGATGCTTTCTATTGAATTTTTTATTTGGTTTATTGTTTCCTCCATTTCAAGTATTTCTGATTGTTTTTTTTTTTCACAATCTTTAACTCTTTCTTAAAATAATCTTTTGCTACTTTTAATTGCTCTCTTATCTCTTTGTTAGAATAATCGATGGTTGCCTTTATTTGCTCTCCTATTTCTTTGTTGGCTTCATCAATTTTTGCCTGTAATTGTTCACTTATGTCATTCTTTGTTCGCTGATCATTTTAATTATGTACATTTCAAATTCTTTCTCTGACATTTCAACAACTGTGCTGTCCATGGATTCTGTTACAGTGGTAATTCAGTTTATTTGGGGTACTTTCTTCCCTTGTTTTTTCATGTTGATTGTGTATCTTCCTTTCTTGAAATACCAAACTGAAGTATTGTGGCTTCTATCCTATAATCTTGTATTGACACTCCAGATTACTTGTGTCTCACCTTGAAGCTACTTCTGTTTTCCCAGTGTCCCCAGATGGGCACTACTGTCATTAAAGTTGGTGGCAGAGGTAGTGGATGTACCACTAGAGGGCAGTGGGAGTGGCCTTGGCTGGGCTCCTGAGGTGGCCCCTGAGGGCTGTTTTGCCCCTCTTTTGCATTCCTGCTGGTGAACAGGAACTCTGGAGCAGAACTGGAGGCTGGCCCAGGTCTCACTTAGGCAGGGTCACAAGCAGAAGTGTCTGTGTGCGACCCTTACAGTAAGTGTGAGCTCCCCTGTGGCTGGAGGCTAGCAGACTCTGATCTGCCTTAACTGGGCACCCCTGGCATTCCCTAAGGGTGGTTTTGGGCCTCCTGTGTCACCTGACCACAGGAACTCTGGAGCGGAACTGAGGTGGGCCCAGAGGCACTTGGGTGGGGCCTCTTCATGCTGGTATCTTTGCAGGCTACTCTTATCCTGGGTATGTCTTCCTCTGTGGCTAGTGGCTAGCAGCTCCTGGTCTTCTGTTGACTGGACACCCGTGGAGTTTCCTGAGGGCAGATCTGGGCCCTCTGTTGCTCCTGCTGGGCCACAGGAATTCTGAAGTGGAACTGGGGCAAGCCAGTGCTGCCCTTGGGTGGGATTGGCTCATGCTGGTGTCTCTGGATCGACTCTTGCCCTGAATTTGGGCTCACCAGTGGCTAGAGATAGCAGTCCCTTGTCTCCCTTTGGCTGGACAACGTTGGAGGTTCCTGAGGGCGGATCAGGGCCCTTTCTGGCTCCTGTTGGTCCACAGGCACTCTGGTGAGTCTTTTTTTTAAATTCAATCTGCCAGTCTATGTCTTTTAATTGCTGAGTTTAGGTCATTGACATTCAATGTTATTATTGAGACATGGTTTGTATTTTCAGGCATTTTGGTTTATTCTTAGTTTTTAACTTGACAGGGTTTCTCCTTTGATTGGCCTTTCCTTTATTGGAGGAATTACATTTTGCAGGTTTTCATTGTTGTTTTTAATTTCCTCCTCATAAAATATTTTGCCAAGAATGTTCTGTAGTGCAGGCTTTCTTGCTATAAATTCTTTTAATTTTTGTTTACCTTGAAAAGTTTTTATTTCATTATCAAATCTAAAACTTTATTTTACTGGATATAAAATACTTGGTTGGCATCCATTGTCTTTCAGAGCTTAGTATATGTTGTTTGGAGCTCTGCTAGCTTTAAGGGTCTGGGTTGAGAAGTCTGCAGAGATCCTAATTGGTTCCCCCTATATGTAATCTGAGTCCTTTCTCTTGTGGCTTTTAAGACTCTCTCCTTATTCTGTACACTAGGCATTTTCATTATGATGTGCTTTGGTGTAGATCTGTTGTGATTTTGTACATTTGGTGTCTTGTAAGCCTCTCATATTTGATTATCCAATTCATTCTTCATGTTTGGAAAATTTTCTGATATTATTTCATTGAATAGATTGCTTATTCTTTTGGTTTGAAATTCTATGCCTTCCTCTTTCCCATAATTCTTAAATGTTGTTTTTTCATGTTATCCCTTAATTCTTGGATGTTCTGTTCATGGTTTCTTACCATCTTCACTGTGTGGTCAACTCTGTTCCCAAGATAAAATATTTTGTCTTTATTGTCTGAGGTTCTGTCTTCCAAGTAATCTAATCTATTGATGATGCTTTCTATTGAGTTTTTCATTTGGTTTATTGTTTCTTTCATTTTGAGGATTTCTGTTTGTTTCTTTTTCAGAATCTCTACCTCCATATTGAAGTAATCTTTTGCTTCCAGTATTTGCCTATGTAGCTCTTTATCAAAATGATCTTTTACTGGGCTTGCTCTCTTTTATTATTCTTTAACTCACAGAACATTTTAATTATGTACATCCTGAACTCTTTCTCTGACATTTCTTCTGCTGTGCTGACCATGGATTCTAAGAATGTTTTATCTTGGTTTGTTTGAGGCACTTTATTCCTTGTTTTTTGATGTTGTTAGTGTATCTTTCCTTCTAGCTCTGCAGATCCAAGGTGTTACAGGTTTTATCCTATAGGCTTATAGTTTCCTTACAGGGTTCAATACTTCTCCTTTAAGGGGGAGACCAATATTGACAGATCTCTATACAAACAAAATATAGTTTCAAATCAAGTAGCTCCTAATAGCTCCTAAATACATTTACGGCATAGTCACAATATAAAGAAAATATAAATTCAATTAGCATCTACTATATAAAAAATAGGTTTGCATAAGGGTCTACAGTTTCTGTGGGTGGGCTAGAGAGAACTGAGGGTGGGATGTAGGATAGGATGTTAGGGAGTTAGGAAGTGAGGATATAGTTATTAAATCCTAGAAAGCATGAAAGTGGAATCCAAAAGAAGTTGACTATTAGTAGAAAGGAGAGAAAGAGATTTGGGGAAGACCAGTAAGAAGGAAGAAAATAGAGTACAACTAATGAGGAGACATAAAAATTAAGAAAAATAAAACCTGTATAGGTGGAAGTTATGAGACTATATAATACAACTGTAGTATACTAATCAGATATCCCAGTCTACTGTATCCTAATGCATAAAAAGTACTTGGTTTCACACATGTTGGGGATGTGAGGGCAGGAAAAGAGTGAGCAAGAGAGTAAGAAGAAAGAAAAAAAAGAAAGGAAGAAAAGAGAAGAGATAAAAAACAAAAAAAAGGAATATTAGGGAAAATTTTTTTTAAAAAGTCTCAATGTTAATAAACAGGATTGCTTCCCTTCACCTCCAGTAGGTGGAGTTGTCTGTTGCTTACTGGTGTCTGCCTGCTCAGGTGAAAAATAGTGCAGCTAGAGTCTCACATAAAAGCCATCTGCTTCATAGATAGGATGAAAGGCTGGACCAGTCAGTGGTCTTGGATGCAGCATTCAGAGATGCTGCTCTGTGGTGTGCTGTGCTGAAGTAAAAGTTTGTCTCCAGATCCTGCCCCCCCATAGGCAAACAGGGAGGTTCCACCCTGATAGATGGAGATCCACACAGAAACAGCAGCCAGGGACCTGCATGGGAGCTGGGGTCCCAGGATCAAAGTCTAGGGGTCCTGCGTGGGTGGGCAACCTGAGATCCTGTGGAGTGTGTGGGCACTGGAGCCAGGGATCCTATGTAGGAGTAGGCTTTGCATGGGGTCTGAGTCCCACACTGGAGTGCACAGCTGGGTTTCTGTGCCCCTTCCAGCTGGAGTCCCTCCCAAATGCTGGGGCCATGCTGCCCTGTGGGCATGCCAGTGGAGTTCCTGTGTGGAGGCAGCTGTCAGGTGTCCTCTAAAAACTCGCTGAGAAACAGTGTTTCCACTACTTTAAATCCTGGTCCTGGTCCCCGTCCATCTAGGCCGCCATCTTGGAACCCGCTCTTTTGTGCTTCTTATACACAACTCTCACCCTTGTGCTTGAAAGTTCTGTATGGGGGGGGAAAGGATTATATTTATAAAATTCAGGAATTTTGCACTGAAATCTTGCTTTAATAATGTTCATTATATAACAGTTCAGGTATAATTCAAATGGTTTATAAATCAAAATCTGCTAAGTGAAACTACATTTTTATATGCTTTACAGTTTAACTGCTAAAGCAATACCAGAAGGTGGCTATATAAAAACCCCTAATCTAGAAAATTATAGCTTGCATGAACTCACAGGTTAGAACCATAGTGAAACTGATGTTTTAATATTGTGAATAATATAATTATCATAATTTTTATCACTGTCATTATTGCAATTGATTAAAGCCAATTGTTGAATATGCCAGAATAGTAACAAATCTACTTAAAGAAGATTCAATCCAAAAGTAAACAATTATAGTCTAATTAAATACATGGAGTTGGCTGCATTTATTGAAGAATAATTTTCTACTATTCTCTTTGTTAATAGGGCTTCATCTTGTGACGCAAAATCCTTTGAAAAAAATTTGGTAAATGAGAATGAATTATTTCATGAATGGACTGTTTGATTCTTAGAACATCAAGTTTAGCTGTTATTCAAAAATGACCAATTCCTAGGCTCTGTGCATCATATTGACTAGAGGAAAGGTTGAATTAATCATAAATTACTGTGATCTTTTAGATATACAATAATCTATCTTTGACAGAGAAGAGTCAAACCAAGGGGAAAAGGTCATATCAGAGCTATGCTACATGTTCTTTAGCATTTTTCAGAACATTCAAACATGACTTTCAAGTAGTGACTATTGTGTAGAAACTATTTCACTGCTTTAGAATCACTTTTTAGCCTATATATGTGAGTCCTTCAGACTAATACACACATCTCAGAAACACTATGCTACTAGACTCAGTTAATTGGTTAATGCAAAATAAATCTGAGGCCTGACTCTCACAGTGCACTTATTATAGTCATTAGAAAAAACATGCTACCAAATATTAACTAATTATTAATATTATAGAAGAAACATTACCGAATAAACTTTTTGCTCCAAGGATAAAATTGAATGGAGTTCCAATATGAAAGCATACATGGAATGTGTCTAAACAGGGAGTATCTTTGAAGAACTTTAACAAATAATGTTGGTTCTGGAAAACACTAACAAATCATCAAAAGACGTTTAAGAAAGAAGTAGGCTTAAACAGAGAAAAAAATGATGAGGAAACAAAACTAGGAGGAGATGCACAGTTGTACTGTAAGGTAATATTAAAAAACTAAATAAAAAAACAACAAAACCAAAACAAAGCAAAACTGCATCTACCTAAAAGACAATTGTTCCTAGAAGGAATGAGGAAAACAACCACACACAAAAGTTCACAATTCATAGGGAATATGTAATCTGCCAAATATGTCTCCTAATTACAAACTCTTCTGTTCGCAAGGTTTATTTAGAGTAATGCAGAGCACAGGGACTGAGGAAACAGTTAAGGCTGTTTTGAAATTTGAAATCATGATTTGTGTTACAGCCCTTCCTCCAAATGAACATTATATTACATCATGTCTTTTAAGATCCGAAGAATAACTTATGTCCAAACCTTACAGATTACATTCATTGTGGCCACAAAATCTAACCATAGTCCTAAACTGCTCTATCTGTATGATGCCAAGCCACTTCATGTTCTGACTCTTTTTATTTAATTGATTGAATTTGATGATAAAACAATTAACTTATCTATCAATTTATGTTACACAAATAACCCACATGTATTGTAGAAAAATTAGAAAATATAACAAAGTAAACAAAAAGAAAATTTTGTTCATAATTTTGTAACATAGACATTATTAGAGTTGACTTCATTGTTTCCTTCCACATTTATTAAATCTATAAATGATGTTATAATTATATAAATGATATCTTTAATTGGTCTTCAAATCTTTACTTGTCCATTTTCATGATATGGCTATAGTTTACAAAAATTTAATAACACTGCCCCTGTTTTGTAACCTGCTTTAGATTTTTAAAAAAGGAAGTCAATTTCTCCTCAGCAATATGAGGTCAGGAACCACGTCTGTTTTGCTCACTGCTGTATCCCCAGAGTTCACATGGTGCCCAGTCATAATTCGTCAATTGAATGAGCCCTCGGGTCTATCTTTATTAACACATTTGAATCTTCTATGATTTAAAGTAACATAAGGGACTAATGCATAAATTATAAATTGTGTTATAAGTTGAAAAAGAGCCAGGTAGATTTGGAATGTCTATCACCTCATTTGAACCCATTTTTTCCCTTTCATACGCCCAACATATCTTCCCAGAGAAGATCTTGGCCTCTGGATAATGATTCTTATTTTTCTTGGATTGATAGCAACCTTGGGAGTAACTTTGGTCTCCTAGTTCATTTTCTGGAAGTTGGTCAATATTGGCTATTTTCAATTTTAACTTACACAATTAAATCTCTTTTTAGTTTAAAAAATGGACAATAAACATGAATATTAAATTTCTTCTGGGAAGTTTTTAAAATTTACATATATTTTATTTCAATATCATAATTTTCTTTTCTTTGACACAGAATTGATAAATTTTAAAAATCAAATACCTACTTATAAGTAATGTCACCAGTTACGGTGGTATAGAAAGACTGAAAGGCTCAACACCTTGATGCCAATATTCATTATCAATAAAAGAGCTTATGTAGTAGGTTTTTGTTGAGTTGTTACATCCTTTAGTTAATATATTTCAGACTGTATAGATCCTTTTTTCTTCTTGGCTCAAGCATGCTATTGGTTATTAAGATTTGATGGGTTGTAAGCAATGTATAATCCACAAATGACTCTTATAATAGTAGATATTCATGCATGATTGAATGGCTGTCTATACACATTAAATCTTACTTTCAATCCTTTTATTAATAGTACACTCACAAAGGTTGATTTTTCTAATTTATTTTTGCCTTTCAGAAAAACAAGCCCTTAAATTTATGTAATAACTTAATGTGTTTACAGAAATTTGACATCCATTATTCCACTTGATTCACAATAATCCTTTGAACTAGTCAGGACCAGTTTTACTACTATTCCTATTTTCACATGCAGTGAACTGAGGTTCAGAAAAGTCAAGGCACTTGCTTCATGTCACAAGATTTTAAATGACATAGCTGAGCCCACACCCAGACCTTCGCATAACTATACTGTTGCACCATGTGATGATTTTGAGTTCTCTGAACTGTATCTCCACATAAAATAATACGACGTGGATAAATTTCGGCTGTTCAAGTTTCCTCCAGCAAAGAGCATGAAGGCTGAAATCAAAGCTGTCTTACTTCAGATACTGGCAGACGACATGGTATCGTGCAATTCAGTCCCCCTGTCCATTGAACTTACTGGTATTTTACTTATTTCTACTCTCTCGTTTTTTTGTTTGTTTGTTTGTTTTGTTTTGTTTTGTTTTGCTTTTTAATTTGTTTCTTAGGTGTCTGAACTATTTAACAAAAAATATTAGAAAAAAAAAAGAATGAAGAGTTTTAGAAATTTGTGATTTTTTTCCCTTAAAATATATATAACCCTTTGTATTTCAGAATAAGAGAATTATCATGAGGAAAAAAATACAAAGATTTGTACACGTGTTAGCTTTTTTACCTTATGGAACATTTTACTACAACTATCATAAACCTTAGAGTTTTGTTTCTGCTTCCCTTTCCCTGTAGCACACGGTAGAGATGTGATGAGAGGTCAAATGTAACCAAAGTTGTGGAGGTTAATAACAAGTGAACTCCGTCTGGAGCAGTGGCGAACCCCTGTAATTCAAGTGGCTTGGGAGGCTGAGGCAGGAGGATTGCGAGTTCAAAGCCAGTCTCAGCAAAAGCAAGGTGCTAAGCAACTCAGTGAAACTCTGTCTGTAAATAAATTACAAAACAAGGCTGCGGATGTGGCTCAATGGCTGAGTGCCCCTGAGGTCAATCCCTGATATGCCCCCACCAAAAATAAATAAATAAATAAATAAATAAACAAACAAACAGGTGAACTAGACCAAATATTGTATTTTGGGCTTAACTGGGCTAGAAAAGTTAGCACTTGTGTTGTTAAGTTGTAGTCAATTCTTTGGTGTTTTATCAATTTTATAAGTTTTTTTTTCCCTCTCTACTTCCAGAAATCAGCAAGGCCAATTCTTAAATCCCTGCCTACAATTGTAAGCTAAGAAACTTTATTATAAATTAAATACATTCACAAGTATTTCTGTATTTTTTCCCTAAAAATTGTTGAAATACATCATGTGGAATTTATAGTACACTTTCAAAATGACAATGTAGCAGATAGGATATTCCTTTTGAAAACCATCATGTTATAAATTTTAATATTTGTACAAAAGAGTGACATAAGATCTGATTCCAAAGAATGCAATCATGAGTAAAGAATCTTATGTGAATAAATAAATAAAAAGGATTGAAGAAAAAAAAGAGACAGCTTAGGAAAGGAAAATACATACTTGAATGTGTCAAATACATTTATTACAAAATAATAACAGTTCTGCAATAAAGAAATTTCTCTTTGGAGTATCATGTTGCCCACAAGATACATAGATGCGCTCATGAACTCGATGGCTATTTGTAGAGCACTCTTTCTACATTGGTGCCTTACTGACAGCACTACCTTTGCTATGGAAGACGTGGCCACTAATGAAGCAAAATCTCTACCTTCAAGCATTTTGCAGTCCACTTAGGAAGAGAAGAATTTCAACTAATAGAATAAAAGGTAGGGGTGTAAAAGGTGTTTGAGAATGGGAAAAGAGGATAAGTTGGATTCTCCCAAACTAGGATGGAGTGGAGAACCATGATGACGCCACATTATCAGAAAGCCCCCAAATCAATTAGGAGATGTTGAAAAACTCCTGGCAGGCATCAGGTGGTGATTTAATGTAGTAATTCTTATAACAAAGCATAATTAAAAATATCTTCTCTTATGTAAATAAATACTTTCTCCAGATTGTGGGAGACAATTGGCCTATAGGGTCATAGCTGGCAACTAAAGTGTGAATGGGAAGATTTCCCAGAATGGGGCATGGCCAAGGCCAGCCAGCATGCAATGGAAAGGCCAGCACAACTGTGCTCTCTTGATCAGCTGCAGATGGTTATTATCTGCAGCTTTCTGCTTTGTTAAGTAAGTTTAAAAGTTTGAATAAATGTAGGATGCTGTTTTAGGGGAACGGGTTATTTTGGGTAGCCTGTAGGTGTAACCTAATGTGTAAAGGATCAACAAGATTATACAAAATTTACAATCACACAAAATTTGTTATTACCTGCATAATTGAAAGACAGGAGAAAGTATCTAAATTCAGGAAAGGATAGGAAATTGAACAGAAGTAATTACATTTTCCAGATAACTACTTTCTCCTGGTCTTAAGTGCTTTAGTGACATCATTCATTTAATCATAACAATAATTTATAAGGAAGGTATAATTGAATGTATTTAAAGGAGGAAACCAGGGCTCAGAAAAGATGGTAGACTTAACTTGGCCAAAATCATACAGCTCTTAAATAAGGGAAATTGAATGCAAATCCAGGTATATCTGATCTATTTACTAGGTGGTTATTTGTTTTTCCATCTAGAGATTTTCAATCTAGTTGAAGAAACATAAATGTCACACATTAAAAGTACAAGGCAGCATAGTGTGATAAACATCACATGTATGATAGTTCTGTGAAAATTTGAAGAGAGAGAATATATTTGGCCGTAGTATGAAGATATAAGATTTAACTGAACCCTAAAGATATAATGTTTGATTGATAAGGTAGGTGGATGAGAATAATATGCATTTCTGGCTTGAAGGAAACAGTCTTCTTCCAAGTGAGTAGAGGTGGAAGAACACAAGGTGTATTCTGCAGATGGAAAAAAAACCCAGTTTGAAATAAGGAACATTAGAAAATATGCCTTGAAAATTATTTCCATTGGTTGTGAACATCTCTATATGGTAAGAAGCTTGCTGAAGAAATGTCTTTTACAAAGTACATTCATAGACTTTGTCTTTCAGAAGTGGTTTTCAAAAAGCAACCCATGACCATGAACAGCATGGAGACTCAAAGTCTGGATCCTCAAGCATCTCACCAGGCATTTTAAATATAAATCTCTGGAAGTGGAGCCAGAGTTGACTCTAAGGAAATAAAATTTAAGAAACACTGTTGTTAAGCTTGTGGAGTCACTGGAAGTTTGAGAATGGGAGACAGAACCTGAAGATATTGAAGGCTTAAAAAATAGTGCCTGTCATTTTTAGATAGAGATAAAAATAAACAGGATGTTAGGTCCTGAATTAAAAAAGAGTCTCAGTAAGGAACTGAGGGGACTGGTAAGGAAATCTAAATTAGAAACCAGGATGCATTGACTAGATAAACATAATAGGGTGATTGGGTTAAGAAGGAGCTGCAATCTTTTAGGTCCACAGGTCCCATAGCCTGCTGCAGTTCTTAGAACCCAGAGTGTATCGTGATAAGACTAATTCTAGAACTAACACACTTATGGAACTGAGGATGTTCATATAATTTTTGCCCAGGGCAGATGCTCAGAACCCAGATGGAGCTGAATCAGCACAGAAAACACCAGTGACCCTCACTGGGAGGATCTTCAGAAAGTTGATATGTTTAGCACTGTTTTTACATCTTGCAATATATATAACATCTCCATGCTAGAGAAATTTTTAAGATAAGAATTTAAGTGCTTTATAATAAAGTGTTGTTTGGGAACATCATGCTTTAAACTCATGAGATCATTATTGCTAAGAAAACTGAATGTATTTAAATTGTATCCTCTAGGAAAAATAATTCAAAGGATTGAACCATCAACTTTCAAACTGCAGTAAATAGACCATACATGACATGAAAAATTCAAAGCACTATTTTTCATGAAAATTATAGCAGTACTATAAATTATAGTGGAGTTCATGATAATATTGCACTTGTGTAGCTGCCTGAAGAAGTCTCTTTTACAAAGGATGTGCATGGGCTTTGTCTTCCTGAGGCCAATATGAAGCTCTCAGAAAAGGACAGTGTTGTAGTTGCAGGATGGGAAATACTTTATATGAATGATAATAGTTAAAAAAAAACATAATGATTTCATGAGAATAATTATTTAAACAATTCATCAATCAATTACTTCCTTATACAATTAATCAGTAAATATATTGAAAAGAAAACACAAATGGCAGGACAGAAAGCACAGCATCCTATCATCTTCAATTTCTTTTTAAAAAATAAAAAAACTAATAAATTTATTTTTATTTTCGTATTTTATACTGGTGCATTATAGTTATACATAATGGTGGAATTTGTTGTTACATAGTCATATGTGCATACAATGGAAAAACATAATTTCTCAAATATCTCTTGGAATGAGAATTGGAAAAATTGGACTAATATGTGAAGCAGCCACTGATAAATCTGAAAGAGACTAATGTTGGCTGAGAATGGCTTGGCTCTTGGTGACTAAAAAATTTTGCTTTATGCTATAAATGTTATTTATCATAATAAAAGGCTACTATACTTAAAATACACTGCATTTACTGTCTTTGGGTATCCTTCCAGTGAAACTTCAAGGCTTTTTTGAAAATTATTGACAATAAAGATTGCAATGCCCCATATGCATTATCTGGCTTGATGACTGACATGATGTCATGTGCTGGATCTATGTCAGGAGAAGCTGATGCCTGTCAGGTACCTTTAGCTCTGTTATCCAATCATTTTCTCCCATAGTGCCCATTAAATGAAAGTTTTTATCAATGTAAGATATTTTATGTGAAAATATTTTCACATAGTAGTTTCTTATTTCAATTAATTTCAAAAGTTATGTGTTCCATTTGTGTGTCAGACACCAACCTAACTGCTGGGGATAAAGTGAACATAATTCCTACCTTCATGGAGTTCTCAGTGTAAAAGTATATTCAAAAAATAATACTTAGAAATTTATAATGTAAAATTAGTCCTACTTTCTGGGCAAACTGCAGACCTAGAATAATGGCTCCTTCTCCAGAGATGTGGAAGGAATTTGAGCATGAGCTCATGTCACCCACCATTCCTCAGGGGCTTCATCATGGAGACTTAAAACTCAGTAAAATGTCCACAGGAGCTAAGTTGCCTTCTCCCTATTCAACTCTGCACTCTAAAGTCAAATTCTGTTGTGCCTAATCCAACATTTGGTACCTGTAGGCAAAATAATATAGTTTGTAGCTGTCCTACATTTTGAATAAACCCAAGGTTTCCATAAGTCTACACCCAAAGAGGAAGAATTGGTTTCAGTACCCAAGGACTACTGATAACTTCAATAGTGTTATTGAAGAGCTAAAAAGGAAGTTCTTTAATAGGACCTGCACCACTTTTCCCCTTCTTCTTTCAGAATGATTCTGGTGGACTACTGGCTTACTGTAATTCCAGAAATATCTGGCATCTTGTTGGAATAGTAAATTGGAGTGATGGATGTGGTAAAAAGAATAAGTTAGGTGTCTATACTCAAGAGACTTCTTATCATGGCTAGATAACCTCCAAGACTGGACTCTGAGAGAAAAGTATGAAATAGGACTTCAGGATCTTCTTGTTTATTGCTTCAAGATCTTTTTTATTTTAATTGATGGTAATTGAGTCATTTTCTTATATAACAAAATACAAATGTCTGTGCCAATATTTTATTATCTGTAAAACATTCATTTTTTAACTTATTTAACTGATATAGAAGACAAGAAGAAAAGAAATTGAAGGTCAAACTATTATTTTTATTAATAATTGAGTTTTGATTTATCCTACCATTATGTTCAGAATTGAACCTAATATGTTTTTCATAATTAAAAGAAAATAGACATTTTGTAAATATGAGAACATATATGCTGGATCTATCAAATAAATTATTTTATTGTATAAATTATAATTGCGTTTTGTTAAACTGAAATGTGTGATACAAATAATGTACATTCATTTTTTATTTATATATGAAATAGTTTGTGTACTTCACAAAATCATATGATCTTGGAGTGGAGATGAAACAATATCAGAAGTTCATGTAGACCAGGTCTTTAAATTTATAAGTCAAGAAACTGAACACTGGAGAAGAGTAATTATTTAAGTCATTATTTATCATCTCTGATAAACTGATAAATTTTCCCTCATCAAGTTTAGACACAAAATTTGTCAAGAATTAAAAAATAACATTTAAATTGCAAATCTGTATATAATTTGTCTTTTTATCCTTCTTTTGTCACTTGTCTTTTCTTACAACAAAAATAATGTGAAGTCCTTGAGGGCAGGGGGCTGCAAGACACCTGTTGTAGCAGCTCTCCTCAAATCCAAAGTGCATCTGTATGAAGGGCTGACTTTGTCATCTCTACAAATAATTTACCTTATGTCATTTCCTAAATTAAAAAACGTGGCTCCAAACTTTAAAGACAGCTAACATACACTAAAAATAATCCTTCTTTCAGTTGTTTGTAGTGTTACTCTTTTGTGCTTCTTTTATTTTAAAGTATGACACCAATGGCATGCATAAGAACACAAGTCCATTCAGAACCAGATGTGACAAGACGGTGTCTTTGTCTCCCTGCTCCTTATTCTGGCTGTCATGAATATTTATTGAGTACTGGTACAGCCAGGTACTGTCAGGAATATAGGCGCAGTATATTTATTCAAGGATGCTGCTTTATGTGGTTAAAAATAGGCAGTAAATTCATATACAAGATAATTTTGGATTGTGATAAAAGAAATATGAAGTAATATGATGTAAAATCATGGGCAAATGAGTAATCCTTTAGATTGGGCCGGCTGAATAATCTCCATGATGGAGCAGCAACTAAACTGGACCTAGACGACAAAAAGGCAAAATATACAACATATCTAAGACAGAGTCAAAGGCAACAAGTATGAGGCCTTTAGATTGACATGAGGGAGGTGGATGTGTGCAGCAGAAAGAGGGCCAGCGTGACTAAAGACTAGTGGTGTGGTAACTCTTAGCTTAAGAAATTCCATTTTGTCTGAGCTGTCAGCCACCTTAACTTTAGCCCACATACTGGGAGGTCCCTAACATCAACATACTTTATCTTTACAAAGAGTCAGGGTCACCTTGACCTAAGTTTCAGTCAGGGAAATGACTTCAGATGAAACATAGGGTGAGCTTTGCTAAATGCAGTCTTTGCTTCTGTACTGTTGGCTTGCTAAAAGAGAAAATGTCATAATGACTGACTCACAGTTTTCTTTTGCTATATAATCTGTAACTTAAATCAAGTCATGGGCTGCAACTTTGAATTGACTCTAATTGGCTTTGCAGTCCCACCGGCTGAAAAATAAACCTTGAACGAATGAATCTCTGTGGGCTGAAATTTTAAATTGGCTTCGAGTTGGCTTTGCAGTCCTGCCAGCAAAAAATTAAACCTTTAACAAATAAATCTATGAGTTTGATGATTCTCGCTGATCGGATATAACATTTGGGGGTTCGTTCTCGCTGATCAGATATAACAGTGGCTAAGTGAGAGATGATAGGAGAGAATATGGAAGAGGTAGCTGGGATCTAGTCAAACAGGCTTTGTAAGTGATAATTAAGATATTGTATTTTAATTGTAACTCTATTGGAGGACTTGGAGTTTGCTAAGCAGAGAAGAGAGTGAACTGGTCTGATATATACCTCGCAAAGATTACTATTAGCATTGATGAAGAGAATGGGCTGGAGTAGGGGGTGAGGGGCACACTATGAAAAATAGGGAGACAGGTTAAGGTTGTCCTTGTGTAACTCGGGAGCATGGATGTCAGGTGGGTTCTTTATCTCATGAATTTGAAGAATAAAATCCATGGACACAAGGGTGAGAGCAAAGTAACAGGATTTATTAGGGTGAAAGAAAGAAAGAGAGAGAAGAGAGAAAGAAAGAAAAGAAAGAAAGAAAGACAGAAAGAAAGAAAGAAAGAAAGAAAGAAAGAAAGAAAGAAAGAAAGAAAGAAAGAAAGAAGAAAGGAAGGAAGGAAGGAAGGAAGGAAGGAGGGAAGGAAGGAAGGAAGGAAGGAAAATGAAAAAGAGAGAGAGAGAGGGAGGGAGGGAGAGAGGAAGGAAGAAAGGAAGGAAGGAAGGAAGAAAGCAGAGCTTCTGAAGAGGAAGGGGTTCTAAGAGAGGGATACTGTCCCCCATGGTGATTGTCTCGGGGTTTATATGGATATACAGGTTTAAGGAAGTCAGCTCCTGCCTAAACCGCAGTAACACACTCAGTGGCCCTGAGGTACTCAAGCAGGCTTTAGTCCAATCAAGATATCAATCAGGCATTTTTCCTTCTTTGGAGAGGTTAGGACTACAGGTCACATAGGTCCTGATTTTAAAATAGCCCTTTTTTAAGTCTCTCAGCAAAAATCTGCAGCTGCCGATTGTTCTCTGTTTCCCAGGATGTTACCCGGGGCCCATTTCCCTATCTTCTCATCCTTATCTCTTCCTCCTGACTTCACTAGTAAGAAATGAATGTATCTTCATCTTTTTTCTTGGGCTGGGAACATATCTTTGTGAGCTGAGATCTTTATAGAATGCAGCTGAAAGGAGAGAAAAAGATGCTATTATTACAAAATGGTACAAGAGATACTTCAGGTTGTGTAGTTTCCTTGACTTATAGTTAATTTAGAAGTCAGATATTTATGAACTTACTTCTTTCACCCATGCCCCCTTCCCCCTTTGTTACTGACTCAGTAGGTTCTTGCACTCTCCATCAGAAGAATCAGATAAGGCACAACTGTGAGAGGAACAGGACTGTTTATGGGGACTTCTTGCCAGAGCAGAAGAGACACACAGCACTGACCCAGAGAGTGTTAATCTGGATGCCTGAACAAAGAAGGAAGCCAGTTTTAAATTCTGTGTGAGGATTGCAAGGGTGGGCTAGAGTTTAGGAATTTTAACTGGTTTGGGGCATGTTTTCCAAGGTGCTTTCTTTGCAGGTCCTATGCAAGTACTTCAACCTTGAGGAAGGCTCTGTCAGTCTGGAGTCAAAAGTTACATCTTTCCCCACATCATCTTCTTGCTTTGTGGTAAGGGTGAGTCACTGTAGCTGTTAAGAAACACATTGCTGGTCGTGTTTGTGGAACAGAAAACACAAATCATGCAAGTGACAAGTTAAGGGTCCTGGGATTTGCTGTTTCCATGACTCCTCAACACTTTTTTCCTCTTTGTTTGTCCTTGGGAAGTCATGGTAAGGGTATCCTGGCTTCAATGATGCACCTGGTTTCTGAGGCTGATAAAACAGAGAATGAATGAATGAGGGGGTAGGAAAAGCCAAAAGCTTTAACTTGGGTTAAGGTCCCTGGAGTTCATTTGCCCTTCCTTTGCAGGGTAGGGACTTATTGTTTCATTTCCCCTCAGAGTTTTTCCTCTCTTAATCTTAAGGAAAACTGCTTTTCATGGGAGTCGCTGACTGTCTCAACATTCACCATCCAGCCTGGCAAAACCACAAATATGGTTAAATCCAACTTTCCAACTTTTTGGTGAGTGGGTGCTAGTTGCTGACTATAGCTGGTGGAAAAAACATACAACATACTGACATATCTCATCTTAAAATTATGATCACAAGTCTTAATTAGGTCCTTAATGTTCCCTAAATATACTTCTGTGCTTGTCTAGCCAAAACTTCCTGTGCTCCTAAATGTAACTCATTCACTCTCTCCTTCCTTAACTCCAACACTTTCCTTTTTCTTCTCAGTACACTCATCTAATGACCATGCTCATAATTTCACCAAACAAAAACAAAACATGAAAAACAATAAAAAATGAAACAGGAAGGAATATTAGGGTTTCTCCTGGTACTTGTAATAACATAATGCTCTACTTTTTTTTACCAGAAGGCAGCGTAGGTATGTGTACTATGTAGTTGAACAGCCTGTGTATAAGTCCTGGTTATACCACTTCTGAGATGTGACTTGAGCAAATCAGTTGATGTTACTATGTCTCATGTTCCTTGATACCATATGCAAATAGGAATTATACCTACTTCAAGGTGCTGTGGTGGAGTATTTAAGAAGTTAATATACATAATGCACTTAGAATACATAGCAAATGATGCAAGATAGGTATTAGTTATTCTTGTCGTCTGTTTTCCCTTTTGTTACACTGGATCAACTGTTCAACAGTTTAAGGCCAACTCTCCAGATATTGTAAGACCTTATTTGTACTTACCTTCTGTTTTTGTTTGGTTATGTGGTATCCTTCTAAAGCTCCTGTGCTAATACAAGTAAGCTTGGAGGTGAAGAGATTGGGTTGTGAGAACTGTAACCTAATCAGTCCATCCTAGTTTGGATGGACTGACTGAGTAGTAACTGTAGGCAGGTGGGATATGGCTAGAGGAGGCAGGTCACTGGGGGTATGCCCTAGAAGGGTGCATCTTCCCAGCTGCCCACTGGCTCCCTCTCTCTCTGCTTCCTGACCTACTCATGAGCTCAGAAGCTCTCCCCAATCCACTGGGCTCTTTAGCCATAATATTTGGCCTCATTTTGGACCCAGAAAAATGGACTTAGCCCACCATGGATTGAACCTCTGAAAATGTGGGCTCCAAGTGAACTTTTCCTCCTGTACGTTGTTCTGGTTAGGTGTTTTTGTCACAGTGATGCAAAGCTTACTAAAACACCTTCAGAAGGAATTTGTTTCTATGACTGTCATCTATCCCTTTTATTTCATCACTTGTACCGCTCTATACTGGATCATTTTCATAAACAATAATCTTCCACAGTATCTCCCAGTTAAGAACAAATATCTCTTTTCTGCCATATTTCTTTGCGGAACTAGTTCATAGTGTTGTCTCCACTTCTTTTCTTTCTCTTCTCTTTCCAAACTCATTTCAAACAGCATATTGACCCAGATATTTCTCCAAAACCACATCTGTCAAGGTGACTAATAAATTTCATGTTGTCAAAGGAAAGGTAAATTCTCAATCTTTCTATTACTTAACCTCTTAATGATATTTAGCACTATTAATCATTTCCTGTTGAAACACTTTCTTCATTTGGATTAGGAAAAAGAATACCTTTTAAAAATCTTTCTGTGTCATTAGGAATTTTTTCTCAGTCTTTGGTTGGATCTTTTCCATCTTCCCAAACTCTAAGTGCCAGAGTGCCCAGGTCCAGGCTTAGATATCTCCTCCTCTCTACTTACACCCATACCCTACATGATCTTATGCAGTCCAGTGCTGCAGAAACAACTTTCAAAACCAACTCTGTGCTGACAACTTCCAAGTGGTATTATTTTAGCTTTAGAAATCAAAGATTTGACCTCTCCCTAGACTTTTAGTTGCACATATTTAAAATTTCCTTTTAAAGATCTAATAGACAATTTTCTTTAATATGTCAAAATAGATTTTTTTTTGCTTTTTCTCAGTCTTTCACATTTTAAAAAGAGTGAAACTATAATAATCATGGATAACAGATATTTGAAATATCATCCATCATTTTTATTATTCAATTTTTTATAGCATAGAGATAATTTATAACTGAACTGAGACAGCTCTAGTCTTATCTCTGGGAGTGCTTGATGATTAACTTTAAAACATTTTTGTTAATACATACTAACTTTACATATTAATTAAGTACGATGTTTCCACACATGTATGAAGTGTGCATTGATTCAATACACCTTGATTTTCTCCACTTTCCTGCAGTGCTTATACACCCTTCCAATCTCTAGTAATCACTCTTCTATTTTATGGTCATCATATTTAGCTCTTCATATGAGAGAAAACGTTCAGTACTTGCCTTTATATATGTGGATTTTAAAACTTAATATAATATTCTCCAGTTCTATCCATTTTTCTAAAAATAAAAGGATTTCATTTTTCATGGGTGAATAATACTCCATTGTGTATATGTACTGAATTTTCTAGTAACTAACTATAGGAATGATCCCTGAAAGTATAATATTTGCATTTTCTTTACTGTATACTCAGCTTTGACTCATGGCCAAAATAAGGCCTATAGGATTTATGTGAGGTTTAAGGCTGAAACTTTCCTATTAACCTTTGAGTCAGTTTGTTTACTAATTCAAGATCTTGCTGAAAACTTTTGCCTTGAGCTCCCCTAAAATTGATATTTATCACATCAATATTTGTGGTTGAACCTAGAGATATGTGCATGCATGTGAATAAACCACAGGAAGCTTGCTCTTTATCTCCTGGCTGCTCAATGCTTGCCGGAGCTCTTTCTTGCTGCACAGTATCCTTTACTTTTAAATAAATGTCTTACATGAATTTTCCATGTGGAATCTTAGGAGTTCTTTCAAATATTCACCCTTGTGAAATCTGACAAATTTTAATATTTGGCTCAAGCATGGTGTGCTAAGGCTGGCTTGCATCAATGTACAAGAGTTAAATGTTAAAACTTCAGGAATTATATGCTAGTTGTGAAACACAACCATAGTTATTAGTAATAAATACTCAAAACTCATCACATCTTAATTATTATTACATTCTATCAGTAGTTACAATCTTGAGGCTATTTATATCTATGGTATCTGTATGAGGAAGACATTCTATACTATAGCTCACTCCTTGGAAAATCCACATTTAGTGACATACATGTGGGTAGCCTGAGATTAGATGTGGTATATTTATACTATGGAAATTGGCAAATGCTCCACATTAGGTCTCACCCTCTAGTTCCAAAACTGCTATAAATACTAGTTGTAAATACTTACTAGAACACCAATGAATGTAACTAGTTCTCATTTATGCTTTTAGAAGAGATCTTTACTAGATGGTGTAACTGAAGAACACAACTTTTGGCCATTGTGCCAGATATACTGTTAAATGCCTGAAGTTCTGTGCACTAGTATCAGTTTATTACTGATTTTCATTTTTAATAATTCCAATGCAAGAGGAACTTCAGAAGATTTTGTTTTTAAAATACCTCAAGGACATTTCAGATTTGCAGTTTATAGTGATTAAAGCATTGTCAAAAATCATGTTATGATGATATGTTGTTCCACATAATTATTATACTTAAGAAAACAAAATAATTATAGCATATTTTGTTATGGTATTGCTTTACAAATAATCTTCATCTAAAATGTGTCACAGTAGGCACTGATGGTTGAGTAAACAAAACTTTATTTTTACTAACAAAAGAATACATATTATATAAGAATTCTATTAAATAACATCTCAGGTTTTACATGCCTATTTTATCTACCAAAAACAATCAAAGAAACAAAAATGACTAGCTAGTAATAAGAAATTGTCCTCATATTATCCTTCTTAGCCATTTGGGGAAGAGAGGTATTAAAGGGAATCAAACCAAGCCATAACCAGAGCAGGAAACTTGAGGGCCAGAGAAGTATTCTATATAAACCTGGCTTCCCTTTAAATAAAATGTGGCATTGCCAGCTAAATTGTTGGTCCTCCTACTATCCCTAGTGTACTCTAATGGCACTGTTCAGAGGACAGACACCCTAGTCATCAGGTGCTTTGGGAGCACCTCTCTTTCCTGTTTAGAATCCCGTTCTACCTCTGGGCCTCCAATCTCAACGCTCTTGGAGAAAAAAATTTAAACTCTTAATATACCTAGAGAGCTTGAGTCACTCTTTCTATTCATTATTAAAACTCAACTCAGATGCCACCTTCACAAGGAAGCCTTTCTTGTCATTCCCAGGCAGGTGCTACAGCTTGCCTAGGGAAGACTCCTGTCCCAACACTTCACACAGATGTAAAAATGAACTGTTTAGGCATCTGCATCTCCTCTTAGACCCTGAACTTCTCAAGCATCTCTGTGTTCCTGGACTTGTAGCTGGCATGATTGGGTAATTGTTGTATCCAACCGCATAAAATGGAAATGCACTGTCAAGTTATGGCTGCTACGTATGTATGTCTGTTTTATCTCTTGTTACGCACGTGCCTGTAACCTGAGTTCCAACCACACTCTGACTTAAGATTTCTGAAACATGCTATTCTAGATCTTTCTAAGTGATTATGCTCTTCATCTTTGATATCCTTCCCTAACTTTTTTTCCTGATAAACTTCTATGCTTTAAAAGTTAATTCACATTTTTTCATCCACTGTGTTCACATGATTTTGACCCTATTGTCACCAAGCCACCATCTTATCCTAGAAAGTTCTACATAGCTAACACACATAATCTATTTTTAGCTAATATTAATTTGGCCCTGACTGTCCAAGATTACATATTTTACTGGTAATTCTCCTTTTTTCTCAACTTAATTCTTTATCAAAGATAAGCTTTCATTTCAACCCAACAAATATATTTTTAAAAAATTATATAAGAAGTGTCTGCACACATTATTCTTATGAAAAATATAAACCCACTATAGATCAAGCTAGTTTCTTTAGTCATCATTTACAGTTCTTGTCTATTTCCTTCTCCTCTAGAGTAATCCTTGTTCTATGAATCCTTTCAAGCCTTTTTAGATATTTATTTTTATAAAGAAATATATAAATTTAACACATATATTTACATACAGTGCACTTAAGAAATGCACTATTATTTAATATTTTTAAATGTTAATAGTATCATGTTGAATTATCATTCTTCATCTCCTATTTCAACTCAATTTTTCTTGAAGTCTTTCTATATTTAGGTAGATCTGTAACTGTCAATCAGGTAAAGAGCAGGAAAGGAATGTCAAGCAAACAGAAATTTGAAAATATTCTTCAAAAATTGCTGCAAGGGCTGAAGATGTAGACTTCAGGCTAAGCTCAAGGATAATTCACAGAACACTAGAGAACTGATGCCTAGGAGAATCTTCTGAACTGTCATTATTGAGCTCAACAACTAAGATTCAGCACCAGTGATATTAACTCTATAGCTTCCTGACACCTGCAAGCTGGACTGATTTCTGTCTGCTCTAAAATGTTTCTCTGTTCCAGAATATGGAGAACAGAGGGCAGATACTGTCATAAAAATATAATATCTCAATGACCTTTTCCAGTAAATCTAAGAGTATCACTGCTGCCTTGAAAGGCCCCTGACTTACTTCTCCATTTCAAGTTTCATCTAACCAACAGAATTTGATTTGTATCCAGAACTCTAACCCTACCAGACTCTGGGAGACCTAGATTTTAGCTTTCCAATCTCTGCTGCACAGAAAGGGACCTCAGCATGGAGAATTGTAAATCAACTCACAACATCTGCTATAATCTCATTCTTTTTCACACCTGTATAACACCACATAGATTGATAGTTTATTTAAGCAGCCTTGTGTCAGTTAATAGTGTTTCTCTTTTTTTGTTATTACAAATTTTGTAATAAAAATCATCATATGTGTGAGAATTAATACGTAGAAGTGAAACCGCATAGTAAATAGTTTTAAAATTAAGCAGATGCTGCCAAACTATCCTCTAAAGTTGTTACCTTACTTTTAATGACTACCATCAAAGTGTGAGAGTCCATTTTTCCACATTCTTGCCAAATCTTGAAATAGTAAATATTTTTTATTTTAGTGGTGAGATCACTGTTTTTTTTATATTTCTATAATTACTACTTATAAAGAGATTAAGCACTTTTTGTGTTAATTGGTCATCTGTATTTCTTCTATGAATACCCTACTAAAATCCCTATATTTACTCAATAAATACAAAATATTCACTAAAAGTGAATGAATATTTTTATATGTATACTATGAGTTTTAATCATGTATCTTAAATACACTGAGCATCTCCCAGAAACTAAGCACTTTGACAAACATATGTAAAACACACAAATATGATACTTTTTTTAATACTCAAGTTCAAGCAACTTGCTCCTGGGGTAGCAGGACTATTGCCTGGATAAAATTAAATAAAAATCAACAACACAGCAGACGATTAAATCCAAAATGAATACTGATGACTGTAACTGATTAGAGAAAGGGGGAAGAAAGAGATCAAATAGGATGAAATTCTGGTTTTGATGACAGAAGTGGCAACCAGGTTGGATCATGACACATGAAGAAACATTGGATGGGTAAAAATGGCAATCTTGGTAGCATTAGACAGCATGAATTAAATTTTGAAGATAGGAAAGCACTTGCTGTTCAAGATAGAGGACTCTGAGAAATGGTTCAAGTTCAGTCAAGCTTTAGGTAAAGTCATTGCCAAGGCAGCACAATGTCCTGGGCATTGTGCCAAGCACTTGATTTACATACTCTCGTTCAAACAACAGCCTTACAAGTGTGGTCCTGTTATCTCACATTTTTGCCTGTGAGAAAATGAAGATGAGAAAGATTTATGTCCAACAGTTGGCTACCAGTAGACCTGGCGTTGAATTGCAAGTTGTGCCCTTTCTGTTACCCCATACTGCTAGGGAACAATGCGGATAAAGAGAGATGACATTCTGAAGACATAGAATAGAAACCAAGCAAGTTATACTTCATCAGGAAAGCAAGTGAGAATTTAAAGATTTTTAAAGTAGAGAAATATCATGAATATGTGTTTCAGGAAGATGAATCTCACTAATTACTATAGTCATTCAGGTTTTCTGCTCAAAGCCTTCTCCTCAGAAAAGCCTTTCCTGACCACCCTATAGAAAGCCATCTCACCACACTCAACCACTTTCTACCCAATCGCTCTGCTTTATTTTCTTCATAGCATGTATAAATATCTCACATTTGGCAGCATGTTCACTATTTTGTTAGTTATTGTCTGTCTTTCCTATTAGCATGCAAGGTTCATTTTTACATCATTCTTGTTCATGGACATTGAACAAGTATATATGGATTAATTTTGAGTTCTACAGAGAACATCTATGTAGCAGTGATACTGCAAAATTCAAGATAATATATTCATGAAAGCATTTCAGAAAATACGAGATGTTAAATACTAGGAAGTCATAACCATGACTTTATTACACCCATTGTTGCACACCCACCACTGAGAACAATGTGTAGCTCTAAGAAGTACATGACAAATATTTATTAAATTATTAAATTAACAAATGAATGAAGTGTGCGTTAGAGGTATGAAAATATCGTACCAAGCATCTGGATATGTGTATTAAAGTTCCGTGTGATATTTCATATCTAAATGCCTTATGAGTTTTTGTTTTCATAAAAATTTGGCATGTTCCTCAAAAAACTTATTCCGTATTCACTTAGTAAAACAACTGACTAAATTGTTCTACTTCCTCTAAAAAATTACCAAGATAAAACCATCTTACTCTCCAAACTACTTACATCTGTAATTTCATCTCTACGGAAGTATGTACAGAGTCCTAGTGCGATGTTTTTTTATTTTTTTTTATTTTGTGTGTGTGTGTGTGTTTGGGGGGTGGTTTACTCGAGATAGAGCCCAGGGGCATTTACCACTAAACTACATTCTCAGCCTTTTAAATGTTTTTATTTTTAGACATGGTCTTGTTAAATTACCTAGGCTGACCTCAGCTTGTGATCCTCCTGCCTTCATCTCCTGAGTTACTGGGATTATAGGCATGCTTTACTGTACCCAATGAGAATTTTTAAATAAATTATGTTTCAAGTGAGTAATGCTGTAGTAGAATTATTGGATCCCAAAGAGGACAACTTACATTTAAGCCATTTGTCAGAGACTTCTCTGATGGGTAGAGCTGGTTTCACTGGGGAGGAGCTCTATGCCAGGAAAGGATGGCTAGAACCTGAGTCAGAACACTGATTCATCCATTTGTGGTAGTACCTCTTGGGTGGGTATCTCAGATGACCAATCTAAGTAATATCTATTGTATTTTTTCTAGGTATCCAACTCAAAGAGAATTTTCATTTCTTCCTTTAAGATCACAGATCCACAGTTGTCATCACACTTGTTAAACAAGTTTCCTTTTAATGACTTTCTGCCATTGTACCCGGCCCTTAAAATCTCGACTACCTTGTGGTTAGCACATTTCCCTGAGAACCATTCATCAGGACAAAAGGGTGCAGAAGTTTCCTTTTTCTTTATTAGCATCAACATCCATTATATCAGCACATTATGTATAGGTAAGTGGAAATTTGTTTGCCTAAAACTTTTACATAAACAGAATTAACACTGTTTCTTCTTATGACTCCCACTTAAGGGTTACAGACAGTAGAGTTTAGGTTGGAAATGTGTGGGTTTCCTCCAGTATTTTGAAGTTTCTACATAGAGACAACCTTGTCCCAAACATGTGCTTTTTGACTGCATCTATAGTTTTAAGTAATTATTGTGGGAATGCTTCAGAAAGGTGGCATGTTGCTTACCATCCTGTGAATGAAAAAATAGCATGAATGGGTGACTGCTGCCGACTGAAGAGGAGATAGCAGAGGGAACATTTTTTTTCATAAATCAAATGCTAAATTTTTGCTGTTAGTGGTACTGACCATCCCTTTCTTGTCCTTGTTTAACGTCTCATGTTCTCTACAGAAATTTCATGAATATTATCTTGAACTTTGCAATAGCACTGCTTCATAGATTTCTCTGTAGAATCATGTAAATCCACTCATCTTTCCTTGTTATATGTTCATGAACAAGACCAGCATCATTACATACAGACATTTTCAACTTTTAAAAAAAAATTATTGGTGTATTATAATTATACATAATTGTTGGTATGCTATTTTAAAGTATCTAACTAGATAATTATCATATTAAGTTGATGGTGATCATTATAAGGATATGCTCTATGCTTATAAGGAGTTCTCATTAAAACATACATAATATACCAAAATTAACTTGAAATATTTAATGTTCAGACACCTGTGAAATATATATATACCTTATATAAATATTTCTCTAAAATACATGTTATTAAATGTATGTATTTTCTTCATAATCCTTATGTTTTCATATTGGTCACATCTCCAATCTATCAGTAAAACAGTGACTACACACATATAAAAGTGGAAAAGAAAAGCATGATTGCTTTGTGTTGACTGTGAGATAGTCATCAACTTTATGCTGCTTGGATAAGATATTTTATTCTTAGGACACCTTCTCCTTCATCATTTGACACTTGTTTAGAGTCCTAATCTGAAAGATTTCAAAAGATTAAGCCATTGTGTTTTGGAAACCCAGTTACCAAGAAAAAGTCTAAGGCCTAATTCAGTGATTTGGTTTCTCAGAGTGAGGCATTATTACCAGTACACAGACTTTGGAGGGATTTGGAAACAGGGTTGATTCTGCGATGTATTTTAGGAGATTTTAGTGAACTTTGCAATTGCCTGAGGATGCCTGAATGATGAATAGTTAAAAGGAAGAGAAGGAACACCATATGTGGAGGAAAAGGCTTCAAAACCAAATTTTATTTTATTTTTCTTAGAGTTAGTCCTATATCATAGAATAGGAAAAACCTCAGACGAAAGCTGTGTTTTGTTTCTTACTGAAATAAGTTCATGCCCAGAATTTCTTATGGCAAGATATAATTTATATTCTGTATCCTTTCCCAGTAATTTCGTATGTGATATTCCAGAAGTATGTAGGTATAGACTACCAGATTTTGGCTAATAGCTGAGTGATTTTTTCTGCTTGAGAAGTACCTGTAATTTAAAAAAAAATTTTAGTTGTTGATGGACCTTTATTTTTTTATTCATTTATTCATATGTGGTGCTGAGAATCAGATCCGGTGCCTCACACATGCTAGGCAAATGTTCTACCACTGAACCACAACCCCAGCCCAGTATCTGTCATTTTTAAGCAGCTATTTACTCTATGTTATGGTTTATAAGATCTTTATATTATGAGTTGAAAGTACCTAAAACCCAGAAAAATATCTGAGATGTCATAAGAAATAATCAAAATGAAAAAGGACAAAGAATAGAAATATAAAGCCCTATAGCAATTCTAATGAAATGAAATCGAAAATTTAGAAGTCATTTCTTAATTTTCAAACGATAGTGTCTGGATGAACTCTAAAATGTTTTATTTGATCAAATTGTTAAAGATCTAGTTTTTTCTATTTTATTAAGAATACAAATTCTGAAAAACAAAATATAGGGATAAAATTTAATTTTCCCAAATATATACAAAGATCTATTTTCAGTTAATGCTTTAAAATAAAATAGTCAAAACAAGAAATTGCAAATGATTAGGAGATCATTAGGTAAAATAGTAATTAATAAAAATTTATGGGAGACAGAAAGAGAAGAGAAGATAAAAGAACAATAAAGAAAAGAAAACAAAAAAAGAGAAAGGGTGTGGAGCAAAGATTAGAGAAGCATGCAAGGAGGAAGGTGGAGTCGAATGCTAGTGAGACAGGTAAGTGCTAACACACTGAAAGATCAATATATTCAATTGGACAGTTAAGAAACAAAGACTCATGATTTAAAAGCTTGTGATTTTAAGGAACATCAACTAATGAGAATGTAAAATTCAGGAAATATATGAAAAATTTTAGATAAATTATTCATTGTTAGATTGGAAACATTTGCCTTGGAAAGAGACTAATTTTGTGTATTTTATATGACAGTCTGATACACAAATCCAATTACACACCAATTACACAGACTTGATTCTTCCTTGTTTTTAGGTGACTCCTAAGTTTACACTCATGACTATGTTTCTTCAGTTAGTCATCAGTCTGAAATTTCCAATTGTGTACTAGAAATTAAAAGGACCTTCAAATGCCAAATGGAAAAACTTTGCAACTTTTTCTCCCTAAACTAATTAATTCTTCCAGACTTCATTTTTCTCCCTTTTTGTTCTTTAAGTAAAATCTTACACCATTTTCAACATATTACTGTCTTTTTATCAATATAGTTAACTTATCATCAACATCTTGTAAATATTCTCCTGTAAACTTTCTTAAATTATTCATTTCCTTTCCCTTCTGACTATCATCACCCAGTATCCCATTATTCCATTCTTATGGGTTATAATGGTTTCTTTCCTCATTGGTCCTCCACTATCATTTTCCCCTTCCTCTTATCTATAATCAGGTACAAATCCATCTTCCTAAGTACTAGATGTCCTCATGTTAGTCATTTTCACAGGATACACACAAAATACTTTTGACTAACACTGAAAGATTTATATCATCTGGACCCCTCTGGTCTATTTACCCTCTAAGATGTAGTTGTTCTCAATCCCCTTTGTCTTCATTCATTCACTTATTCTACAATTATTATCTATGATGTTAGATACAGTGCTATGATCTGGGTATAAAAAACAGTAACTAGTGACATGGTCCCAGATCACAATATATTCATAACTAGAAGTGAAAAGACTGAGGTAAAAATAAATACTCTGATTATAGGGCCCTAATAGAATCAGCTATGGAAAACTTCAAGACAATGGAGATGACAGTAGAGAGGTCAAGTTTGAGTGGCAGCTCCCTGGGTAGACTGGTGGTGGATATGTTAGACTAAAGGAACAGAAAGTCGAGGACATGGAAGCATGATGGAGTCTGGTGTGGTTTGAAATGATTGGAACACAGGTTATCTGTTCAAGAATGAGATGCAAAGAGGAGCAGTTGATTTAAGATATAGGCAGAGGTAGTCTACTTACATAAATGTGAGAAAAAGGCAGAGTATAGACTACAGAAGAAAGTTCATGAATGTGATAAAATTATGAATATTCTTTTCTTATTCCTGCTATTTTCTCAGTGGAATAGGACAGTTATCAGCTAAGAGTAAGGATGATCCAGTTGGTGCTGTAAGTTTGAGGAAAAGACAAATACAAAATAATTTTTTCAAGAGAATCATAAAGCACTAGTAGAAGATAGATTTTTAAAAAAATCTTGCTCTTTTGAATACATCAAAACAATTTATCTTTACCTATGATCCAATACATCATATACACTGCCCCTATTTGATACCTCTAATGTGAAAATTATAACAATATTCCCTGGGAGGTTAAAAGTTTTCAATATTTTACCTTGAGAGTAAGAATCTGAAGCACTAGTAACATAAAAGTGCATATTCCCAGGCCCTTCCAGAAATTTGAATTCACCAGATCTAGAATAGAATTCCACAATATGCATATTTAATAGGCATCTTCAAGTGATTCTAATTAAAGTCACAGTCCAATCACACTCGAAGGAGACCTAATATAGAAGACAAAATCTCAACACCTTTGTATGATATCAAGAGTGATTCTTGAGGCTACCTCTATCTGAGTTCTCCAGAGAAACAGAACTAATAGGAGCTGGAGATAGTGACAGAGACTGAAATATCCATACCTATATAACCTATATAGGAGTGCTCTCTCTCTCTCTCCACACACATACACAAACACACAGCACAAAGGTTTAAGGAATTGACTTATACAGGTTAGCAAGTTTGAAGTCCACAGAACCAGATGGCAGTCTGGAAACTCAGGCAGGATTTCCATGTCATCATCTCAAAGCAGAATTCATTCTTCTCCCAAGACATTTGTTTTGGTTCCTAAGGTGTTCAAATGATTGGATGAGGCTCATTTACAGTATCAGAAGTAATCTGCTTTACTCAAAGTCTACTGATTGTAAATGTTAATCACAGCTAGGATAAATCTTTACAACAAGAATACTTGTATTTGACCAAATAGTTGGGTACCCCAGCCTTACCAAAGTTGACACTTAAAATTAATCATCACACTACTCATTTTCATTTTTGGCTAATTCTTGGCTCACAGTTCTCTGTAAAAAAAAAAAAAAAATTGAACCACCAGTAATTCTTAGAGTGCTGTGTGTTGTTCCTTTTTCCAACACGGTCTTACTATGCCTCGTTGGGAAATTCCGACAGATCCTTATTTCAATTTACGTTATGACTCTCAACCCATATTTGTTGCCTAAATGAAATACAGTGATAACACCTAACTTATTATAGATTCATCATGGCATGCTTTTCTATTAAAGTTCCTTTGAAGCACAGTAATGAAAGATAATAAGATAGTTGGACACTGCTCTAACACACAAAGCACTTTATATTTGTGTTAATGAGACATAATAAATAGTTAAGCTGGACTTAGGCATAAAGAACTTCTAAGACATTTCTTTTGCTCCCTACCCTGAAAAGAGCTTAACTTATTGATACTAATTTTGTTCCTATTCATTAATCACAGGATGCAACTAGATCCCAGGTACAGATTCTTGGTACTAAACTTCATATTCTGGAAAACAACTTTATTGCACAGATTCAGAAAAAATGCATAAAATATCATAGCACAAGTTCAGTCCTAAGCTTTAAGGAGAGCACTTTTTTCCTCTTTCCCTTCCTTCCTGTGTCTTTGCTAGTATTACACATAATTGTGGAGTTTTAGGGAGAGAGCACGAAGTATAGATTTGAAGATTGTGATTTTTCTGATTTATTTTTCATATTTATATCCTTTGTTTACAGACCAGTCACAGCTTCCCGAACATCTTTGCCCCTATGGATGCTCGTTCTCCTTGTATTTGGAGTATTGGCTATCCTTGGAGTAACTATTGGTCTCCTGGTTCATTTTCTGGCTGTAGGTTGGTGTATATTTGTATTTATTTGACTTTGTTGTAATCTCTATTCCAATTTATACTGAAGATAAAGAAATAATTGCAAGTCATCAGTTATCTCACTTTAAAATGGAATCAGTGACCCCAGATACTAGAAATAAGCATTATTAACATTTGCCATTATATTGCATACATCATTTTAATATACATAGTTAAAAGAATAAATAGTCTTTCAGAGACATAAATGCATACATAGATAATTAGCAGGCAGAAAAAATAATTCTACCAATGTTATAATTAAGATATGACATATATTCTATGTGAAGAAATCAATGAATATTGAATTTTAATTGTTTATTAATAACAAAAACATTAATATAAAAAAATCCTTCATAGATTTTTAAACATTTTTTGAAGAGCATGAGAAAAATTGAAGTTATTTTTATAAACCATGTGTTTTTAACTTAAGGTATTATATTATTTATGACCTACCATAAAACAAAAGAAAATCAGCAAAATTATACTTCTAAATTATTCCTACACTTCCAGTAATTTGCTAGTAATATTATTTTTACATTGTCAATTTCTTAACACTTTATTCTTGTTTGTAATCAGAATTACCATTGTTGTTTAATTTTGAATATATATTTAGATTGTGCTTATGCTCACTGTGCTCAATCCTTTTTCTATGCCTCAGTGTTTTTTTCTCCAAAGAGAGATATACTTTATTTATTTACTTGTACCAGGGATTTAACCACTGAGCCACATACCCAGCACTTTTATTTTTAGAGACAGGTCCTCACTAAGTTGCTTAGGACCTTGCTAAATTGCTGAGGATGGCCCCTAACTTGAGATCTTCCAGCCTCAGCTCCCTAAATCTCTAGGATTATAGGTATAAGCCACCATGCCTGGCTAAAGATAGATACAATTTAATGAAAACTATAGAACACTGAAGAAAAAAATTGAAGAAGACCTCAGAAAATAGAAAGACTTCCCATGTTCTTTGATAGACAGAATTCATAGTCAAAATGGCCATACTACCAAAAGTGCTATATAGATTCAATGCAATCCCCATCAACATTCCAATGGCATTCTTCATAGAACTAAAAAAGGCAATTATAAAATTCATTTGGAAATATAGGAAACCCAAAGGAATCCTTAGCAAGAAAAACATGATTCTAGATTTCAAATTATACTACAGAATTTTAGTAACAAAAACAGTATAGTACTGCCACCAAAACAGACATGAAGACCAATGGATAGAAGATAAAGATACCCACATATATACAGCTACCTGATACCAGACAAAGGTGCCAAAAATATACATTGGAGCAAAGACAGCCTTTTTAACAAATGATGCTGGGAAAACTGAATATTTATATGTAGAATAATGAAATTTTACCTTTATCTCTTACTCTGCACAAAACTCAATTCAAAGTAGACCAAAGACCTAGGAATTAGACCAGAAATTCTGCTACTCCTAGAAGAAAATGTAGGACCAACTCTCAAACATGATGGCACAGAAACTGACTTCCTTAAGACTCCTAAAGTGCAAGAAATAAAATTAAAAAATCAATAAGTGGTATAGCATTAAATTAAAAAGCTTCTGCACAGCAACGGAAACAAGAGTGTAAACAGAGAGCCTACAGAATGTGAGAATATTTTTACCACCTGCTCCTCAGTCCATTAATATCCAAGATATACAAAGAACTCAAAACTTAACACCAAAAAAAAAAAAATAACCCAATTGATAAATGGGAAAAAAACCAAACAGACACTTCTCAAAAGAAGAAATATAAAGGATCAACAAATATATGAAAAAATATTCAACATCTCTAGTAATTAGGGAAATGCAAATCAAAACTACATTGAAATTTCATCCCACTCCACTCAGAATGGCAACTATCAAGAATACAAATATTAAATTTTGAGAAGGACGTCAGGAAAAAGACACACTCGTACATTGTTGGTGGGACTGCAAATTAGTGCAACCACTCTGGAAAGCAGTGTGGAGATTCCTTAAAAAACAAGGAATGGGACCACTATATGATCCAGCTATCCCACACCTTGATATATATCTGAAAGATTTAAAATCAGCCTGCTACAGTGACACAGCCACATCAATAATTATGACAGCACAATTCACAATAGTCAAGCTACAGAATCAACCTAGATGCTCTTGAACAGATGAATAAAGGAAATGTGGTATATATACACAATGGAGTGTGTCACCCAGCCATAAAGAAGAATGAAATTATGGTATTTTCCAGTAAATGGAGAGAACTGGAGACCATCATATTAAGTGAAATAAACTAGTCCCCCCAAAATCAAAGGTTGAATATTTTCTGTAATATGCAGAAGCTAATCCAAAATAAGGGGTCAGGAATAAAAAATAAATAAAAAGCAAAGAGAGAGAGAAAAGGAAAGAAGGAAAAAGGAAGAGGGAATTTCATTAAAATCACAGAAAGTTCAGTAGAATAGATAAAAGGTATTGAGGAAAAGGAAGAAGGGACAGGAAAAGGGAAGAACAGTGGAATGAACCTGAACTGAACGTGCATGCATGGATATGACATTGTGGGTTCCAGCATCAGGTGTATTCACAGAACTCTAATTTAAAAATAAATAAACTAAATGGATTGAAGAGAGTTCAGTGGAGTGGAGGGAAGGGAACTGAGGAGGGGCATAAGGGCCGGGAGACTGCTGGGCACTGAATTGTCATAGGTTGTGTTCCATGCTTTTGTAATAATGTCAGGATGTGTCCTGATGTTGCTTATAACTAAAAAGAATAATAAAAAAGATAGATATACTTTGAAGAGTCAAATAGCCACAGCTTTTAGTGATAAATTCAGCCCTTCTTTCACTTTCTTATTTCCCATTTATCAGAGGTAACCACTTTCAACTCTTTAATATGATTCTTGATATTGCTATACTCATATTTTTCAGTTATTTGAATTATCTATTCACTTTATTTTTTATAATGATAAGTTACTTTCTGTAATGTGGGCTGGATGTTTTTGAAGGAATATTCTGGGATGTAGGCATGGAGATGGGTTACAGACTGGGAACGTTTGAGGCTTATATTTTGATATTTTTTTGTCTCCAACATTCTCTTATCTCATCTATTATTTTCCTTAAACACAAGACACATTTATCTTCAATATTTAACACTTAGGTGGCTGGAGTGACCCTGAGAAAAGTGTTCTAATTTGCATACTCTCTTAATTATAATATAGTGATTCATGGCTTGCCTATCTTCTATACCCCAGTTTTACCACAACAGATTACTTCAGTTGGAAGACTAGACCATATATATTAAAAACAGAATTTTAGTATGTTTTCACTTGTATTTTCTCTTCTGCCATTCTGCAGTGGGAAAAGAGAAATATTCCTTTTGGGTTTTTAGGGCTTGAAGTTTTATTATTCTAATTATTGAGAACTTTTAGAAAAATCTGTATCTCGCTTAATTAATGAAAGGCATCTCTGATTTATATAATTTCTTATTTTAGTGTATACTGCATAGTTTGGGTCATGTTTATATCATTGGTTTTGGGAAGTAGACCTGGAGTTGTGGCTGGTTTTTTTTTTTTTTTAATTTCCTTAGAATTTAGCCCATTTGTGTCTTTTCTTCTTTTTCTGGGCTTAGACAAAGGAGAACGTAGAAGTGCTTTCACTCTGTCCACTTTAAGTGGAAGGCTTCTCATAATACACATTTAAATCCTTATATTGTACGAGAGTACTCCTAGTTTAAAAAAAAAGTATATATCTTTGATTTTTTTGTAGAAATAAACTTAAGTAATCAAGTCATGAAAAATGATTTATTTATTCTGATCCCTTATCCATCTTTCTCAATTCATATTGGCATTTGAACTACTAGTGGAGTTGGGAATATTATTCATATGGTGTGAGTCTGCCTTACTAACTTGCCATCCCAGTGGATTACTTTCATTGCAGTAGGTACCAACTGGACATAATGACTGTACCCACAGTGACCTCAGCATAGTTGGTGAGGTCTCAGTGTTCCACTCGGACGACTGCATAGAGTTAATTAAGAACAGGATACTCAAGAGTCGATTTCCTTGCTCTAGTTTATGGTTTCTTAATCTTATATATTTTAGATATTAAATATTCTGTTCATCCATTGACTCTGGGAAAAGTGCTCCATTCTATTGTAATAAAACAAATCTACATCTTGACTATTTGTTAATTTACACTAAGGAATATTCATAACTGCTGAATGTTGTAATAAAAATAAATAAGAATCTAAATGAAGAAATGAAGGATGCATTGTGAACATTGAATTATGAAAAAGAAGTCAAATAGTTTTAAGATCTTTTTTGCTGCTTATGGTGTAACCCGATAAACTGCAATTTAAAGATAATAATGCACAAACAAGTTAACTGCAATTGGAAACATTTATTTATAAATCATTTATAATAAAAACATTTTCAGATTTTTGCTTAGGACTTTATAACTTCTTTCTCCATTATCTTTAGCACTGTAAACTATTTTAAAATTTTTAATAGCACTATGTTTTATTTTAATTATGGTTCCTCTTCGATTCAAATAGAATTTGTAGTTGAAAAACCAGCTTTATCATTAATTATATTCTTACTGGTAACTCAAGTAATGGCTTCATCCATATTGAACATGTCTCTTCCACAAGATAGTCTCCAAGGGCAGTGATCATATTGCAAAATAAAACTTATTTGGTTTTTACTATATGCTAGCAACCCTTACACTATGTCTAACATGGTGTAAGGACTTAACATCTATCATCTTACTAGAGATAAGATGTGACATACATCAAGTGGCTTATTATCTGTGAAAATTTCAAAAGGAAACGCAAGGGGTTAGCTGTGGATTTTCAAGTTAGTCAGATTGAGCTTTTTTAGTTTTTTCAGATTGAGATTTGATACTTGGCTCCTTTCAGTATATTTGGCAAGTTACTCTAAGAAAATGCTCCTGAAACATTTGTATACTTCATAAGGTCTTTACAAAATATCTTCCTTCAGTGGATATTAAATGGTAGCTACTTTTGTTTATAATTTGTCAATTGATTAAACAAAAATCTCATTATAATACATAGTTCTTTCTGTCTCAACTAAAATTATGTAATCTTTCTTTCTGACCTTTTTCTGATGTGTGTGCACGCGTCTGTGTGTATTCTATTATTGATTCTATAAACACTTTCCACAATGCCTAGTGTATCTAATCAACTGTACCAGAAAAAATTCACATGGGTTTATCAATAACCAAGAAGCATAATACATACTAGTTGGTATTATTATGTAATCTACATCTGAGTTTGAAGTCCACTTAATTTGAATAATTCTTGGATTGTTTCTTTGTCTCATAGAGAATAAGACATACTACTATCAAGGTAGCTTCAAAGTGCTGGATATCCCATATAATAGAAATTATGAAAAGGAGACATCACCAGAAAATAACTATATTAGTAAAATTCTTGAAACTAAAGTAAGTTAGTATTTTTCTACTTTTATTTCATTGTTAATTCTTTTTTTTTTTTTTTTTGGTACCGAGGATTGAACTCAGGGGCACTCAACCATTAAGCCACATCCTCAGCCCTATTTTTGTGTTTTCTTTAGAGACAGGGTCTCACTGAGCTGCTTAGCACCTCACCATTGCTGAGTCTGGCTTTGAACTCATGATTCTCCTGTCTCAGCCTCCCGAAGTGCTGGAATTATAGGCATGCACCACCGTGCCCAGCTTGTTACATTGTTAACTATTTGAAATATAATGTAATATATTTGAAATATAAATATATTATTGATATTTGACTATATTCTCTCTTAACAGATGATTGATGCATTTCAAAGTTCTAACATTTACAGACAATATATCAATTCTCAAGTCATCACACTAGTGTAAGTAAAGAATACTAATCATCAGAATTATCATGCATATCATTATACTTCAGGTTCTTCTGTGAAAGAGTCTATTGATATGTTATATTCATTAGCCAATAAGTTACTAATATCCAACATTATCATAAATGTTAGACTAATCGTTCAGTACAAAACCAAAGTGAATATTGAGGCTATATTGTTGAATTCATTAAATCTATCAGGAATGCATTAACCTTCAAATTATGGATAATTCATCATTCTGAATTCCTAATTATTTATATCTAGAAAACTTAGATGGTTCTTCAGACCAATGCTTGATGCATTAACATTTTATTTATCAGTATCATAAATATAAATTCTGTTTTCTCTGGTCTTTGTACTTGCAAGTCAGCTTAACATCTTATGGAATTGTCCCCAGTATTCTTATTAGATATAGAGTAGAAAATATACTTTGATATCAAGGAGAACCTCTAGTCACCATATCAAGAAGCAAAATAACTATACTTTATTCTCTGCATATGTATTTGGAGTAGCAAAAAATTGTAGAAAGAGACTTAAAATGCAGTTAGACAACTTGAGCCCAGTCTTTGAGATTTAGTAGCCCTAGAGTCTTGGATGAGTCACTGTATCACTTAAAATCTATTTCTTTCTTTTATAAAATGTTAGTGACAACATCTACCCTGGCTAGCTCACCGAACTATACTCAGAATTAAAAAGATAATGTGTGTGGAAATTCTTGCAAATAAATACATTTTCAGTGAAGATGATTATTGCTTTTGCTTTCATCAGTGTCATCAATGTTTTCCCTTCTTCCCCTGGTCCTGGACTCATGATTTCTGGAAGTGCAGAATGAGTTAAGGTTCCAGATAGCAAATTTATTATTGGACAGAAATGGAAAACGAAAGTTGAAGGTCCCAGGTGACTGCAATCACCAGAAGGCCTCTCTGCTTTGCTTTCCAAGACACATAACTTTAAAAATCTGTAGGGTCAAGACCAAGTGACAGGCCACAGGACAGTTTTCCACTTTGGCATGTACTGCTGCAAAAAGCAGCTTACTACACTGCTTGGTGGCAATGTGAGTCAAGCGCTTGGTCGGAATTGTTATTGATTTATGTGTCAAAATGTTGAGAAGCTCTTAGGGAGACTCAAAACATAATGATAAAACTTCAGACACTGGCCTCAGGGCTCCTTGATAATTCTGTTGGCCAGCCTCTTGAACTGCCCACCATTTCCACATCAATCATCAGATTAATCTTTTAATATAATTTTTCTCAACGTCTTCTTGTCACTGCTACCCCTTGGATTGCAAGTCCTCCTCTCTCTGAGACCAGTCTCTCAGATATCGTAGTCACTGCATGACTAGGCATGGGGTGATGGAGTGTGTAGTGTAAGGAGCCCTGGTTATAGAATCAGCTGTACTGACTCTAAACGACCATTTAGTAGTTTCATATTGAGTATATTACATAATGTATCAGAGCCTCAATTTTTCCATGTGTATAAAATATGATAGATAATACTATGTTTCAGTGTTATCTTAGATACAACAAAATGTGTACTAATAAATGTGATAACACACATGGAAACATGAGATGCACAATAAATGTTAATTAATATTATTATCAACCAGTTATTCTGTAGTATGATTCCTCCTCATTTCTGTGATGAAATTTTCTAGTTGGTGATGAAGTAGCAATAACAATATTTGAAAGTCTAATGTATATATCACCTGTCACCTCTTTCATGAAAATTTATCTGATCCTCAAGTAAAAAATGACATATTTTTCTTCTGAACATCTCCTATTAGGATAAATATCTTCCTGCTTCTGCCTCATTTGTTATAGTCATTGTATGCATGTCTAAAAATTCCTGGAGGGTAAAATTGTGTCACTGTCATAAATTGTGTCTCAGCTTTCCCTATTTTTTCAGATTTGTAGAACTGACCTCTAAACTGAATAATATAGCCGCATGCATAATGCTACCACATAAATGTAGGCAAGTGGATAACCCTGTGCTTGACCTAATATGAAGATAGTATACAAAGCCATAAAAGAGCAGAAGAAGCCAAGATATAAAAAAGTCAGAGTGAGGAAGGAAATGCTACTTTGAGCAACATATGAAACCTTTATGTTGTTTCCAGTCCTGATAACAACAGTCTGACAGCACATATATGGCTGGTATTCAAGAATTCCAGATCATTGAAGGAAACCACAAGACAAAGAATTGAAAGCATCTTACGTCAGATGCTGAAGAACCACTCTGGATCCTTGTCTACAGATCCTAATTCTCTTAGGCTCTTGGGTAAGCTTATGTATTATACCTGAGCAGAGTTACTTTCATTATTTTGTCCCTAACACATATTATACATACTAGGCACAAAGCTAATCTTAAATATACTTTAAAATGAATTTCAGAACAATTATTTGTTTTCTTTATTATTAAAAATACATTCAGGGTTGGGGCTGTACCTCAGAGGTAGAGTGCTTGCCTAGCACGTGTGAGGCATTGGGTTCGATCCTCAGCACCACATAAAAGTAAATAAATAAAATAAAGATATTGTGTCCATCTACAACTAAAAAGATATTTAAAAAAATACATTCAATGATGCCACACCTTACAGGTGGTTTGGAGGAAGGGGAGCTGTTTCTCATTCCAAATCTGATATTACTACTTTAAACAATCTTTATAAGTAATGGTGTACTTTGATTTTCTTTCCATGGTCTCCTACATTTTCAAAAAAATGATCTGCCATTCTAAGACAGTTCACTTTTCAAAGTTATTTTGTATTATGTAGACCCAAATTAGGTTCACTTTTTTTTCCTCTCCTTGTGTGATAGGAAACTCACAGTTTTTCACTTTAGATGATGTAGATACAAATTCAATTAAATAAAAAAGAAGTCTCCTCTATGGAACTATGAAGATGATATTTTCACATAGTGCATTCACCAACAGGAAGAGAAAAATTCCAATAAACCAATGTTCTCTCCTTTCTATTGACTGTTCATCCTGAGATTCCAAAGTATTTCTGGACCTTTTTGCTCTGCTAGACCTACCATCTTTTTCCATGGCCCCAGGATCAGTTAATTATTAAATAACTATGAATTTTTTGTTCAATTACAGAAATCAGTAAGGTTGAAGCTGAAAAGATGATCAACAACCGTAAGTTTAAATAATTTTAAAATTAAACATAAGACAATGTAAAATATAAGTCAAGATTTTTTTCTCTTCACTAGATATAGTTCCAGGTGCTTATAAAATAATTCATGCAATAATCATAGCAGTGTTAGAGATAGGCATTCTTTTGATATCATTTTAGATATGGGGAAACTCAAACACAAAGAAGTGCATTAATTGTTCAGATTTATCCAGCTTGTAAATTGTGGGACCAAAATTCAAACTCAGAGTCTGCTTGCAAAGTCCATAGACTTAACTGTGATTTTGCCTTCCACATCTTACACATTCTCCAAGAGCTAAAGTATCTTGAAACTATTATGATGGCTAGAAAGGTGATCCAGGGGCAGCTAATAATTCCTGTACTGATTATATTTTATTCCTATCAGTGTAAGACATTGTCGGATACAACTATATCAGGACAACTCTCTGCTTTGTAATCAAATATTATCTTTCTATTCTTAATGGAACAAAATTGACGCTCTCTGATAGGCTGTGGAAGACGACCAAGGATGTCAGCTACACATGACAGAATCAAAGGAGGTTCCACTGCTCAAAAAGGAGAATGGCCATGGCAAGCAAGTCTGAAATTCAATGGCCGACACTACTGTGGGGCATCCTTAATCAGTGAGAGATACTTGGTAACTGCAGCTCACTGTTTTCAACGGTAAATTCATCATTTTGCTCATCTGTAGAGGTGAACAGCCCTGAACTAGTCCCAACTGGAGCTGTTATATCTGCTTAATTCTTAGTTGCACTCCCTTTCATCTTCAAAAGGGTCTCATGGCATTTGCTGGTACATGGATGAAACTGGACAACATCATGCTTAGTGAAATAAACCAGACTTAGAAATTGACCAAATCATGCTATGTACACATACAAATATACTACAGTGAATTTCACCTTTATGTATATCCATAAAGCACAAATTTTAAAAAACAAAACCTATAAATAAATAGATGGAAGACCAGTAGAGCAGAGAAAGAGGAACAGCTAAGGGAGGAGGAGAGGGAAAGGAGAATTACTGGGAACTGAAATGCAGCAAATTATATTCCATGCATATATCAAATGAACTCCAATATTATGTGTAACTATAATGCACCAATAAAAACATTAAAAATATTACTGAGGGCCTGAAAAAAGGTCCTGGTCAAAGGAAAAATTACATGATAAAAATGAGAAAGGTCATGATTTTTAGTTCTTTATTATTTTCTTATGAGTATTGTCTTCATCACTTTACACTTCAGATCTTAAACTACTTGTGATTGGTAAAATGTAGCAGCCTATTTCACATCTCTCTCCATAAATCTCTCTCTCTCTCTCTCCATAAATACTCCACTTCTCCACTTTCCTGGTCTTTTAGGCAAATATGACTCAGTCCTGTCCAAAATACTACTCTCCCTAAGAAATCACCCTTTTCTTTAAGCACACAGATTCAAGCCCTTCTGTTTAGTGGTTCCACTAATTACACACACAAGAATTTATGCAATTATTATAATTGTCTGTGTTTGTGCCCATCTTTTACTTTATTTAAGCTTCTTGAAAACATGTTATTTATTTTTATTTCTGTGTCTTCATTTCTTTACACAATTATGGTGTAGGGACTCAAGATTTTTCAAATGTTTAAAAATGAATTAAAAAGTCAAGTTGTATCATTGCAATAGACTATAGGGAAAAGAAATATTAATGTCATAAAGAAGTGTATATAGATGCAGAATTTCTATTTATTTTCAAATAAATACCAAATACATGATTTTTGTTTCTTTAGGTCACAAAATCCAAAAAACTTTACTGTTAGCTTTGGCACTAGAGTAAGTCCCCCCTATATGCAACATTATGTTCAACAAATTATTATTCATGAAGACTACATCAAGGGTGAGCATCATGATGATGTTGCAGTTATACAGCTCACTGAAAAAGTTGTATATACAAACGATGTACATCGAGTTTGTCTTCCTGAAGCCACAGAGATTGTGCCACCAGGTGAAGGAGTTGTTGTTACAGGATGGGGAGCACTTAGATTTGATGGTGAGTCCAGTGAAAACTTAACATACTGTGTAAGGTAAAAGAGCAACAAGAAATGTGAGCAATCTAGGTAGAGTCCAAGAAATTATTTACCTCCAGATGCCCAGTATACTCAAGTGATCACTCAGAGAATGTTGCTTATGGGGTTATAACTGCAAATTGCCTTGGTTTGGAATATTCCAGGAAAATCTGTTGGGGTGTAGAACCTCTCTTACCTGGAGAACCTAACTGAGAAGATTCTGGTCCAAAGATATAAGAAGAAAAATGAAGGCTTTGAAAGGCACATTTGAAAGATGTTTTAAATTTTATTTTTGGCAGTTTAAGTGATGGACTTTTTTGTCAGTTTGAGGGATGTTTTTATGCTAAGGGGAAACAGTTAAGTATAGGTTTTACAGAGGACAAAGGAAGGTTTCCATCTTGCTCTGTTTCACAGCCACTCTTTTGCTGATGTTTACTTTCTGTAGGTGAATTCCCAGAGTTACTTCAGAAAGCACCTGTGAAAATTATTGATACAAACTCTTGTAATGCTCCAGAAGCATATAACGGTGTGATAGGGGACGCAATGCTATGTGCAGGGTACATGGAAGGAAATATTGACGCCTGCCAGGTAACTGTGGACATCATTCATATTGACCACATAGTATATAAATACTGCTATTATTTTTTTAAAATCAAGATGGAGACAATTGCATGCTTCAGTTAATTGATACTTTGACAATCCTGTCAGTATCCCTCTCAGCTTTGCACTATAATAATTCTTCTCTACATACAAGATGGATTTCTAAGTGTTTAACACTTACGTTGGACTTATTCTGAATTGATTACTATCTTAAGTCCTTTACAAATATCAATCAATTTAGTTTTCATCCCAATCTTATAATGTAAGTACTATCATTACTCTGATTTCATAGAAGAAAACACTGAGACAGAGGAACCTTAAGTACTTTGTACATGGTCATACTCTCAGGAAGTGGCAGAACTGGCATGTAGTTCCAGGCTATCTAGTATCACAGTCCATCTCTTAACCACATCTCGATAAAAGAGCAGTTTCAGAAATGTTTTACTTTCAGCCCATTCCTGAATTCTTCCTACTTTCTTATCTTACTCATGAGTAGTGTTCTGAATAATTTTCTCAGATATGAAACCCCAAATTCCAAGTATATTCATACTATGTGTCACCCAAAAGCTTTCTCATAGAACTAAAGCTTATAACTTTTCAGATAACATCTTCAGGTTCAGGTAAATACCAGGGAATTCATTCTAGTCAGTCACAGTTGGGGTTAAAGATGGTACAGGGATTTGTATCACATACCTTCCTCTGGTTTCCATGAAACAACAACCACTTGAGGACTTAATTTGGGCTTAACATTCCCTGTAAATGAAGTATCTGAAAGAAAACTGTCATAATGATAAATGTCCTTTGTTTTATTTAGGGTGACTCTGGAGGACCACTGGTTCATCCCAATTCTCGAGATATTTGGTACCTCGTTGGAATAGTGAGCTGGGGAGATGAATGTGGTAAAATCAATAGACCAGGGGTCTACATGCGAGTGACTTCCTACCGCAACTGGATTTCCTCCAAGACTGGTGTTTAAGAGGAAATCGTCTTGTACCATCTAGTTCAGGACATTTTTGACTGTTATGCCTACACCAGATTTAACATGCTTTTAAAACTAGTGTGTACCATGGTTGAAAGAAAAATGCCCTGGAGAAAATGTTTATGAACTTACATTTTAAGCAGAAATAACAAGATAAAATTAAAAATCTCATTTTTTTTTTGATCCTGAAAAGCCTAGGCCAAGAAAGTACTCCTACCAAAAATAACTATTACAATACTATTTGTTTTTTATTTAATTAACCCACATCATAGTTATCTCACCACAGCATAAAGTTATTGGTATTTGTCACTCAAACTTTGTAGGATTATGAAAGTGTGTTCTTATCCATGGCAGATCATCAGGCAGCATGATGAAAGAAGGATTGGAACATACTGTGTCTACTTTGATGTCATAGCTTTTGTAGATGAAATGTGGCTGTGACCTAAACCTTGTCTGAATGTAGGTACTGAGTTACAATCTTGAATTTTTTTGTGGGTCTTCATCAGTCCTAGCAATCATTGTGAAAGAATATCACCATCATCAAAACTAGTCCAAACAATGCACTTTAAACTTACAAGGACAATAATTTTTCAGTGTTGGTATAGGTTTTTGTGGAAATTCCTTATCGTAATATATTTGAAAAAATAGCTATAAGCCTTGAAAATGTGTACTATAATTAAATTTAAAGGCAGACCATCCTCTTTCAATGGCTGTTTTCTTTATCTTTTGGAGTTTTGTTTATTTTCTTAAGATTTCTCAGGTGGCTCCTTAGCCTCCTCCTCCTCTTCTTCTCCTCTTTCTTCTTCTTCCTTTCTTCATACAGGGTTAAGTGGGGGATGGGAGTTTTCCTCACATGCTTCAAGATGAGTCTGGCTCAGCTCAGCTTGGGCCTCTTCAGTCTGCACAGTTTCGTGAAATGGCTGCCCAACTTTTGGATGAGTTTCTACTTCCAGTCTAGGAAGTAGTTCTCCAGGAAGTCATAAAGGTGGTGATCAGTAGGCTCACAGCCCAAGATGTACAGCTCCAACAAGGTCTGATTTCAGGTTTATATCCAGAGCCAACATGGCTTTCATATCATTCAGACTTCTGTCCCATTCATCTGCAGATGGCTATCGGTCGGCCAGGCAGATAGGTAAGCAACTCTGTGGATTTTCATCTTTCACAGATGCTGACTACCCTGGAACTTCTCCACCAATTTGCAGAAGTGGCCCACACCTTCCAGTGCCATGTTTTCATGGTGGGAATAGAAGCCAAGAGAGGTAGACAATAGAGACCTACAGGTACAGGTTGGCCAGGTGGATGAAAGCAGCCTCTCCCTGTTAGCTCATGGTTAGTCAGCAGCAAAGAGCCAACCACAAAAAGATGGTGTTAGTGAGTCTTGAAAGAGGGATGTTGATAAGATCAAGAAGATGATTCTGGAAGCAGCAGTAGGGCATGGTGAAGAAGATGAGGGCTCAGAGGCTGAAGGGAGAAGGAAAGGTAGTTCACAAGATAAATCTACAGACTGTGTTTGTAGGTAGATGTGCTATAGGGTAGAAATATGAATTATTGACCATGTTTTTCATCCCACAGTCTCTGGAATTGAACATAAGTTCTTGTTTTATGAACCATATAGCCTTCACAAGTTAAGTGACTTCAGTCTGTAATATTCACTATGGAAGAGTAAATTCTTTTATCTGTATTGACTGAAAACTGGATTTAGAGATTTCATGATACAGTAAAGCAGCCACTTCAATGTTTATAGCAGCACAATTCACAATTGCAAAACTGTGGAAGCAACCCAGATGTCCTTCAATAGATGAATGGATAAAGAAACTGTGGTACATATACACAATGGAATATTATTCAGCAATAAAAGAGAATAAAATTATGGCATTTGCAGGCAAATGGATGGAATTGGAAAGCATTATG
>CM053408.1:72756644-72768498 GCA_028644305.1 Xerus rutilus
CGCAGCCACGCCTCCCGGCTACCGCTGCCTCCTGTTGATCCTGTACTCACATACACGAGCGAAATTCCTGCGTGGGATGTTGAGCTGAAGAATGATGCCAGGAAGCTGGCTGGAAAACGGCGCCTCCACCACTTCCAGCCTTGGTCCCTAAGAGCCTAGCGCAGAGTGGACTGTCTACGCCGCCATCTTGGAACCGCCCAGCAGCAAGTAGTTATTATTTTACTGGTAAGGATCTTGCCTAATGTTAATACCTGCAGACTGATGAGCATGGTCATTGCTGAGGACTGAGGTGGCTGGGCCAATTTCTCAAAAATAACATAATGATGAGTATTTCCACATTAATTGATTCTTTCTTTCACGAGAGTTCTCTGTAGCATGCAATGTGGTGTGACAACATTTCACCTGCAGTAGAAAATCTTTGAAAATTGGAGTCAATCCTCTAAAACCCTGTGAGCACTTTATCAAATAATTTTAAGTGATATTCTAAATTCTGTGTTATCATTTCAGCAATGCTCTTAGTATGTTGACAAGGAGTAGAGTACATTTCAAGAAACCACTTTCTTTATTCATCCATGAGAAGGAACTCTTCATCCACTTAAATTTTATCATGCAATTTCAGCAATTCGGCAACATCTTCAAGTTCCACTTCTAATTCTGATTCTCTTCCTATTCCACCATATCTGAAGTTACTTCTTCCACTGAAGTCTTGAACATGTCAGAGTCATCCATGAGGGTTGGAATCAACTTCTTTCAAAATCCTGTTAATGTTGCTATTTTGACCTCTTCCAATGAATCATATACATTCTTAATGGCATCTATATGGTGAATCTTTGCAGAGGTTTTCAATTTGCTTTGCCAAGATCCATCAGAGAAGTCAATACCTTTTGCATCAATAGTGTATTTCTTAAATAATTAGGCTTATAATAATAAGGTTAGGGATGCAGCTCAGTGGTACAACATCTATCTGCCTAGTATGCATGAAGCCTTGTGTTTGATCCTCAGCACTGCCAGAAGGAAAAATAAATTAAAAATCAAAGACCTCAAAAAAAATTACTGCTTGATTCATAGGTTGCATAATTGATGTGTTAGCAGGCATAAAATATTAATTTCATTATGTATATCCATCAAAGCTCTTGCATGACCAAGTACATTATCAATAAAAAGTCATATTTTAAAATAGTACTGTTTCCATCTAAATGGAAAATCTGATGTATAGCGTAGCCACCTTTGTCAATTATCTTAGCTATAATTCACTGAAGATCCTATATCAGCCCTTGCAGTTTTTCCTTACACTTTTATGTTATGGAGGTGTCTTCTTCCCACAAACCTCATGGACGAACCTCTGTCAGCTTCAAACTTTCCTCTGTAGCTTTTTTATCTCACTCAGTCTTCATAGAATTGGACAGACTTAGGGTCTTGCTCTGAATTAGTTTTCGGCATAAGTTAATATTGGGTCTGGTTCAATGTTCTATCCAGACCACTAAAACTTTCCCCATATCAGCAATAAGGCTATTTCACTTTCTTATTATTATTGTATTCACTAGAGTAGCACTTTTAACTTCCTTCAAGAACTTTTCTCAACCAGAAATGTTGACACACACCTGTTGTCCTGGCAATTTGGCGGCAGGGGGTGGGCAGGGGGGTCACAAGTTTGAGGCCAGCTCCATCCTGTCTAAAGTAAGACAAAATAAAGTCAAATTTAATTTAATTTGATAAATAAAATAAAATGGACTGGTGATGTAGCTCAGTGGTAAAGCACCCATGGATTCAATCCTGAGTATTGAGGGAAAAAAATTGCATTCACAATCTAGTTAGTTGATGCAAGAGCCTTCCCATCAGTTGATGTCAGCTTTTGACATGCCTTTCTCATTTATAGGCTCAACTATTTTTTCCTTTTTATTTAAAGTAAGAGGCACACAACTTTGTCATTTGAACACTTAGAGGCCATTAGAGAGCGATTAATTGGCCTATTTCTGGTATTGCTATTTCTCAGGGAATATAGAGGCCTGAGGAACAGGAGAGTAACAGAAGAATAGCCAGCAGTCAGAACACAAAATTTATCAGTCAAGTTCACCGTCCTATATGGACACAGTTGATGATACCCTCAAAACAATTACCAGAGTAACACTGAAGACCTCTGAACTACAGATTACCAAAGCTGATACAATGATAATGGAAGAATTTTAAATACTGTGAGAATTACCAAGTTGTGACACAGAGACAGAGTGAGCACATGCTGTTAGAAAATGGTTTCAATGGACTTGGTTATCACAAACCTTTGATTTGTAAGAGACATTATATCTGCAAAGCACAAGAAAACAAAGTTCAATAGCACTGGGTGTGCCTACCTTGTTCTTAGGTCTCAGGTCTTTGTATAGTGCTGGTGCCTGTGTGTGCACTTGATTTTCCCCCTAAAACTCCTGCCTCCATCTGTCAGACAGGCTTATGGGAGCTGTTCTGACAATTTGCTGGAGTAGCTACCCCACAGAATACCCAACATTCTATCAGCCCTTTTGATATCATGGGATACCTGTAGATTTTTTTTCTAATCAATGATTCCGTCTCAGTAAACATCCCTCAATTCCCCAAGAATAAGAGACCCTGACTTTTCTTTTTTTTCCCCGCTGTGGAGAACGATTGCTTTCTTTTTCTCTCTTGCCAAAGTCCCTTTGAGTCTTCCAGGAGTCTTTCTGCCCCTTTGTTCAACACCCCCCTCTACTGCCATGTTTTGCTGTTCAGTTATATTCTGCCTTTGGGGAACTGAGATCTGCCTTTCTCTAAAAGCTATTCATATGTCCTAACTTTGTCCTCAGAAATGATACAGAATAAAATTAATCTTTCTTTCCCAAGGTGGCTCTTTAAACACCATCAGTGTTCCTTTAAATATTTCTTTTCAAACAATGCTCCTTTATCAAGGGTCAGCATAATATGAGCTACATATTGTACCTTCCTGGGGCACATTTCCATTTGTCAGTTTTTTTCTTTAAATCTGGTTCACAAACATGAATATAATCTTCTAGTTACTGCATAACCAGCAGAGAGTACAGTAGGATATTACCTTTTTGATCTAGTGCAATCTTCTTAAGGTTGTGTTCTAAGAATTTATAGCAAACACATTATACTAGGCAAAAAAAAAAAAAAAGCTAGTTAAAAAGGGAAAACTTTAGTTTCTTTAATAGTTTTGTCTGAGATTCCACTAAGTGAATTTCTTTCTCATATTTCCCCAAATTTATATGTAAACATAGTTCATCTATTTAATTAAAGATATAGAGATTTTCATAAAAGTAAATGACGAATTGGCTTGCATAGCATATTACACTTCACAGAAGCAAAATTCTTATTTCTCTGCCATGGATTTAGACTCTTCAAGCACTTATGATTATTATACTTAATATAAAACAAACTGTTGCTTTAAGTATTCATTAAATTCAATAAACACTTTCTAAGGATCACTTTTCAACAGGTACTGTGTTGCACATTCTCAAAATCAAAGATCAGTAAGAAAGAATCCACATTTTCTCAAATTTACATGGAGACAAACAAATACATAATCTAAAATAACAAAGACATTGCTATAGGATCACATAGGGACTGCCTAAAACTTCTGGTAGATCACAAAATTCTCCTAAAAGGAGTTATTTTAGCTGAATTTAATAACTAAAGTATATTAAGTTGTTGAATGTTTCTTTAATTAAGTGGATAGAGGACATACAATGCTAAGGGAAATATATGCACATAATAAAATTGAGGTTTGAGCATGTACCTGTTTGCAGAATTGCAAATACTTAGGACTTTATTAAACAGAAAACTTTGAAGGAATTGTGGAAGATGGAGCAGGAAACCTAGATGGAGTTTTTGTTAAGCTGATTGAGAAAATTAACGAAGAGGGAGAAATGTGACACAATTAAATATGTATTTAGTGATTAATTATCAAATATTTCCTGAATTTACCTGTATCCAGAACATTAGACCTTATTATTGATTCTAGTCAAGAAGGAAAAAAAATATGACAAAATATGACCCTTGCCAAAAATCTTGATAAATCTAAACTAAAATATATGAAATGGTAGTGGACAAAGCTAGTCAAATTAAAAACCAGAAATAAATCAAACTGACATTATATTATGTATCTATTTTCTTACTCTTTGTCTCTTCTCTCCTAATATAAGATATCACAAAGGCAAGGACATCGCTGTATTCACCCCCATCATTCCAGCCACTAGCACAGTGCCTACATATGGTAGAACTGCAGTAAGTACTTCTGAATAAATAAAAAATGCCACAAAACACTACTTTTAAAGGCATACTATAAGAAAAATTAATTAGTTATGTTATATGTAGCCATTTTTACATTATCAATGAATAATTTAAATTAAAAGAGCATCAGTACTGGGCATGGTGGTGCACACCTGTAATCCCAGAGGCTCTGGAAGCTGAGGCAGGAGGATTGCTAGTTCAAAGCCAGCCTCAGCAAAAGTGAGGCGCTAAACAACTCTGAAACTCTGTCTCTAAATAAAAAAAATAATAAGGCTAAGGATGTGTTTCAGGGGCACATTCAATCCCTGATACCCCCCCTCCAAAAAAAAAAGAGCATCAGAAGACTTTTTACTTCCTCTTTATTATTACTATTAGTGGCTCTTTTCCTGAAAGAGAAATTCTTATTGATAAATGAGATACTACAGAAAAATTGGCCAGTTACAGCAAGACATATGAAAAAGTCTTTGCTCTAAAACCTGTAGCTTAAACCTGTGAAGAAGCATTTGTTTTTAGATACAAATACATGACATAGCTATTCATTTCAGGGCTCAAATGATAAAGATATTAATCAGAATTTCCTCTAATCTCAAATTAGTTAAACCTCTAACATGCTATTTATGGTCAGATAATGTGTGCTGCCACTTGGATGCCTACACATTTTAAACTTGTACAACCTTAGCCACAAGACAAAGTACACATCGTGAGATTACTTATGTATAATAGAAACAAGATCTATTCGTATGTGTTAACCAGTCATTAAACCATGTATTTAGCATTTGATGAGAAACTTGATATGGCTGAAAGTACTCTCTCTATACATACACACACACACACATACACACACACAGTGTGAGGTAAGGAAAGTTTCTGAATTTTTACTATTAATGTCACATTACTTGAATCCTTATCGTGTTGGGTTACCTGCCCTTTATCCTGATACCTGCAGTCCCAAATCAATTAGATTACCACTAATTTCAAGGTGAAAATTGATAGAGTTGCTAAGTATTTTATGTGTCTGAACTTGCCTTTATCAAGAACTTGATAGGATAATGTTTTTGCCCTATTTTCTCCCTGTGAAAGGGAAGTAGTGCTCATACAATGCTCTATTCTTTTCCTGATTCTATTATTATTTAAACACAGTACATTGGCAAATTCGCTCTGGATATTTTCTGATGAATGCATAGTATGCAGTGATACAAATCACAATAGCAAGGAATTACATGTGGGATAATCTGTTTATCTGTATTGTCCTATTGCTAAATCAGAGTTATTTCTGACATGTCTATCCCTTAAAAATCCTAAGCTCCACCTCTTGCAAATCAAGGAAGATATTTTCAGTGCCAGTGACTTGAATAGTTATTTGTATAATTCCACCCACCATGCTGTCTCTTACATACAAAGTGCCCAAGTAGAGTAAGAAAATTCCACATTGTTCTTATAGTCAGATAAACTTCTCCACTTTTTTGAAGCTCAATGAACATGGTTTTCATTTCTGTTCCCCTTTTGTCTTTCCTTCAATTAAGTCTAAAAAGATTGCCTTTTTATAATTTAAAGCTGTTACTGCTCCTTTTTAATAAGACAATACAATTTGATTCTAGGAAAAGAGATTAATGCTGGTGGATCTTAGGATCACAACTGTCTGCATTCTATTTCCTAGAAAATAGAGCCTGAGGCAAACAACACCCACCACTTACTATTTTTTTTTTTTTGGTACTGGGGATTGAACTCAGGGGTACTTGACCACTGAGCCACATCCCCAGCCCTATTTTGTATTTTATGTAGAGACAGGGTCTCACTGAGTTGCTTAGCACCTCGCCATTCCTGAGTCTGGCTTTGAACTCGCGGTTCTCCTGTCTCAGCCTCCCTAAGTGCTGGGATTACAGGCTTCAGCCACCGCGCCTAGCTCCACCACTTACTTTTTAAGATAAGCAATTTTAGGGAAGAACTGAGTGAAAGGGGAAATAGAAAAAGAGGTAGGGAGCAAATGTAAGTAGTAAATTACCTGCCTCACTAGAGCTTTAAATCAAGCCACTGGAATATCCTTGGAGAGACTGTTGGGTCTGCTGTATTTCTGAATAGTCTGTCCAGGGAAAGAAAGACAGGCACATTCATCTATGTTTTCTTAACTGCCACTGGAAAAAGTTCATCTTTTAAACTTTTAATAAAACTATGACACACTTTAGGGTTGCACCACTTGGCTGTTCTTGGAGTTATGAGGAGGCTAGATCTCAAAATAGTGGAGAAAGCAACCACAGTAGCAGCCATACAGCATGGAGTGAGTTAGTAAATGGAACAGTTCAGTGATACTTGACACCTGTCAAGTACTCTGTAGCTTCCCAGATCCAGTTGGGCAAGTCAGTGCACCTCCACAATGTCTCAAAGACAGCAGGAAGACCTCAGGTGGGAAGCAAGAGATGCCTCATAAAGAGCGAGGCAACATGATTGTTAGGTCTTACTTGAGAACCCCATGAGGAACTGAGAAGTTACCTCCTAATAAACTAGCTGGAAGAGTATCATGAAAGCATGGCCCCTACTATTAAGGTATCCACAAGCTTTCCCCAGCAAAGTGTGAAATTCCTCTATATTGTCTACCCTAATGTGGTAGGTATCAGTTGATCTTCTGGAGTGTCATCAGGGGCATTCTACAAATATCTAGAATCCAAAGAATGCACACAAAGTCTGAGTTCAGCTAGTGACCGAGCAGAACTATAATTGCATGAGCCTGTAAAAGAAGATTGCAGTTGTTGTAAGAAAAAACTACTTCTGAAAATTGAGCTTGTAAAAGAAGCAAGAGAATAAACTCTTCTTGTTCAAATTAACTTTTAAAAATGTATGCAATCTTCAGAATTTACATAATTAAAATGATCAGTGAACTAAAGAATGACATAAGTGAACAATTACAGGCAAAAAATGATCAATCCAACAAAGAAATGGGAGAGCAAATAAAGGCAACCATCAATCATTCTAACAAAGAGATAAGAGAGCAATTACAAGTAGCAAAAGATTACCTTAAGAAAGAGCTAGAGATTGTGGGGGAAAAAAAAACAATCAGAAATACTTGAAATGAAGGAAACAATAAACCAAATAAAAAACTCAATAGAAAGCATCACCTGTGGACTAGATTACCTGGAAGACAGAACCTCGGATAATGAAAACAAGATATACAATCTTGAAAATAAACTTGACCATACAGTGAAAATGGTAAAAAATCATGAACAGAACATACAAGAAATATGGGACAGCATTAAAAGACCAAATATAAGATTTATTGGGATAGAAGAAGGCGCAGAATTTCAAACCAAAGGAATGCACAATCTCTTCAATGAAATAATATCAGAAAACTTCCCAAATATGAAAAAAGAAATGGAAAATCAAATACAAGAGGCTTACAAGACACCAAATGTACAAAATTTCAACAGATCTACAACAAGGCACATTATAATGGAAATGCCCAACATACAGAATAAGGATAGAATTTTAAAGGCTGCAAGACAGAGGAACCAGATTACATACAAGGGGAGACCAATTGGTATATCAGCAGATTTTTCAACCCAGACCCTCAAAGCCAGGAGATCATGGAAAGCATATTCCAAGGCCTGAAAGACAATGGATGCCAACCAAGAATCCTATATCCAGCAAAATGGATCCTTCAGATTTGATGACAAAATAAAAACCTGCCATGATAAACAAAAGTTAAAAGAATTAACAGCAAAAAAGCCTGCACTAAACAGCATTCTTGGCAAAATATTCCACGAAGAGGAAATGATAACCAACAATGAAAATTTACAAAGAGAGGAATTACACTAAAGCAAAGACCATTCAAAAGAGAAAACAAGTCAAGGTAAAAACCAAAAATAAACCAAAATGACAGGAATTACAAATCCTATCTCAATAATAACCCTGAATGTAAATGGCCTAAGTGCACCAATTAAAAGACATAGACTGACAGACTGGATGCCCAACAATATGCTGTTTTCAAGAGACTCATCTTACAGGAAAAGACATCCACAAACTGAAAGTGAAAGGGTGGGAAAAAACATATCACTCACATGGATCCCGCAAACAAGCAGGAGTTTCCATCCTCATATCAAATAAAGTAGACATCAAACCAAAGATGGTAAAAAGAGATAAAGAAAGTCATTTCATACTTCTTAAGGGAATCATACATCAACAAGACACAACAATCATAAATATCTATGCCCTAAATTATGGGCCTTCTATGTATGTCAAACAAATCCTCCTCAAATACAAGATTCAAATAGACCACAACACAATAATACATGGAGATTTTAACACAGCTCTCTCACCATTGGATAGATCTTCCAAACAAAAACTTAATAAAGAAACCATAGACCTCAATGAAACTATCAATAAGTTAGACTTAACTGACATATATAAAGTGTTCAATCCATCAACAAGTGAATACACTTTCTTCTCAGCTGCACATGGGTCCTTTTCCAAAATAGATCATATGTTATGTCACAAAGCCAGTCTTAGCAAATACAGAAAAATAGAGATTCTACCCTGCATCTTATCTGACCACAATGGAATAAAATTACAAATCAACGACAGATTAAAAAACAGAAACTACTCCATCACCTGGAAACTAAATAATATGCTATTGAATGATGCATGGATAACAGAAGACATCAAGGAAGAGATAAAAAAAAATTCTTTGAGGCAAATGAAACTCTGATACAACATACCAAAATCTCTGGGATGTCATGAAGCCAGTGCTAAGAGGAAAATTCATAGCACTAAACTCATTCATTAGAAGAAGTAAAAGTCAACAAATAAATGAATTGACTCTTCGTCTCAAAGCCTTAAAAAAGGAAGAACAAATTAACACCCAAAGAGGTAGAGGACAGAAAATAATCAAAATTAGGGCTGAAATCAATGAAATTGAAACAAAATAAACAATTCAAAAAATTGACAAAACAAAAAGCTGGTTCTTTGAAAAAATAAACAAAATTGACAAATTCTTAGCTACTCTAATGAAAAGGAGGAGGAAGAAAACCCAAATTACTAAAATTCGTGATGAAAAAGGAAATGTCACTACAGACGCTACTGAAATACAGAAGATAATTAGAAACTGTTTTGAAAATTTATACTCCAGTAAAATAGAAAACCCTGAAGACTCCGACAAATTTCTAGAGGCATATGACCTACCCAAACTGAACCATGAGGACATACACAACTTAAACAGATCAATTTCAAGCAAGGAAATAGAAGATGCCATCAAGAACCTGCCAACCAAGAAAAGCCCAGGTCCAGATGGATTCTCAGCTGAGTTCTACAAGACCTTGAAAGAAGAACTAACCCAATTCTCCTCAAACTATTTCATGAAATAGAAAAGGAGGGAATCCATCCAAATTCATTCTATGAGGCAAGTATCACCCTGATTCCAAAAGCAGACAGAGACACATCAAAGAAAGAAAACTTCAGACCAATATCCCTGATGAACATAGATGCAAAAATTCTCAATAAACTTCTGGCAAATTGCATACAAAAACATATCAAAAAAATAATACACCATGGTCAAGTGGGGTTCATCCCAGGGATGCAAGGTTGGTTCAACATATGGAAATCAATTAACGTAATACATCACATCAATAGACTTAAAGATAAGAATCATATGATCTTGTCAATCGATGCAGGGAAGGCATTTCACAAAACACAACATTCTTTTATGCTCAAAACACTAGAAAAACTTGGGATAGTAGGAACATCCCTCAACTTTGTAAAAGCTACCTATGCTAAACCCAAGGCCAACATCATCCTAAATGGAGAAAAATTGGAATCATTCCCTCTGAAAACGGGAATTAGACAGGGATGCCCTCTCTCACCACTGCTATTCAACATAGCCCTTGAAACACTAGCCAGAGCAATTAGACAGACGAAAGAAATCAAAGGGATATGAATCAGAAAAGAAGAACTCAAACTATCATTATTTGTGGATGACATGATTCTATACTTAGAGGATCCAAAAAATTCTACCAGAAAACTTTTAGAATTAATAAATGATTTCAGCAAAGTAGCAGGATATAAAATCAACACCCACAAATCAATTGCATTTCTATACATCAGTGATAAACCCTCTGAAAGAGAAATTAGGAAAACTATCTCATTCACAATAGCCTCAAAAAAAAATAAAATACCTGGGAGTCAATTTAACAAAAGAGGTGAAAGACCTCTACAATGCAAACTACAAGACACTGAAGAAAGAAATTGAAGAAGACCTTAGAAGATGGAATAATCTCCCATGCTCCTTGGATAGGCAGAATCAATATTGTCAAAATGGCCATACTTTCCAAAGTGCTATATAGATTCAATGCAATTCCAATTAAAATCCCAACTTCATTCCTTATAGAAATAGAAAAGGCAATCATGAAATTCATTTGGAAGAATAAGAGACCCAGAATAGCCAAAGCAATCCTTAGCAAGAAGAGTGAAGCAGGAGGCATCACAATACCAGACCTCAGATTATACTACAAAGCTACAGGAACAAAAACAGCATGGTGCTGGCACCAAAATAGACATATAGACCAATGGTATAGAATAGAAGACACAGAGACAAACCTACTTACATACAGTTACCTTATACTAGATAAAGGAGCCAAACACATACACTGGAGAAAAGACAGCCTCTTCAACAAATGGTGCTGAGAAAACTGGAAATCCAAATGCAGCAAAGTGAAACTAAACTCCTATCTCTCACCATGCACAAAATTCAACTCAAAGTGGATCAAGGACCTGGGAATCACACCAGAGACCCAACGCCTAATAGAAGAAAAAATAGGCCCAAATCTTCATCATGTCGGATTCCATACTTCCTTAACAAGACTCCTATAGCACAAGAAGTAAAATTAAGAATCAACAAAAGAGATGGATTCAAACTAAAAAGCTTCTTCTCAGCAAAAGAAATAATCAATGAAGTCAACAGAGAGACAACATTCTGGGAACAAATCTTTGCCACACACACACACACACATCCGATAGAGAACTCATCTCCAGGATATATAAAGAACTAAAAAAGCTTAACACCAAAAAAACTAACAACTCCATCAATAAATGGGCCAAAGAGCTGAACACAAACTTCACAGAAGAAGATATACAATCCATCAACAGACATATGAAAAAGTGTTCAACATCTCTAGCAATCAGAGAAATGCAAATCAAAACTACCCTAAGATTTCATCTCACACCAGTCAGAATGGCAATTATCAAAAATACAAACAACAATAAGTGTTGGCGAGGATGTGGGGGAAAAGGCACTCTCATACACTGCTGGTGGAACTGCAAATTGGTACAACCAATCTGGAAAGCAGTATGGAGATTCCTTAGAAAACTTGGAATGGAACCACCATTTGAGCCTGCTATCCCACTCCTCGGTCTATACCCAGAAAACTTAAAAACAGCAAACTACAGTGTTGCAGCCACTTCAATGTTTATAGCAGCTCAATTCACTATAGCTAAACTGTGGAACCAACCTAGATGCCCTTCGATAGATGACTGGATAAAGAAACTGTGGTATATATACACAATGGAATATTACTCAGCAATAAGAGAGAATACATTTATGGCATTTGCAGGTAAA
>CM053408.1:72768598-72794301 GCA_028644305.1 Xerus rutilus
ACAACTTACAACTAGAGAATTGATATGTTATCCTCTGTGTACAATGAATCAAATTGGACTCTGTTATCATGTAAGCCTAAATAGAACAAATAAATAAATTAAATATGGAAAAAAATATATGCAATCATTTTTCACTTTTCACCAAAGTAGTGGAATATTGACCAAAGCAAATAAATAGTACCTGAACCATGGGAAATATGAGGCCCTGGGAGGTAATGCGAAGAACTATTTGGAAGTATAAAAACTGGATTCCAATCCCAATTCTTTTACTCATATTATGAAATGTGAAATATATTAAATTCCCGAATACAGTTTTGTCTTCAGTTCAGTGTTGATAATAGGGTTCTCTTCACAGCACTGCAAGAATTAAGGAAATGAACTTCTGAAAGTGCTCCATACAGCAAAGGGAAATTGGCAAAATTTAATTAAATCAAACCTACCCTTGAGCCACACTTCTTCATACATTTTATAACTCAAATATTTGATTTCATGTGCAAATATCATAATTTCAATTATTTGCATGTTAAAGTGATTTTTCTGTGAAATAATTAAAAAATTCTACCTGTGTGTCAAAAATATTTTCTGAAGAATTCTTGAGCATCAGTCTCTGGGCACTGTGAATAGCTTACTAATAATAGCATTTATCAAACACATATGTAACAGAAGAGTAAGTTGAAGGTTAAACATTGGTGATCTTATCTAACTTCCCATTAGATTTTAGGTAAGAACAGACCATTTATCTAATTTAGAGTCTAGTGGAAAAATGAAAATGCAAGGCTCCCTGCATCTACAGGATGCATTCTGCATCTCCATTAAGTTAAACATGAGCTCATATGGATTATCTCCAAGTCTAACCATTGCCATATGAAACATTCTAGTCTTACAATTTTTGAGCATTTGGAATTTGGAAAAAGCTCTATTACTTTCTCAAAATTTAACTAAAACTTTTAATGCAACTGCTATTGGAGATGTTAAGTATACTTTATAAAACCTGATAACATTAGGATAGATTTCTTATAAAATATTTCAACATACACACTCTAGTACATCTAGAATAAATTGTTCTCCTAGAACAATTTTTCTAAAAAGATTTAACTTTTATAAAATTAGTTTTATGCAAAACTAAATTTAATTTTACATACAAATTTATACAATGATGTTCTTTCTTTTTGACATTTTCTGTAACTTCATAAAGTAATATGATAAATTGAAAAAGACCTCATGATTTATGCAAAACTCAAAGCACCTGAAAAGTTAATTTTAAAATTTTCTTTCTCATTAATAATTATTATATACAAAGCTTCACATGAAAATAATATTCTTGGGCTGGGATTGCAGCTCAGTGGTAGAGCCCTTGCCTCGCATGCGTGAGGCCCTGGGTTTGATCCTTAGCACCAAATACAAAGCAATAAAATAAAGACATTGTGTCCATCTACAACTAAAAAGATATTTTAAAAAAAAGAAAATAATATTCTTTTCCATCAAATGTGATCATCATTAAATATAATTTCTGTTTTTAAGCCTTTGCTTTTTAATGTTTCAGAACTTTTTAAACACCAAAGATTCTAACTGCTTTGGGGAATTTTAATAACTCTCTGATAGCCTTATTAAATTGCCCATGTTTATATTTTTATTTTGTAATAACTCATTGGCCGAGTTTATTGATGATGAATGGTGATAGTCCCTATGCCAATATTCAGACTGGAGAGTTATTATTTGTGCAGGCACTGAAGAGACAGTTCTAGGGACAGATAGACAAGCTGGTCTTCTAATGATCATCTCAGCCCTGTCTCTATGTGGAGATCTTCATCTTTCTAGGGTCGCTGTTAACTGCTGCTGCTACCTTTATTGCTGTTGCCACCATTGGTTTTACTCATCTGGGCTCAATCTCATTCTACAGCTGCTCAGGTCTATAGTATCCTGAACTGCCCCAGGCATTCATGTTCACAGAGGGCAACCAGGCCCCCAGTTCACTGTGTCCTGTGCATTGAGCCCACAGATATGGGCACTGCTGTGTGACCACACCATGTGCTAAGGCTATCATCTATATATTGTCTCTGCTCTATACATGTTCAAAGATAAGATCATTATGAATTTCAGGATAGCAACAGAAGAACATCAAAACAAATAAAGATCCTTCTTGTGTGAGGTGCTCTGGGAGACTACATGAATTGTACTCCCCTGAAGCCATCTCTGTGGTAGGGACTCATTAATCCTATTAAAAATTTGTAAACTGAAGTTTAAAAAGTCAACTTTCTAAAATTGTAATTAGTAAATAACAGAGCTGGGAATTAAATCTCAGTATATCCAATTGAGAAATTAAACTCTTAGTTGTGGTACTGTGTCATATGGAAAACTCATTCCTAAAATATTTTTTCTTAAACCTCTGGTTAATCACAGAAACTGTGGATGCTTATTCTAATGAAGCAATAGCACTGTTTTTCTACAAGAAATGACTCCTATCACCAAGACCAAAATGAGAAAGTTAAAAATTGGTATGTGGTACTTGTAACTTTAGCAAATGTTTTTTAGAATGAACAAATGGTTGTGAATAAAGCACATTCTCTCAATTAAACCTTTGGAGAGTCTGTGTGGTACACACATCAGGGCTGCACTATCTAGTTCTGAATCCCAGCTGTGCTACTTACTTGGTTAATCTTGGAAAAGTTGCTTAATTTCTCTTCTATCTGTAAAATGATAAGAAAAAAATAGCACCTACCTCATGGGATTCTTACTGAGAACATGGTGAGGTCATTCACAAAAAGCACTTAGTAAATTGCCTGGCATATCTTAAGTAGTAATTCTAGAATTTATGTAGTTTTAAATTTCATAACCATTTTATATGTGTGGATATGAAGAGTAGAGTTAGGAAGAATTTGGGTAAAACCACAAATTTTAAGTGATGAGATTTTTAAAAAATTATTTTTCATATTCTTACTTATTTTCTAAATCACACACAGGCTAAGAAAAATATTGATAAACTAAGAAAAATATAAACATACATCAATCTATAAATCATGCACTTCAAATAAAATTTCCAGCTTGATAAGGTAAAACTGTAACAGTTACATTTGAAATCCAGTAAACAAACAAAAAACAATTTTTAGTATAAAAATGCCCTAAAAATTACTTTTTCTAGAAAATAAGTTGTCAGACTTCATATGTGGGTAGTACAGCTCTGGAAGATGGGAATATACCAAATATTACATGGAACATATACTAAAATTATTTATTGTTTATATGAAATTTAAATTTAAATGGGCATCCTGTATTTTATTTGGTAACTCTTTTATCTCTATTGTCAGATTAATGCTTACTTCCTCCACTCTTTCTAACTTTACCTATGTATAACCAATGGGAGAAATTTCTTTCAAATTTTTAGAACTGAGATGTGAGTGAAATAAAAATAAAGCTATACATATTTAATATATGCATCTTGACGAGTTTAAAGACAAATTTCCACCTATAAAGCTATTACCATAAAGCCACAAACATAGATATCAGTAGCTCAATATTACTCCACAAAATAAAACAAAATGCTCAAAAATTAAAACATAATTTTGCTCATCCTTCAGCCTCAAGCTCTTCTTCTATGATATATACACAGGAAGCCATATGCTCAGGAATATTTCTCCCTTTTCCACCACACCTCTTTCTTTTCACCATCATAATGACCCATTGTCTCCATTATTTCTTGTGGTCTATAACATTTTTTCTAAGGGAGTAAGAAAACATAGCTAAAACATAATACTACGGAAGTAAAGTAAAATAGTTCGAATCAGAGTAACACATCCTGTTCTTCTTGTGTTTGAGCTGTCTCCAATTACTGTGTGAGTCATGAACCATGGTCCTTCCTTTGCTTTGTTGAATCATCAATGATAGTTCTTGGGCAAATGCTCTGCTATCAGTTGTACTGACAAAGAATTTTTTTTTTCTTTCAGAGTCAAATTGAACTTGAGCTGATTCCTACATTATTTATCTGCTTTTTTCTTTATTTTGCATTTTCATTGGTTTCTTTTCAGCTGAAGGATTAGCCTATTTGGGTTTCAAGAATTATGCCTTGCAACTTACTCTTGCTGTATGTACTATTTAATTTGGTTGTAATTTCCTTTTAAATTAGTCAAGAGATATTTGCCATTTGAGTTTCTCACATCAATTATGACTCAATCTCACCTATCACATCAATTTTTTTTTCAACAAAAGTCATTAGATAATTTTTAAAACTTACCTTTCAAAAAACAGTGGTGGAGTCAAGAATGAGTTAAATCTCTTCATCTGGAAGTCAACCCTGTATATCTGGAGAAGTCTCATATTTACCATCTGGGATTTAACAGTTCTTATACTTGAGGAATAGGAAACAGAAATGAGAGATACTAGTAGTTACTGATACTTCACAGCCATTGCTTAAATTTTGGAAAAGAGATATATAGAAATTTTAGAACAGAAGAAAGGAATATCAATACGCCCCCCAAATTAATAGCTAAAATACTATAATAGAAAAAGTAAATATTTGCAAGTTGAAATCTTTACCCTACTGTTTACTAGCTGTGTGACTTTTAGTTTGTTCTCTGAGCCTTGGTTTCCTTATATTTTAAAGGTTATAAAATTTTGAGTGTTCTATATGAATTAAAGGTGGTATAATGTGGCACATGGCACATAATGGAAACTAAATAGTTCTTATCTTGGTATTATGCTATTCTAATTGAAAATTCAAGGTTAAACATTTTTAATAAAATATTTTATTAAATAAATAAAGACACTATTTCATCTGTGAATTTTAGCTTTCCTCATGATTTGAATGCATCCAAAAAAATTGACATACGAGAAAATGAGGGAAACAATGATGTGTCCTTTAGCTATTCTGATAAGGCCATGTGTCATATACAATTTCATCACAAGAGTACTTCCTTGGATACACAGTGAAGAATCTTGAAGTGTTACTTAAGATCCTAGTTAGGGAAAAACCCAGAGGTATTATAAATGCCATTCTTGTTTCTTTTTCTTTTACTTCTTTCTCTTTTCTTTTTTTCCTTTTCTTTTCTTTTCTTTCCTTTTCCCTTCCTTCCTTCTTTCCTTTCTTCCTTCCTTCCCCTCTTCCTCCTTTCCTCTCTCTCTTTCTCTTTCTCTTTCTTTCCTTATTTTTCCTGTAGCCGAACCAAGATATAAATTAACCACATCCATATTATGATGGTACCTCATACTACAATCTTTGAAGGCATTTTATGCACATGGTTTTTAATAATGTACACTATTGCATTTTAAGAGAGAAAAGAAAAAGACATCTTATAATTTAAGGAAAAAAACTCTAGAGAGTTCCAGAATACAAGATATTTAAATTGATACCCTCTATTTTCTGTAAATTTTTTGATTGGAGAAATCCTAGGACTACAGTGATATGTCAAAGGATATACCATAATTGAACATGGAAGCGTATATCTAAGTAAGTCAATAAGGAGACCTATAGGTGAGGTTACAGATGACATGGAGAAGATCAAGAAAAAGAAGATGAAGATAAGGGACTAAAAGATCTAGTCGTTTTCATACTTCAGAAGAATCTATTCAATTTTTTCACTAAAAGCACGGTGTTGTGGGAAATAAGGTATGGCATATGTAATAAAATATTTTAAAATTACATTAATATGTTTTTTCTTTTTTGCCTTCATTCATACATGAATAACCCCCTTGGCAATGCCAAACATATTCATTTGTTTTGGGTTAGGATTTTTACAATGAAATTTTGTAAGATAAATATACAACTTTTAAAATTCAGAGTAAGAATTAGTGTACAGTTGAGAGAATGCAATGATTTTTGTTAAAAGTTAAGCATTGTCAGAAAAAGAAAAGCATTTTCTAAATCTTTCTAGCTTTAATTGTCATTTCTAAAGCCAGGCCTGGAAGAAAAATCATTAAATTTCTTCCACATTTGTAGGAAGTCTATTCCTTCTTTAAAACAAAACTAATTATTACTCCCTTAGTGAAGGAAATTATAAAGTAAGGTAAATCTATGCTGGAGAAAAGGAAGAAGTGGACTCTCCATCCTTTCTGATTGGATAAATTTGGGGGAGAAAGAGGGAACCAGAATAGAAAAAAGAAAGTTGGATGCTTCCTCATACTTTTTCTTGTGGGGGAACTTCAGAGTGAGTGGAGAGACAAGTAAGAGGAGTGGTTGAGCCCACAAACAGAGCTGTGATAGCTAAGACAATCTGTGAAGTTCTAGATGATGCAATGTAGTGGCTTTTTCAAGCATGATATGATAGCACTATTGCACATTTGATGGAGAAAGATGGCTAGATGGACAAAACCAAGGCCTATTACTCATTGTCTGTTCCATAGGTGCAGGGGAAATAACTGTCCCATGAACTTCAGTAGGGAAATATGGAGATGCTTAGGGTCCAGTAATGACAGTGACTGGGGTTCAAACTGGCTGACTCTGACCAGAAACAAATGGCCAAGACCAGCCTGCAGTGGTGGGTGCCAACATGGTATCCTCAAAGCCAAATAGGATGTGTTACACTTCAGTGTTAACAAATCTAAGGACCAGACCAGAGAACAGCAAAGATCACAAGTATCTTCCATGACTCTGAGACCTCTACCCCTAAGCTGCCTGAAGTCACAAACAGTATTTACCCATACATAAATATACTGTCTTGAAGAGGAGAAGAATAGGATTAAGAAATAGAGAAAAGAATCATAATAAAAATAGATACTTACCTGATAATAAACATTTAGAATAACCCAGATGGGAAATTGAACTTTGTATTCAAGAAATGAATACAATCCAGTTAAGGAGTAAAATACTGAAAAATGTTAAAAGAAAAGATGTGGGCATTGAAATCATACTACATACCATGTCAGGCCAAGGAGCATTAGGAGAAAGATGGCACAATTGACAGAAAGAGAGGAAAAAACATATTTTCTTATATATCTGAGTGCTATGACTAAGTTTTGATCAAACAACATCTCATAAAAGAGAAAGATGAAGAACAGAGGAAAAGATCTAGATCCAACTCTCAAGCCAAAGTATTTTCCTGTACCTGCCATCTCTATTTAGTCACTTATCAAATATTTTCAAGTTAACTTTGAGATCATGCATCATCTGAAAAGAAATCAAAGGCAATGAAAAATTATAAATTCACATAAAACTTAGTATTTTACAAGCATTGTTTCCTACTGGGGAATTAATCCAAATCATTTGATCTTGAATACAGAAGGAGTAAACTATAAAAATAATTGAAGGCTCTAACAAAACAGCAACCAAAATATTATTTAAGAAAGAATAAATCTTGATGTACTTTGGCCCATTTGTGATTTTTAATTTTTCCTAATTTTACATAAACAATATTATTTGATCTTTGATTACAAATTGTTTTCTTCCTCAACTCATAAGTATTGACATAGCTATTTAACAAAATACTACTCTTAAACAGGATTTTTTTCAATATTTAGAAAGCATGTGGTTAATATCTACTTGTTTTAGGTAAATTATCTATAGATTAAAGAGTCTAAATTACTGAAAAAATATAGTAATTCACCACATAAATAGAGTTAAGGACAAGAATCATATCTCCATTGATGCCGAAAAAGCATTTGGGGGCTGGGATTGTAGCTCAGTGGTAGAGTGCTTGCCTCGCATGCGTGAGGCACTGGGTTCGATCCTCAGCACCACATAAAAATAAATAAAGATATTGTGTCCATCTACAACCAAAAAAATTAAAAAATAAAGAAAAAGAAAAAGCATTTGGCAAAGTATGACACCAGTTCATGTTTAAAATACCAGAAAAACTGAGTAAATTGTAAAGATATATGAAAAAATATATTGTAAAGATATATGAAAAACCCAAGGCCAACATCATACTGAATGCAGAAAAACTAAAAGCATTTCCTCTAAAAACAGGAACAAAACAAAAATACTCATTTTCACCACTCCTATTCAACATAGCCCTTGAAACTCTAGCAAGAGCAATCAGGCAAATAAAAGGAAATTAAAGGGAGACAAATAGGAAAAGAAGAGCTAAAGTTATATGTTTGCTGATAACATGACCCTGTATTTAGAAGACCCAAAAAATTCTGCCAGAAGACTTCTAGAGAGGATAAATGAATTCATCAAGATAGCAGGATACAAGATATAAGAGCAATATAAATTAATTCTATACTCCAATAATAAATCTGCTTAAAAGAAATTAGGAAAACTATCTCATTCATAATAACCTAATAAAAACAAACAAACAACAACAACAAAAGAACACTGGGGAATCAATCTAACAAAAGAGGTGAAATTCATCTACAGTGAAAACTATAGAATACTAAAGAAAGAAATTGAAGACCTTAAGAGATGGAGAGACCACCCATGTTCTTGGATACACAGAATTAATATTGCCAAAATGGTCATACTACCAAAAGCAATGTACAGATTCAATGAAATTCCCTTCAAAATTTCAATGGTGTTCTTCACAGAAGTAGAAAAAGCAGTTCTGAAATTCATTTGGAAAGATAAGAGACCCAGAATAGCCAAAGTGATCCTTAGCAAAAAAAGAGCTGTACCGAATACATCAGAGTACCAGACCTCAAATTATACTGTACTACAGAGCTATAGTAACAAAACCAGCATGGTACTGGCACTAAAACAGGCATGAAGACCAATGGAATGAATATAACATACAGAGAAAAACCCAAATAAATACAGTTATCAGATACTAGACAAAGCTGAGAAAAGATAGTGGTGCTGGGAAAACTGGAAATTCATATGTAGAAGAATGAAAATTGTTTTTTTTTTTTTTTTTTGTACTGGAGATTGAACTCAGGAGCACTTGGCCACTGAGCCACAGCCCCAGGCCTATTTTGTATTTTATTTAGAAAACAGCGTCTCTGAGTTGTGTAGCACCTCGCCATTGCTGAGGCTGGCTTTGAACTCTTGATCCTCCTGCCTTAGCCTCCTGAGACACTAGGATTACAGACATGCATCACTGTACATGAATCAACCACTGTTAGATGGCAACCAAAAGGTGATTTTTCTAATTCCATCATTGTTTTTACATTTATTGATAAGAATCCTGCTATTTAAAAAATGCTTTGCCCATTTATTGATTCATTTAGTTATTTATAACTTTGCTTTACATTTATTATTATGTCTAATAGATTGCAATACTATTATTATTTATTTTGATTTTAAAATTGTCCAAAATTTGGTAAGTGGGAACCCCTTCATACTGGCTTCTGCACTTTTTGATCTGTTCCCTACAATTACTTAAGTAACTCCATATTTTTTTGATGAACAAAATGTTCCAAATTCATTTTTTAATTTCTGTGACTCAACCTTAGAATCAGCTCTCTCTCCAAAGAACTCTGATTCATTTAGTAAAGAGTAGGATTTAAAAACTGACACTCAAATGCTGGGTGTGATGACTACTTTTGAGGTATTGCTGCTTCTAAGCCCTCTTAGTAACCTTTAAATAATCATCTATCTAAGTGGAAATCTAGGCTTTGTTATTTTCTCTTAATCTTTGAAAACATTATTCTAGCTTAGTTACTGAAAGCTCATTGTTTTTCCTCAATGCCAATCCAATAATGAGAACAAATTTTTGAGAAAAAAAGATAAATTGTATTGCTTTGCTGGCAAAGAAGAAACAAGGAGACTCTTTTCCCAGATACTGTGATTCTAACAATCAGGGAGAACAGAGGACTTTTAAGGAGGTGATTCAAAGGCTACATTCCAGTTGTGCCTTGTCAGGAGTCATAATTCACTTGAAGGCTTGAGAAATAATTATTTCTTAAGACCTTCTTCCACCATTGCAGTCTGAATTAGTTCATTCCTGTGGAGTGTATACTCAATATAAATAACAGCCTGAGATGGGGAGGATAATCTTGCTTCTCCCAAGGTTAGGGAAGGGAAGAGGGAGAAGAGAAAGAAAAACAAAACAAAACAAAAAGCCCACTTATCTCAGTTTTAAAATAAGCCACTGGGGCAAGGGGTATGTTCAAAGCATGAAGTGGACTTCTGCTACATTTTCCCACTGTCAATTTCCACCTTCTATTTCTATGGAAAAATGGGTGATAATCTCAACAAGCTGCTTCATGCTGAATCTGGGTGATGAAGGGGGTCTTAGAATGGAAGATTTTTACCTGTTGTCTTTTATTTTGTACCTTTACAGGGGTGAAGAGGTGACTCCAATTTTGGTGGAGACCTGGAAAAAGCACACTCCTATACAGTAATTGATATTTTATAGCTTTACATACCATTTTAATCTAGTTTCTTTCATAATAATCACATTTTCCTCTCTCCCTAGGGTACCAGGAAGGATCTCTAATATACTATTTCTTTCAGAGCTCAATTTAAGCCTACTTCTGGAGATAACCTTCATTAAGGAGAGCGATTGACAACAACTTATCCCATTGCAGGTAGGTTTCTTGGCATTTTTAGCCACCACCTTTTTTAAGGTCTGATTTATTTTTTCTGTTTTCCTTATAGATTGGGGTCTCCAGGATATATGTAACTTTCATTAGCTGTCCAGTGCTTTCTTCATTTGTTGGGTCACTTCTTCCATGAAAGATGGTCCATTATCAATTTTTATCAAGGAGGAGAGTCCATATCTTGAAATCAGATCCTTCAAGAGCACTCTAGTTATTTTTAAAGCCTTTTCTGTTCTGATACAATGAACCTTGTACCTATCTAGAGAAAGTGTCTACCAGAATAAGTAAATATCTGAAGTTTTCTCTGGCACAGGGCATTTGTGTAAAATCTAATGGTCAGTCATCAAAAGACTGTAGTTTTACATTCTGTGTTCCTTTTACAGTATATTGCCTCTCAGTCTTCAGATTGTTTTAATTACACCAGACACATTTCTGAATCACTTGTTGAATAGTCTGTTGAAGATGTGGCCCTCACAAGTGGGGCTTGATGAAATTCACCAAGGCCTCCATCCTGTAGTACATACTCTCATGTAGGCACTTTACCAAGGGCCAGACCAGTCTTTCAGGCACAAGGATGAGTCCATGAAAATGCTGTCTTCACCTGGCAGTGCTATCAAAACTCCATTCTTTGACCGTTTCTGAACTTCCTCAGTATAAAAGGATTTGTACTGGTCCAATTCAAGCTGAGATATTAGGGTCCCAATAAATGGTTGCCATTTGTATTATCTGATAGGATGGCCTGCTCTCTTCCCATTCTACCAGCATTCAGCCAGTATTCATCCTTTTGCGGTATGGTCAAGCCACCTTGATAAATAGGCTATTAATCACAGTCTATCTCCCAATGTCCATAAGAGAACTTTAAGAGCTATATCTTGTTACCTATGCATAGAGTCTGCACTTCTTTTGTAAGTCAGGAAGGCCCAACAGGGCTTATCATAAGGTTTGTTTTCAATTCTCAAAGACAGTTTAATATTCTGGGGTCCAAATCAAGTTCTGTTAATGAGCCGGGCGCGGTGGCTCGCGCTTGTAATCCCAGCACTTAGGGAGGCTGAGACAGGAGAATCGCGAGTTCAAAGCCAGCCTCAGCAATGGCGAGGCGCTAAGCAACTCAGTGAGACCCCGTCTCTACATAAAACACAAAATAGGGCTGGGGATGTGGCTCAGTGGTCGAGTGCCCCTGAATTCAATTCCTGGTACCAAAAAAAAAAAAAAAAAAAGTTCTGTTAATGTTCTGTTTAGAGCCTGTATGAGGGTTTATATATTAATTCAAAATTAGGGACACATATGTAGCAGAATTCTGGCATTCCCAGGAACTCATACAACTGTCTCTAGTTCCTGGCTTCTGTAAGACTCAAGACAGCTTGCTTTCAGTCTGACATCAAACTTCTTGTCTGATAGCTAATCTAGAATCTCAGATTGTGACTGTTTTCCAAAACTGAGCCTTTTTAGTGTATACCTTATATATATACGATGCAAGAAGATTTAGTGCAACAATAATGTTTGAAAAGACAGTGATCATAGTTGGGGCTTGCTAGAAGTAGACCATCCACATATTGCAATGAGATTCTTTTATCCATCTGTAATTCTCACAGGTCTTTTGTTAGACTCTCATTATACAGAGTAGGGGATTTATCCCTGAGGTAGGACAGTACAGTAATACTCATTAATTATTTTGGTATCAGAGTTCTGCCACTCAAAAGCAAATAGTAATTGGCATTACTGAAAGCTTAGTCCTTGTCCCGGATGGTAATTCCATAATGAGAACATGAGTCTGAGAAAAAAAGGTAAAGTTTTATTATTTGCAAGCAAAGGAGAAGCACAGGGCACTCCTGTCCCAGAGGCTGTGATTCTGCCCATCAGTGTTTTTTTAAGAGGGTTCAAAAGCTACATTCCAGATGTGCCCTGATGGTAGGTTAAAATTCACTAGCTAATTTGGGAGATATTTATTTCCTAGATCTTCTGGTGCCATCTCCTTCTTGTGGTGAGTGTGTGCTCAAGGACAGATAACTAGGCCTAGGCTGGGGAAGAAAAGATAATCCTGTTTCTCAAGTTCTGTTAGGGAAGAGGAGAAGGAGAGAGAGAGAAGGGAAAAAAAATGTCCTTTTAAAATAAGCCTCAGAGCAGCAAAGGCTATATCCAAAAGGTGAGTTGGACCACTATTAGATTGAGACTTTCCAGGGATATGCAAAAGAATGCCTCTTTTAAATATAGCACTGTGAATCGGCCATTCACAGTCAGTAGAGTCTGGTTTTGGTACTGTGGGATGAATACCTTAAACAATATTTTTTTATAGCTCTCAAGTCTTACACATATTAGCACTCATCAATGTGAGGTTTCTTAACAGTCAAAATATACATATTGTAAGTTATCTGAAGTCAAATGTCTTACAATTTTTAAAAGTCAGTCCCAAAGACATTGAATCTCTACCAATATCTCTCTCTTAAGGGGGATATTGTTTTTTCCTAAGGTGAGCTACCTTATCCTTAAACAAAATCTTATTTATTTATGATAACATTCATCTCCCTTCCCAGGATCCCTTCAGTTAGTAGACCTCCAGAAGACTTAAGTTTCCTTTTCCTCTCTCAAGTGAGAGCTAGAACTATAGGGAGTGTTCTAGTGGCTCTTGTTGCTTTTTTGGGTGAGGTTATCTGAGTATTTAATTTACACAATAAATCTAGTCTTAGGAAAAGGATCAGACAATCTGACATACAGAAAAACAAACAAACAAAACCATAAACAAACTTGTGCCTTAATCATTTTTCTCCTCAGTTGCATTCAAGAAGTTAAAGCACCAAATATCATTAAGTCTGACTTGTTACTCAACATTATCACAATGTCATCAATTTTAAATGAGTTCCCCACTGTCAGTTGTACCCAGAGGCTCTTGTTGAGCCTTTTACTTACAGTAGGTATATTGATATTTAATGAAGGGAAGCCATTTCCTTCCTTTATTTAGGTTTCCTTGAATATCCCATTGCAAGGACTGCCAACAAAACATGAGTTGTCCTTAGTTTCTGTTCTTTCTGGGCATTATACACCATGAAGGCAATATCAACTAGTTGTGAGTGGTTTATGTCAGTTTGCCCCCTCTGTCCACTGAAGCTTTTTTTCTTCTTTTGTCCAGTGAACTCTGTCCAATGAAGGTTACATTGACTATGGAGAGAATTTTAAGAACTTCTCTCTGCAGAAACCACCAGAGTCAAGAGGCAGGTGCCTGCATACTTAGGGACTTCAGGAAGCCCTGGTATCTCAGCTCTGTGGACAGCAGGCAGAGGTCTACCCAGAAGTGTCTGCTGTTAGATGAAAGAGCTCAGTGATTGGTTCAGGGCATACATGGTGGGAGAGCATGTACAGGAGGCCTTACCTCTCCTGGGCTACTTTGCCCTCAGATTATAGTCAGGACCTGAGGGTCTTTGACCTTGGTGCTGAGGCCAGACAGGTGACTCCTCTTTGTGTGCGTGTGGCATCCCTACCTATTGTTTGTGGGATAGCTACAGTACAGCCAGAGCAGTCTAGAGCCTTTACTTTTTTGTTTATTATTTTCAATGGACTTTAGGACACTGTAGTTACTGCGCTCAATTTTCATAGCTGTTGCTTTTGTCAAAGAGTTTGCAGTTTTTTCTCTACTCTAGCCATTTGCTTTTGAGTCATAGCTGTTTATTTGTTTTTTTTTTATTTTCTGCATGCAGTTGTTTATCCTGCCCATATCCCTATGAATTTAGATTGATGAAATATTTTCATAGCAAGAATTGCTCTGCCCCAGTGATGAGTGATCCCTGACCAAATAGGTTAGCCTGTCAGATTTTGAAAGGGAACACTATTTCTGTCCCCAGGTCAGAATCTAGCAATGCTGGCACTCATTACCACATGCTTTTTGGCCAGACACCTGCACCCTGCCCCTCATGAGCAAAAAGGGGCTGGAAGGCAGGACAGAGGCCAAATCCTCTTTGCTCATTTTTCTATAGCCCAGGAAGCTTTTCTGGAATTTTCCCCTAGCCCGAGGCTGGTGTCCCTGACTCACAGGGGCATGATCTATGGCTTACCTGGGGCCAGGCAAAGAAGAAGTACCAGGTCTACCAACACTGGGTTGAAAGGATTTAAATCTTTGTTAACCTTTTCTTCTGATGTTCTGCTATACTTGCACACCAGAGGCAGTACCTTTTTGCACAATCAACTTAGTTTCTGGCTGTTTTTTCCAGACTCTTGACAGACCAATTCCAACTACAAGATTGTATAATTCAGAAAAAAATTAAATGGTCACTGTGTTACAATATACCATCATCATTTCATTAGATGGTCTTATACCTATAAGTGACCCTTTCAGCCAAGGTCTTTCTCAAGAGACTATCAGGAGGATCATGGAAACATTACCCATGTCTTAAGGGCCAATAATAGATACAAACAAAACACATAGACAGACAACCAGAGGAGATTCCCCAAACCAGGGCTCACAGACAGAAACCTTTAAAACAGATGGACAAGATTGGGGGATCCCCTAAAGTTTCTACTCCCACTCAACTATGACCCTCACCCCAGGGGTTCCCACAAAGAGGGATCGGATGTTCCTACAAAGTGGAACCAGATATCCCTATGAAGTAACTTCAAATGTGTGGCATCAAGGGGCTTGGCAGGCACACTGGGGGAACTTAATGATGGCCAAGTTGTCACAACTTTATTGAGCTCAGTTTTCCTTTTCTCAAAGGAGATTAATTGGTGGAGCAACTCATACCATTCAAGAAGAAAATGTGAGAGTTCCTCAAAGGAATAGGAGCCTTGGCAGAAACTGGGACTCTCCCTCAGTCCCTCCTTTTACTTACAGGAATATCTCCTTCTGTTCAACCTGAGACATAACTCACCCCATCTCCTAATGCTACAGCAGTGGGCTCTCAACAAGCTTGCATCCTCAACATGGAAAAGGGTTGCTCAGACTGCTAGACCTGCCCAAAAAGATTGGAGTGGGGACTGTTCTCAGGCTCCATATTGGGTGCCAATTTGCTACCAAAAGCTTGGTCCTTGTCCCCAGTACCAATATAGTAATGAGAGTAATCTTTTGATAAAAGGGAAGATGGAGCATTTTTGTTTTGCTAGCAAAGGAAAAGAACAGGAAACTCCTGTCCCAGAGTCCGATTCTGATCAAGGGGAATGGAGAGCTTTAAATTGATGATTCAAAGGCTATATAACAGTTATGCCTTGTCAGGGGTCAAAATTCACTTGTAGACTTGAGAGAGAGCTATTTCTTAGGTCTTTTGCCACCATCAGGAAGTCTGAATTACTTCATTCCTATGGTATGTGTGGTCAATGACAGACAACACAGCCTTGGATGGGAGAAAGGATAATCTTGCTTCCCCCAAGGTTAGGGAAGGGGAGAGTGAGAAGAGAAAGAGGGAAGGCATGCCAGTTTTAAAATAAGCTGCAGTGACAGAGTAGCAAGGGTTATGTTCAAAGCATGAAGTGGACCTCTGTTGCAATTTCTTCCTTTTCCATGTTGTTTTTAATATTAAGCTGTTTGGTTCCTAATTTTTTTCCTCTTAGTCATCAGTATTCCTAGATTTTACTGACATATTTTATGGATGAGGACTTAAGACATTTTGTCTTACTTAAAATTCTTTGGGTCCTCCAATCTGCAAATTTATGCCTTTAATTCTTAGAAATTTCTTCAACTGTTGTTTCATCTCCATCATTTCCTTATATAACTCTAGTGAAATATGTTTTTCATCTTATTGGTTTCTTTATGAGTATTTAAGGTTAATATCCTTGCCATTTTAAATAAAAAATTCTTGGAGCCAGCATATTAATTATTGCTATTAAACAACTGTCTTTGTTCTAGAAATTTATTCATAGTGCTACTTGGAGGTGTTTGTTAACTCAAAATTTTAAAGACAATGAAAATATTTAATGAGACAATTTAAAAGTATTATTATGAAAGCAAAATATTTAAAAGCTATATGTCATGAATTATACATAGCTTATTAAATATTAACCTAACAAGTGACAGTATACAAACAGAAAGTATACAAAAATAGGTCATTTAGAAAATGGAACTCTGACCCATCAAATGCAGCAACCAGCTCAGAGAGCCCATCCAATATCTGCAACAACTACTCCAAGGAGTCCAAAAACCAACTTTCATAGCAATTGCCCCCAAATGACCAGGCCTTGAATTATATTGGACAAAGATGGCGAGAAGCAGTCAGATTTTAAAATACATTTTGAAGGTAGATACTAGGATATTCCTTTTTATTAATAAGGTTTGTTTCCATATCTTTATGAGATCTTCCCCCACCTCTATTTTCCTTTTTCCTCTATAGCTTCCACATATGAAAGAAAATATATGACCCTTAGCCTTCTGAGTTTGACTTATTTCACTTAACATAATGGTCTCTGGTTCCATACATTTTTCTGAAAATGACATAGTTTTATTTTTCTTTATGTCTTGATATTCATAAAGCTCTGTTGTGAATATATACCGCATTTTCTTTATCCATTCATCCGCTGATAGACACCTAGACTGGCTCCATAGTTTGGCTATTGTCAACTATGCTGCTATAAACATGGGTATGCATGTATCACTGTATTATGATGACTTTAATTCTTGAGGATGAATATCCAGGAGTGATATAGCTGGGTCATATGATGGTTCTACTCCCAGTCTTTTCAGGAATTACCACACTAATTCCCATGGTGGTTGTACCAATTTAAAGTTCCACCAACAGTGTAAAAGTGTTCCTTTTTCTTCATGTTCTTTCCAGCATTTATAATTATTTGTATTCTTGATGACTGCCATTCTAACTGGTGTGAGATGAAACCTCAGTGTAGTTTTCATTTGCATTTCCCTAATTGCTATGGATGTTGAACATTTTTTCATATGTTTCTTGACTGCTTGTATTTCTTCTTTTGAGAAGTATCTATTTAATTCATTTGACCATTTATTAAATCAGTTATCTGATTTCTTGGTGTACAGCTTTTGAGTTATATATTCTAGGTATTAATCCTCTGTCAGAAGAGCACTTACAAAGAGTTTATCCCATTCTGTAAGTTCTCTCTTCACATTCCTAATATTTTGCTTTGCTGTGCAGAAGATGTTAATTTGATTCCATTCCATTTATTAACTCTTGATATTATTTCCAAAGCTTTAGGAGTTCTATTTGAGAAAGCCATTGCTTGTGCCTATATGTGTTGACCCTATATTTTCTTCTAGGAGTTGCATAGTATTGGTTCTAATTTCTAGGGATTTAGTTCATTTTGAGTTGGTTTTTGTGTAGGGTGAGAGAGAAGGATCTAGTTTTATTATTCTACATATCAATATCCAGTTTTCCCAGCACCATTTGTTAAGAAGGCTGTCTTATACTTTTGACAACTTTTTCAAGGATCAGGTGACTAGGGATATGTGTCTTCTATTCTGCATCATTGATCTATGTATCTTTTTTTAATACCAGTCCCATGCAATCTTTGTTACTATAGCTCTGTAATATAATTTAAAGTCAGATATTTGAGGCCTCAAGCATTGCTTTTTGACTTAGAAATGTTTTGGCTATTCAAAGTCTTTTATTTTTCCAAACAAATTTTAGGACTGCTTTTTTCTAGTTCCATGAAGAATGTCATTGGTATTTTCATAGGGATTGCTTTGAATCTGTATATTGCTTTTGGTCCTAGAGCCTTTTTAATAATATTAATTCTGCCTATCCATGCCCATGGGAAGTATTTCCATCATCTTGCATCTTCTCTTTTAATTTCTTTCTCCAGCATTCTACATTTGTTATGGTAAGGGTCTTTCACCTCCTTGATTAGATTTATTCCTAGGGATTTTTCTGTTTATTTGATGCTATTATGAATTTGTTTTCCTGATTTCTTTCTCAGCAGATACATTGTTGGTATATAGAAAAGCTACTGATTTTGTATGTTGATTTTGTAACCACTACTTTGACACATTTATTAACTCTAGTAGTCTTTTCATGGATAAGGGTAAATGCGATAGAAAAGATATGTGAAAACTGAACCTGAGAATTTGAAATACTTAGTGGTTGAAAGCAGTAGAGGATTCAGCAAAAAGTTACCCTGTAATAAGCAGTTGTTAAGGTGTCTTAGAAGTCTTAGTTGTTTCATCTTTCAAGTGTTAGATGCAATCTACTACTGCCAAAGTTGCACTAATAGCATAGTATATAGTAGTTTGAACATATCGTCTTTGTTAATTAGCAATAATTTACAGCCAAATGTAGCTATAATTATTTTCTTGAGACAGTTGCTCAATAGCCTTTTGAATTAGAGTTCAAAGCAAACACTAAAAGTATTGTGAATAATTTATGTAATACTAATATCACGCTATCCTGCAACTCTTCTTTGTTTCCAGTCTTAGTCCAGCTTGTGTCACTATAACAGAACAACACTTACTGGGTAATTAGTAAATAAAATAAACTCATTTGGCTCACAGTCAGGGAGAGTGGAGAGTCCAATATTAAGGAAGTCACTTGCTGGCATCTGGCAAAGGACATCTTGTATCATCTCATGGTGGAAAGCACGAGAGAGAGAGAGATAGAGAGAGAGGGAACAAGAAAAAGTGGAACTCACTCTTATAATAAGCCCGCTCTCAGATAACAATCCTATTCCCATTATTGTGACATTAATTCATTCATGAGCACAGAGCCTTTATGACCTATCTCTAGAGGCTGTTGTATTGACAGTTGTTTTCAACATATGAACATTAGACGACATATTCAAACCATTTAAGTAACTAAAATCACATCTTGCAATAGTAGGAACTGAGTAAATGTTAGTTTTATGATGACATGTTTCATCAGCAGACATTTAATTATTGCAAAGCCATTTTATGTACTAGCAAAAAAAACTCCAAAAATTATTATTGTAGGGATCATTTCTCATTTATTTTCTTTAGTAGCACAAAAGCATAGATGACAAACAAAAAGGTATTTCTTGAAATAAAGATCTCATATCCAAGTTCTTTGATTGATATTTTTTGCCTTTGAGATTATGAGGTTTTGGTCAAAATTTTTAAACCTTGTATCAAATGAACATAATAATGTTTCTTTCTACATTTTGGAAGCTCTAAGACTTGATGGAATATGTGCTATCCTCAGATCTTTCTGGGAGAGAGCCACAGATAATGACAGTGGTGCTTACAGATCATTAGATGATATCTTAATTTACTGGCTGTTGTTTTTTGCATGGTTCTGTGACTGGCTAAGCAAAGATGCCATGTGACTTGTTTCAGATAGGTAAGAACCTTTTTGAATCTATAGCCCATGGCTGAGTCAGGCTTAAAAGATTACGTCCTAGGAGAAGGAGGGTGACTACATGTCATTCTTATATTTTGGATATCAGGGGTAAGATTCTAGACTTCATTCCAGGACTTTTTTCAACTGCTACCAGCCAAAAAAAGTACATGCTATCTGATGTTGGGATTATTTCAAGATTATAAACTGCAAGGTATGGAAAACAATTAGTACATTATTTAAAAAATCTGTTTTTATTCCTTCCTTCTGCTCTGTTAAGTTTCTTCTGGTGAACTTTTTAAAAAATATATTTCTGATACTTATATTTAAACTCTCTCACATTCAAATTTTATTCTTGCTACTCAAACCTTAAATGAATAATTATACATTGCCATTTATTGTTAAGAAATGTTCTTACAGTCAAGTTAGGAATATCTTCAGAAGTTTATAATGGCATTTGTTTTGTCTGAAAAGTTTAAATCAGTGCTTCTCAAAGTATGTACCACAGGGACTTGTGGATTCCTGTGACTCTTGTGGATTGTTGAACTTAAAACCATTTCATAATTATATTCAAGTATCATTGGACATTTTCACTGTGTTAACATTTATATTGATGGAGAAAACCAATGATAAATAAAACTACTGATAACTGTAATGTGAATCAAGACAGTGTCACCAAACTGATAGGTATCATTAAATTTGTCATTTCCAGCATTTCAGAAGAAAGAAGTCCAGATTCACTTAAGACTATTCTTGGTGAAGCCATGCAAATTATTAATTTATTAAACCTTGATCATTTTGTACAGATCTTGTTTAATGAGTTGGATGACAAAATGAAAAGCATGTATAAACCTTCTACATACTGAAGTACAATGACTATCTTTAGGGAAGTTTTGGGGCAGTTTAGAGCTTAAATATCTACTATTTAATAGGTAGCACCATTTTTACTTGAAAGAATTACTGACAGACCATGATTATTTAGACTTAGGTTTTTGGCAGTTTGTTAAAAATGAATGAAGTGAGCTTATCACTTCAAGAAACAAACTAATAATTTGTTTTTAGAAATAAAATTCAAACTCTCGTGAAACTTAGAATTTTAAAAAAAATATTTCTTAATAATGAGATTGATGTTGATATTAAGGAATGGTACATTTTATCATTACATAATGAAATGTAGAGATTGAAGAGAACTGCATGAACATTGAAGAGAACTGCATGACTGTAAACTAAGTGAACCAATACTTAATCAATAGCTAGTGCATGATATTACAAAATGATACAGAAGATTCACTCATTGTAGTTGAGATTGATGAGTTTTAATATAACAGAGTAAAAAAATTCATTTATACTACATCAGATTCTGTGTTACAAGTAACCTTAAAGAAATTAATCCTTTTCAAGTTTTAGAGTACAAAGCAGATCCACAATTATTTGAAAAACCTATTAAAATATTTCTTCTAATTACATATCTGTATGAATCAGGGTTTTCTTAAAATGCTTCAATCAAGACAAAACATTGCTATACATTGAATTCAAAATAGTATAGACATAAAATTGAATTCATAATTTTGGGGGAGAAAATATAACTTCAATATAAATATGATACATATCAATTATTCACTATTATTCACAATTATTCACTATTATTCACAATTATTCACTATTATTTCAAATAAATTAATCAATACTTTAAAATTCCTTGTTGAAATTTCTGTCATGTTAAGTATTGTTAGCTCACATAAACCTTAACCCTTTGGAGTCCTTAATAATTTTTAGGAATATGAAGGGGTCTTATAACCAAACTGGATGAGCAAACCTGGCTTCATTCTTCACTGTGGTCATAACAGAACTACGCAATTATAGGGTGTTCATTCATTAGACTGAAAGCCAGGTTAAAAAAACAGATAAGCCCACAAAAAAGTCACTGTTATTTTTTCATTCAGTGACTCAGTTCATCCATATTTATCATAGCGATGATGCATCTAGTGACTGGACAATGTAATGCTGGTGTTTTTTGTTTTAATTAATGCTTATTTCCTGTCCCTAGGCATTTAACATTTTAGTCATTTCCACAATCATACTGAGGATCTATAGCAATATACACTTTTTGATGATCAGAACTTCTTTTCATTCTCATAAAAATAGTCCTAGGTTTTTCCTAGATGAGGTTATTAGAATCATAAAAGTATAATTATTTTAGAATGGAAAAAGATATCAGAAATGATGAAGTTCAAACTTGCTTTTGGCAGAAATGAAAATAGATCCAGAGAAAGGCAGAAAATATATCAGGTAGTAGGTGACTAATTCCAGAAATTGGAATCAGGTTTCTTAATTAAATGCTTTTTTATCTATACTGTTACTTATTCTCTATGGCTCTCCTCTGTTTAGTATGCATAATATTTGATCCTGAGTGAGAAATATTGAATCACTATTTTGTAGCAGTTCCATAGGTCAACTAGTACTCTTTGAAACTTTCATTACTCCTTCAGCCAGTCCACTAAGAGGGATTAATTTTTATTAATGTTTGGAGGCATTAAATTAGAAGTTTGCAAATTCTATGCTGAGATATAGATTTGCCTTAGTTGTTGCTATGACACCTACATTGTGAATATATACATATATATTTTACTGTAATAATTTGAGGAGAATTTTTCCTTAAGTTGGTGTCTCTGGGAGGTTACAGAAAATAATATTTGAAGTGCTATGATCTGAGAACATTCTGAAATTTACACATAAAGAAACATTTGAGTATTGTAACCTCCAGAACTTTTTATGTTCTTTTTCTTACCTTCTTTAAAAATTTTTATCCACCTATTTTCTTCTCTTCTTTACTCCCCATACTACTCATCCTCTTCATCTTAAAACCTAGTATGAATTCACATTAAAAACAGATTACATTAGTTAAATATTTGCCTATTTCTAATGCTCACATATAAAAATTGTATATTATATAAATGTGTCCTTTTGTAGTATTTTATCATGTATTTTCTCTGAAATATTTTTTTTAGTAGTTTTCCTCTTAAGTAGCTTGGATTTTCCATGAAAATCTTATCACTTGCAAATAATATTTTAACCTACCAGATATCAATAGTTAAGTATACTTTATGATTTTTTATCATATATTATGGATATGCAAAAACTATTGATATTTAAATTCCTCATTTTAATAATGAGAACAAAAACAACTTAGAGGAAATAATAGCCTACATTAAGGGAAAAAATATATTTATCAGTAATCAATCCCTGCAATTCTTATGGAAACAGGTTTTGAGTCATTTTCTCCTCTATGTAAAATAGCTGTTTGACTATTTATATAGGACTAGGAATAAATCATTATCTCTTAGATCTTTACCTAAGGATATTTGATAAATTTTAGTCATTTATAATAAATTTTTGGAAATTATATGATAATAATTAAGTTCCTGTTTTTAACTGGTCTTTATCCTCAAGCAGAAGCAGATAAGAGAAAATAATTTGTAATATTTGAGATACATCATTAAGCATACACTTCTCATCTTGCTGTTAGTTGGGCATCTAAATATAGTTTTCATAAAGAAATCCCAACCAGCAAAAATTACATCATGACTGGTTTCATTCATGAATTACAGGTATAAAGTGACCTCTCCAGTGACAGGTACTTGAATTATGCATAGATAGTGGAAGAGATAACCAAGGAATTAGTACACTCACTGGAAATGAATGAAACAAAACACATGGTTTAGAAAGGGTAGATAGTCATGAATGTCAGTGTGATGTGAATTGGAAATCAAATAAGAAATTTGCCAGAATTTAATGAGAGTAAAAAGTATGTTTGTGGATAGGGTTTAGGAGTTGAGGAGAAATTGAGATGCAGCTCAGGACAGGGTCAGGCTTGGAAACCGAAACTTCAAAGGGTAAAGGTGGAGAGCCTTTGGGTAACACTCACCCCACATCCTAAAATGTAGTCTTCTGCTTATTATCCTTGTTGTCTGTGCTGCTAAGAGGCCAAGGAAAAAAAATCAGCATTTTCATTCCTCAATATCAAAAGCCTGACTAATTTCAATTTTGAATTATATATAGTTCAGAAGGCCCCAGAGAAACTAATTCTGGAAATGTTTCTTGGTAATTCCCTTTTGGTTGGCTAAAGATATTTTTCAATATTAATGCCATTATCTGCTAATAATAAAGATGACTATTTTGTGCAAACATATGTGTGTATGGTTCTGTGATGTAAAATGTGGTTTTACTGTGGAAAATGGTAATAAAAAGCTGAACTAAGATGTGTCAGAACCTCCATATTGACTAGGAGAAATCTTATTTCCACAAAAATAACTTTAGAGCAGTGATATAGGAGGTAGGGTGGAAGTGGGTGTCAGTGGGAACTATCCACCTCCAGAAGGGAGGAACATTCTATCAATGATATTGTTTGGAACTGCTGATACAGGGTGATAATAATAACCACACCAGCTTTAACTGGTTTCCTTATAGTTTAAATTCTTTATAGATAATAGACTCCCTTATTTCCTGCATGCAGAATAGGCTGCTTTGATAATACCTGACTTCAGCTTTAATAACAGCAATGGAAGTTCCATGTTGTTACATATCAAAGTCAGTCTCTTTCATCAAGTTACAAGTCTTTATTTAAGTCACTAGAAAAACCTAAATCAGCCACCAATAGAACAAGGAAACTGTTTAGAGGAAATGGCTATCCTGATTTTAAGAGTAATTTATTATAAGATTCTTTACCAGATAAGAAAGTCCTTAGAGAATTCTGGAAAGCCATCAATGCAATTTGTATATGTGGATTTTTTTCACTTCCTAGGTCAAAGCAGAAAAGGGAACATAATATAGTTCCAACTTTCAGAACAGTATAGGACAAGTCAGCCAGAGTTAATTGATTATCTACCATGGGTCTATACCAGACAATAGATGACAACTAAAAAACAAAAGTTTTCATTTACGTTTTTCAGGATTTTAAGTGGCATCCTAGAGACAAAACTAGAATATGCAAACCAACAGTAAAAACACCAACCTGCATATCATTCAGGACTAAATTGTGCAACATTGATTATACATGGTAGAAAAGTCTACCAGAGGAGAGCCTAAGAGTTCTAAAATAAAATACTAAGCTATTGATGATGATGTAATGTTGAGTGATTACTTTTGTCATATATTCCAAGATATGTACATTTATTATTTCACCTGTTACTAACAGTAGTTTTAAAATATAGATATTATTTTCAATTTTCTTTTACAGATGAAGAAATCGAGGCACAGAAAGATTAAAGGATTTAACTAAGGCCACAAAATTAGTGGCAGAACAAGGATTTGGGTCCAAGCAATCTCTATTTGGAACTGTATTTTGCTAGATAAAGTGTCAGAGGTTTCATTGAGGAGGTAATAATTAGGTTGGATTTTGACAGAATCATATTTAAATGAGGGAAAATAACAGGGAGAACACCAAAATGGTAAGGAGGCTGTGATAATAGAAGAGAAATCACATAGTTAGAATAAGTATTGCATGTTTTAAGGATGACAAGCTTAATAAGACTTGGAAGTTCATGATATAATGTATCATGACAAGTGATGTTGAGAAGAATTTGATCAAATTTATTTTCAAAATTGTATATCTTGTCTTCATTATCTGAGGTTCTGTCTTCCAGGTGATCTAGTCTGCTGGTGATGCTTTCTATTGAGTTTTTTATTTGGTTTATTGTTTCCTCCATTTCAAGTATTTCTGATTGTTTTTTTTTTTTCACAATCTCTAGCTCTTTCTTAAGGTAATCTTTTGCTACTTGCAATTGCTCTCTTATCTCTTTGTTAGAATGATTGATGGTTGCCTTTATTTGCTCTCCTATTTCTTTGTTGGATTGATCAGTTTTTGCCTGTAGTTGTTCACTTATGTCATTCTTTAGTTCACTGATCATTTTAATTATGTACATTCTGAATTCTTTCTCTGACATTTCATCAACTGTGCTGTCAATGGATTCTGTTACAGTGGTATCCAGGTTTATTTGGGGCACTTTCTTCCCTTGTTTTTTCATGTTGATTGTGTATCTTCCTTTCTTGAAATACCAATCTGAGGTATTG
>CM053408.1:72794401-72810574 GCA_028644305.1 Xerus rutilus
AATGGGCACTACTGTCATTAAAGTTGGTGGCGGAGGTAGTGTATGTACCTCTAGAGGGCAGTGGGAGTGGCTTTGGCTGGGCTCCTGAGGCGGCCCCTGAGGGCTGTTTTGCCCCTCTCTTGCACTCCTGCTGTTGAACAGGAACTCTGGAGTGAAACTAGAGGCGGGCTCAGGTCTCACTTAGGCAGAGTCACAAGCTGGAGAGTTTGTGTGCGACCCTTACAGTGAGCGTGAGCTCCCCTTGGTCTAGAGGCTAGCAGGCTCTGATCTGCCTTCAACTGGGCACCCTGGCATTCCCTAAGGGTGGTTTTGGGCCTTCTGTCTCGCCTGACCACAGGAACTCTGGAGTGGAACTGAGGCGGGCCCAGAGCGCACTAGGGTGGGGCCTCTTCACTCTGGGATCTCTGGGACACACCCACTCTTACCCTGGGTGTGTCTTCCTCTGTGGCTGGTAGCATCAGACTCTGGTCAACCCTTAGTTGGACACCCGTGGAGTTTCCTGAGGGTGGATCTGGGCCCTCTGTAGCTCCTGCCAGACCCCAGGAACTCTGGAGCAGAACTGGGGCGGACCCAGGCTACCCTTGGATGGGGCTGCCTCGTGCTGGTGTCTCTGGAGCAACTTTTGCCCTGAATTTGGGCTCCCCAGTGGCTAGAGGTAGCAGACCCTGGTCTCCCTTTGGCTGGACAACCGTGGAGGTTCCTGAGGGTAGGTCAGGGTCCTTTGGGGCTCCTGCCAGTCCACAGGAATTCTGGAGCGTAACTGGGGCGGGCCCAGGCTGTCCTTGGGCGGGGCTGCCTCGCACTAGGGTCTCTGCGGGGACTCTTACCCTGAGTTTGGGCTCCCCTGTGGCTAGAGGTAGCAGTCCCTGGTCTCCCTTTAGCTGGACACCCGTGGAGGTTCCTGATGGGGGATCAGGGCCCTCTGCGGCTCTTGCCGGTCCCCAGGAACTCTGGAGCGGAACTGAGTTGGGCCCAGGCCGCCCTTGGGTGGGGCTGCCTCCACTGGTGTCTCTGGAGCAACTCTTGCCCTGAATTTGGGTTCCCCAGTGGCTAGAGGTAGCAGTCTCTGGTCTCCCTTTGGCTGGACAACCGCGGAGTTTCCTGCGGGCAGATCAGGGCCCTCTGCAGCTCCTGCCGGTCCCCAGGAACTCTCATTAGTCTTTTTTTAAAGAAATATTTTTTAGATGTTGATGGACATTTATTTAATTTATTTATTTATATGTGGTGCTGAGAATTGAACCCAGTGCCTCACACATGCTAGGCAAGCGCTCTATCACTGAACCACAACTCCAGCCCCTCATTAGTCTTTATTATCACCACTGGACAGAAAGAAAATAAGATAATCCCTCTTCCATTTGACAGGCATTCTCTGTGGTCTCACATGTCTGCAATCCCAGCAAACTGGGGAGGCTGAAGCAGGAGGATCACTAGTTGAAAGCCAGCCTCAGCAATTTAGCCAGGCACTTAGAAACTCAGGGAGACCATCTCTAAGTGAAATATAAAACAGGGACAGGCATGGTGGCACATGCTTGTAATCCCAGTGGCTTGGAAGGCTGAGACAGGAGGATAGTGAATTCCAAGATAGCCTCAGGAACCGTCAATGAAGTGCTAGGCAACTCAGTGAGACCCTGTCTCTAAATAAAATACAAAATAGTGTTGGGAATGTGTCTCAGTGATCGAGTGCCCCTGAGTTCAATCTCCAGTACCGAAAGAAAATATAAAACAGGGCTGGGGATGTAGTTGAATGGTCAAGCACCCCTGGGTTCAATCCCTATTCCAACACACACACACAAAACAAGGAGGGTGAATGCTGGGGAATATTAGCCAAAATTATAGTTATATTGTGTGCATGTACAAATATGTAATGACAAATCCCATCTTTATGTACAACTATAATGTGCCAAAAAAATGTGGCAAAAGATATACAAAATAGCCATTGTAGGGAGTTTCAGTCAAAATGAGCAAAGGAGGAATAAAAGTAATATTGTAAAGCAGCAAAGGCCCAAATTAGTTTATCTTGTTTTATGTTTACATTTCCAGGGAATTATTTCCATCATGAGAAGTAAAATTGCCCACAATATAAAATGCTAAACTGGCAAACGTTATTTTATGGAATATGAATATTTTGATTTTTTTGAGTTAAAATATGACCTCAGATGTTCATAAATTTCCATTTTACCTTAAAAACATATGTAGAAACATATGGTTTACTGAGCCATTTGTGTAAATGATCAGGACAATTTTTGTCGTTATATTAGGACATAACCCATTCACTAAAGTTTTGATGGCTAGGAAATTCCTCGAACCTCTTTATTATATTCTATTTAACTAAATTTTTCTAATTCAGAGTTTACTTTGTTGATGTTACAAATAAGTTTGATAAATTCCTCATTTTCGTATGCAATTTAATTTGTAGGCAACTTTGATTTCCTAGTAGATAGAAAGCATTGGAGATAAACATACAAGTGCACAGACACATATGCACACCCACACAATTTACATTAGAAAAAAAGGAATAGTAGTCAGTACCATGGAAACAAACAAAAATACAAAGACCCACAATTGTTTGAATTATGTTTTCCAATATTGGTTCGGTACTCTTAAGTTGGGAAATTTAAAAATAATGATATTTTGTGAGTATTCAAAGACCTCGCAGTTTTTAATTACAATTAAAGGTAGTACCTTTAATTGTACATATCAAGTAACTTTCTCAGATAGCAATGAAAAAATAGTTTACTGTGGAAAATGACTGCTTGTTTGTTTTCTTTTAACTAAGACAGATTGAAGCTTAACTAGACATAGGGACTCTTGTACTACCTTTAATTCATATTTTATTTCCACAAATATTCTTAATATTTTTTCCATTTTGTGAGGGTGTTTCAGCTAAATTCAGATAAATTTTTTCATAAATAATTCACTTAATCATACACACATTAATTTAAATGCAACAAAATTTGATGAAGGCAAACCAACAAATATCAGTATCACCATCAGCTGAACCACTGGTCTTTCATCTGGGTTTGTAGTACACCATATGTGACGTGTAACCATCTGACATCCAAAACTGCGTGAAGATGCCAATGTCAAAGCATTTCATCTTTCTTGGCATTCTTCATGTTAAATAAATTCAGGTAGAGTAAGTTCTAGGAGTTTCCTCCCACATCTCTACTGATGACTTTATGCCTCACCCCTCTCGTGAACTCTTTGAAATAGACAAATCTAAATGCTCTCCAAATGTTAGTAATAAGAAGTAAACTGACAAAAATCAAAGCTTGATCTTAGAAATGGTTCAGAATTTCTGAAAGCAGGAAACATTTTCAAGATATTATCTTAAACACACCAAGAAGACCATGTTGAATGTATACTTCTCATGAAAATTACAGCATCCTACTGAAGTCTAATAATAGTTTAGTTTACACCTTCATTGCTTCCCCATCATTCTTTCAACTCATGATTAATTTAACTTCTTCTTAGGTAGCAGTACCTTAGGCTCAAGAACTACAAGAACAATAACTGTAATTGTTAATTATTTGCTTGGTACTGGTCTTTTTCGCTCAATTATCAGGCCTTTGTAGACAGAAATCAATGTTGTTTGCTCAGCAATTAACCCCTGTGTGGCACATAGCAGGTGCTTACTAAATATGGTTTAATAAATAAATGAAAGATTGAGTCTGGTATCTAGAAATATTCTTAATTTTAAAATTTCTAAAGATGACAAAGTGATTTGATTATTTTAGATAAATGCATCTTTTGGAATGAGAATTACCTAAAAGTGTAATTATTGAATATTTCAAAAATGAAAACATATAGCCATCTATTTACATTCATGCATATTTATGTGATTATACCTAAATATATATAATCATTCATAAGATATAATCTAAATGTATATTTTGTTTTCTCATGAAAGATCTTAAAAATATTAACCATATGGCCAAGAGACTATTTCTGTTGTACTCTTGACTGTCTCTCCCCTAATTTGCCATCCATTTCCTTCTGCTCCCTTTTCTATTGCTGTTTCATTTTCCTACTCTTCATTTTCTTGCTATTCTCTGTCTGCTTCTTTTACTCTTGCTCTTGTCTTTCTCCATCCTGTTTATCTTCTACTCATTTCTTTTAATGTCTGGAATATTCATTTCTCTCCACATCAGGTAGTAGAATTGCATGTACAGAATGAATAGAAAGAAAAAGAAAAGAAAGGAAAGAAGAAAGAATAGTGAAAGGGGACATGTATCATCAAGACCATCCTGAAATTTGGAAACAACTTGTTTCCCACATGGAGAAATAGTATTCCCTGCACACTTTCCACCTGAGGCACCAAGAGAAGAATAAACTAACAAGCAAATAAAATTCATTAGAACATCAGATTAGTGTTGGATTAGGTACTACACATTGGAAAAATAGCACATAATTAACCAACAGAACCTCAAAGATAATCTATTTCAATAATTCTTAGTAAGTTTTATATCATAGACTCTATGGTGAATCTGGTGAAAATGATCAAACTTTTCCTATAAAAAGGCAAATACAAAAATACAAACAAAATTTTATAATTTTAGTAAATGTGACTGAAACACATCAGTAATAGCCTGGACCTAGTGCAAGCCCTGATAGTTCTTTGATCTCTTTCTCTCTCTCTCTCTTTCCTATTTATCCATTCACCCACACCTCTCTACCTAGAAAATGAGATCTAGAGAGGTCCTCATTGTTTAGGCATACAATTCTGGGATGGCATCCTAACTTCCTCATGTTTTTTCTATTCCTTATCCCAGAAAAGAAATTAGGATCTTTTCCCCCACATCTCTGACATTCTCATAGACTTACCCTTTAGATAGCTACTGCCATAAATTAGTTAACTAATATAGCAATGTGCCTATAAAAGATTGCTTCATTTCACACATCTGGTGAGGAAACCTTGGAATGTGTTAGATCAGTGCCAAAGGGTTCCTGTAATTATTTCCTGTGGTTATTAGCACACCTTTGATGACTCAAACAGGGGAGACATTATCAAATACTGCATTTCCAAATAATAACCTCATCATAACTAAGAAAATACAAATGTATAAGTAAGATGACCAAGTAGATAGTATTGCACTACTAGAGAAGGTTAAAAATATCTTGCTCCGGGAGAGAGACAGATTAAATTTGGTAAAAGCATTCTGGCAAGGTTCAGAATTACATGACTTCAAACCTGTAGTTCAGCAAGTTGTCAACTGTGACAGTAAGTGGAGACCAAGTAGCAAATGACTTGAAAACATATCACGACCCCCAAGCAGAGTGAATACCAATAATAAGAATGAAAATCAATGACTGGTGTGGTCCAGGAAAAGCATCAGCTCTTAAGGAAGACTACATGCTTGAATATATCAACTTGGGAGATGAAGCAAAAACCTAGATGTGGAGTTCCCAGTTCATCACTTTGATGTAGGGAAATCAGTATGGAATAGATAACAGTCTTGCCTGGAGCCATGCTGTCCACTTCAGAGTTTTGCACAATGATGTGGACATATTATTCAGAAAGCTCTTCATATGGGGTTTGTTTGTTGCTCTCCATGAGTTTGGTCACTCTGTGGTCATTGGCTATTTGAATGATCCAGGGCATTAACTATCTGTTCCTCCTGATGATGGAGAAGCACTGACACTCTGTGATCCCCAGAGAATCCTTTCCTGCCTCAGTCTTTGGCACTGTATTATTGGCTGCCCGTGATTTTGACGTTTGGTTTGGATGCTATCACTATGTTCAGAAGAGAAGTTTTTTTTGGTTTTTTGTTTTGGTACTGGAGATTGAACTCAGGGGCACTTGACCACTGAGACACATCTCCAGCCCTGCTTTGTGTTTTTATTTAGAGACAGGGTCTCACTGAGTTGCTTAGCACCTTGCCGTTGCTGAGGCTGGCTTTGAACTCATGATTCTCACTTAGGCTCTCAGCCTCCCTAAGTGCTGCGATTACAGGCTTGCGCCACTGTGCCCAGCTTCAGAAGAGAATTTTTAAAGACAAATTCTTGGTTGGTAGAAGAATCCTTTGCATAGAAGTTTGTATTAATTTAAATTTCCTTTCTTATCTACCCTACCTTCTAGTATTCAAACTGCCTCTCAAGTTGGATTTTGAGCTCAAGATTTTTAAGATGACAAGTGTTAGTCAATCAGTACATATAGCCTATTACCATGCAACTCCAGAAACATACATTCTTAGACTACTTTAACCATGTAAAAAAAGTGCTAACACAGATGTTATTAAGCCTTTTATTTATGAGACCTATTCTTTTTAGAGAATCAGATTGAAAACATTATGAAAGGAGCATGTATATAAACATAGATTCTGAAAGCATAAAGAATTGCCCAAAATTTGACTTGAAGTTCATGGAATGTTGTTCTATTACAACAGAACCTACTAATGTTTTCCAAAGAGTTAAACCATTTTCACATGAAATTTTTTCCATAAAATCACTCAAATAAATGAAAATAATGCTATTTGACTATTGTAAACATATTTTCAGTGCTACTGGTATTAGTTTATTAACTTTGATATAACCACTAATTCTTAACATATCTTCCATGTTCCTAAAATTTAGATAGGCAATAGCTATATCACAAAATATAAAAAGTGAATTCTACATATGGGGTTACAGAAACATACCTTATAATTATCATGAAATAACTTAAGTAGCAGCATCTATAAATAGAGTGTTCAATTGTAAAGATTGAAACTTTGTAAAATTTTCAGCTTTGAAAATTTTAAGTTTTTAAATTTTTAAGTTTGGAAATTTCAAATTCTCAAGTTTTGAAAATCTCTAGGATATAAAAAATTGATCTCTTCATTATTGATGTACTTGATTATAATGCTACATAGTTAGAAAACAGAAACCCTCCAAACCATGAGAAGACCATTCAAAGAATGCTGCGTAGGTTAGTTTCTAAAGTCTTGCTGAACTCTTCAAATTGATAGGTAAATCATTTTAGTTGCAAATACAGATATTTATAAGAACATCATTTTAATACTTTATGTTTGAATGATAATAGAACCTGCCTACAATTTGAAGTTAGTTATAAACATAAACTATGTGATACTTTCAATGTGGTTACTTTCTCATATGTAAAATATATATTTTACTTAAACATAAAGTTTTCTAAAAGAAGCAATTAGAATCCAAGAAAAAAATCTACTTTAACATTAGTGTGAACAACTCCAAGACCTATCATTTTGGGTTGAAAAAAAAAAAAGGAAATATGTTTTTAGTTTTTTCATTCAAGAATTTAATGAGCACATGGAATTGACCCATGGAAGTAAGCTAACCTTACAGTAGTGTCCTCGAATGTAATAGTCTCAGTTTTCTACCACAAATAATGTCAATTAATTACTACAATATATTAGATAAAGGCCACTCAATTTTGTGTCTTTTTCTCAGGCTTATGATACATGCATTCTAATCCACAAAGCTCGTTGCCTTCCTTCAGGCTAGTCTCTTCTTTCCATCCTAGCATCTTTTGGATCCAAGAACTCGCATTTGAGAAGTTGTGATCTTGTACTAAATCCTCTTATGTTCCTTCTTTATTGGAAAAATAGTATATTGATTGCTTTATAAATAGAAGCAAAACTGAAATAAACCTTTAATCTGTATGCTACCAGTAGGTATAAAGTTAAATTATTTTTTTGCTCATAACTCATTTATTTACTAAGTTCAAAATTTAATGAATTTAAGATCTGCAATTACAGTTAAGTGTCCACAATATTTTTATAGCATGTGCTCTAAAAGGTATATTTTTCTATTCCTTTTTTTTTAGACACAAAAGAAATGTGATTGACTTTATTTTAACTTTCTCCTGATGTCTTGTTATAATGGCATTGTTGACTTTTGCCCATTGGCATTTTACAACATACACTCATTGTCTTTTGAATGATAATAATATCAATCAACACTGCAGCAATAGAAACCACTATAGTACCTGCCCACATGCAGCAATGTGTCTGAGTGTGTCAAGAACCAATTAAATAAAATTCACGTGTAATAATTTCACTTTTATAATACAAATTACTAATGCCTACCAATCCTCAGAATTAGTTATCCAACCTTACGAAGACTATTAAAAATCTCCATATGCTACATTAATTAGAACCTAATACATCCATGTCTTTAATTATTTGTAACAAAACAAAGAACTCAAGGCAATATGGAAAGGGAGACAGATGGCAGAAATGTTTGAAAAATATCACCTTTGAAGTCTATTGAAAACAATTAGCAAAATAGTGCTAATTCTGGGGAAAATAATGAGAGTTGAAAAAAGTACCTAAGATTTTGAGGTCTTTATTATGGCCAGATAATTAATTTTAGTCCATATTTATTATCAAACTAGTTATAAGTGTCATCGCCATTTTACAGAGGGAGAAACTAAGAGGTTGGAAGGTTAATAATATTCCCAAGTATATTCCCACTCTCATTAATGACAGTGCCAGGAACTGAGCCCAGGCCTGTCTTCCCTGGGAGCCCGCTGTTCTGCCACCCTACCGTGGCAAAGACTACCTCACAGAATAAAAAGAAGTCATCTTTACATATTTACAGAAGTAGAAGGAGTGGGAAAACAAAAACCAAAAGACTCAAGCTTTAAGACCAAATAAAAGAAAATTTGATAAATCATCCAACAGGAAGATTTCCTGAGATAGTTAACCTATTTTTGACCTTTTAAAAATTAAATTGCTTCTGTTGCAATCTTTGAGTGCTTAAGTATGGTGAAAGTACATATTGCTATATTACTTAAGTTCTCTCCCAAGTGCTATGATTCAATATGAAAATGCTGATTTGATTAACTAAGAAAAAAAATATGTATATACCACACCTCATTTCAGAATCCTCAAAGCTGTTTCGTATACTTACTTGAACTTGCTTCTTGTATGGCACAATCTCCACCTAAGCCACATACTTTATTTTCTGCCTCATTATGTAGTAATATAGAGGGCTGTTAGTATTTTTAAAATTTTAACAAGAAGGGATTATGAGAATACTAATAGGGTACAGTCATGTACTAAAATTGACATGATTTTTCTAGTACCTTTTCATTTGATGTTATAAATTTTACTTTTGAAACAAATCAACGCTCTAAAGAGGAAAGTTACTTTCGCTAAATTATAGTTTTCAATGTAAAGTTATTGGTAACTTTTGTGAACTATTAATTTAGAAATTTTTATTGTTACTTAAAATTATATATCTTTTTTTCATATTGTTGTTGGTTATATACACTAAGAATCTGCTTCATTTTTTCCATTTGTCAAAAATCTTGGGAAATGTATTTCTTATTAATGCCTTAGCAGAATATGATAACAAATTGTTAAGGTTAGATTCATTATACTTTCAGTATTTTAGACAAAGATATTCTGTATGAACAACAAAAGAGCACATTCACAGTTTTGTTTTTTTTGTTTGTTTGTTTTTAAATATCTCCTAGCTCTGAGTCTTTAAAATAGTAAGTAAATTTCTACTGTCTGTGATGAAGTTTTGCTGATCTTTATTAAAAGTTTATGTATTCATTCTAAAACCTCCATATATATATGAAAATATGTAAATAGACTGATTATAAATGCTGAGGCATTCACACCAGTAGGATGGACTAAACTATTCCTGATGATGGGAAGTGAAATGATGTTTTGATTTTTCTTTCTCTCTCTTTTTTAATTTTTTTTTTTTGGCTTTTTGAGAGCGAATAAAATTTTTTAATAAATCAATTATTTTAGAGCTAAGTAGGAAGTATTAGAAAATACAAATATATCCTTACCATTTTACTTAAAAGGAAATAAGTCTCAACATGGACAGCTTGCCCATGGTTGCACCACCAAAGTGAAAGAGGTGCTCTAGTCTAGAACCCAAGACTTCTCTCCACCACACCTTCACGATTCCCTCAAAGGGAAGAGATGGAATATTTTAATGAGGAAGTAAGAAGTGCTATCAGTGTACTCTAATGTTTTTTATATTTTAAAATAAATTGGGACCACACCTCAATGCTGATCATACTGCCCCAACCGGAAAAGTGTGGCCTTCTGAATCATCACCAGTTGCACCTCGTGAGCCCTCTACTGCTTGGAGCTCCTATGTGTAGGTATTTACAGTTCATTATGTGGAAACAACTGGCACAGAATCGATCATGTTCTTATCAGACTATATCAAAATGGCAAACCTCAGTCATTAAACTGGCCAGACTTGTTTCTTTTCTTGTGCTAGTGACTGTCATTATTTTCCAGCCTCCCATCCCTGACCTGGCTGATATAGATCAGATGGTGACTGAATAGAACCTGCCCCAGTCCAGGTCCATGATGTACGCGTAAGTACTCAGCTTTTCTCAGTAAGAGTTATCAATGGGGACAGATGCTGGCCACTCCTGAGAAAGGCTGTGCAGATGCTGCCTGGTACAGATTACTTTTAAAATAAGATTATTTTTATGTGTGTTATTGTATTTTGTGTTATGTTTTTATTTTTTTTGTTGTTGTTCAATGTAAGGCTTTTGAAATAAAGGGGGCCATTGTAGCCTTTTCTTTCTAGATAAAGGAAATAGAAATTATATGTAGTAATGTGTGAACTGTATTATATTTAAACACATAAAAATCTGTGCTTCAAAACATAAGGACCTTAATATAGTTTATTTAATTTCTTTGGTATTTTCAACAGCATGATATAAGTTTAAATTACTTTTGTTTATTGAATCATTTTCTGAGACAATGAAGTGTGAATTGAAGAAGACAATCTATTAGAATTTTTATTTGTTTGAACTTTAAATAAAAGAAAATGTAACAGCAATGGAATTATTGTATCACATGAATGAAAAAACTAAAATTAATACATAATTATTAAATTAACAAAACTTAGATTCCATATAAACATTTGTCATAATAAACTCCAAAATAATTGATCAATTAATGACCTGAAGGTAAAACCATTTATATGTATATTTATATTTAGGTAATATTTGAGTATTGTTTTCAGGCTTAGAAATGAATACATGATATTTAAGAGTGATTTCATTCAAACTCCTGCTTAGTCCAAACTTGTTTCTCAAAGACATGTTTATATCTCTACAGACACTAATTTCCTAGTCTTAATCATGATTTTGTAATAATCGTAATTGCTTAGTGATTTGAGTTTGTCTTCAATTAAATAAAATAACATTAAGTTTGTAGACTCTCACACTCTGAAATGATGAGTGTTCTTCCTCTCCCAACTTTATTTTTCAGTAACAGCATGAGCCTGAACAAAATGTCCATTTCATGCATAAAGCTTCCCCCACAGACCCTTTCATGATAGTACCTTATAGCACAATATCCGTACTTTTTCTTTCATTTCCTCTTTCCCTCTTCGCTTCTCTCCCACAGTCCCTTTCCTCTACTCTAATAATCTCCCTTTGATTTTTTAAAATTAAATACAAGAAAGTATACTTGTTATTTACCAAGATAAAGGCAGAATAAAGTAAAATGTGCAGTAGACAAAAACTTTTATGTTTAACAAACATTCATATAAATATGGTATCCAACAATTTCAGTTTCAAAGAGTTATCAAAGAACTTTAAGGTCTGTCATGTTCATTTATTTCATTCTGCCCTATGGCTTTTCTACAGCTGGTTCTTCTCTTCCCAATTTATAGTATCTTCTCTACTCACTCACTTTTCCCCTCCAAAAGTATCGTTATAGATGTTATGAAATGTCCATATTGAAACCTCATCAGCCTTGATTCAGAGTGTATAGTTCTGATGATTTTACCTGTCCTTTCTAATTGGATTACAGACCAGTACTTTTTTAAAAAATTTATTCTAATTAGGTATACATGACAGCAGAATGTATTTTGATTCATTGGACACAAATGGAGCACAACTCTTCATTTCTCTGGTTGTACATGATATAGAATCGTAACACATATGCAGTCATACATGTACCTAAGACATTGATGTCCGCCTCATTCCACCATCTTTACTGCCCCCATATCCCTTTCCCTCCCCTTTCTCCTCTCCCTCCCCTTTTAATCCAGTACTGTCTTTAACACACGCATTTTGCTAAAGTGTGCCTATTGTGCATAAAGACAAGATTCATCGAATGCATTAGTAAAGGAATTTTGCCCAAGGGATCTATTCTCCTTGAGTAAATGAGTCATATGTGCTGTAGCTTCTTAGCAAAAGTTCTACCTATGTCACTGTGGTGAAGTAGAAAGAGAACCAGCATATTTGCATGTATTCTAGATCCAGCTTTGTGCTTACTTTTCTAGTCCCTTACTTCTCAAGACTTCACTTTTATCTATAAAATTTGGGGAGAATCTACAGCTAAATAAATAGAATGGGGACATTTGCCAACATTAATGAGCCTTGAAGTCATTTTATGTGGATAAGGAGGAAGCTATTTTGGTTTATTGATTTATTATTTGGTTTATTTTGACATAATCAACTTTCTTTGCTACATTTAAGTAGTAATAAAATAATATTTGATGTTAATTTTGCTAATATATTAATTTTGCTAATAATATTTTTATTGTATTTTAAGTAGTGAGTATTATGTAGTGAAAATGTTTTAGATTTGTGAATCTTAGCATGCACCACGTTGTGATGTCAAACATTTTTTACTATGGGTCATGATCAAAAATATTTTTTAAAAACTGCATTAGATAATTTTAAAGTCCTTTCAAATACTTCAAATCTACAATTCCAAAGGGCTAACTGCTAGCTAATATGGAGAACATTAACTTAAGGCATGAATGAACCATCTAAATGATTCCAGAATATAGACTATTTAATTTTTTTCATTAATACCTACGTTTGGTGCCCTCCAAAAGTGAAGCAGAGATAAGAGGTATGATTGCCAGAAAGTAGACCTTGGTGTCAAGAGGCAATTGAATAAGCTACACGTAAAGGCACAATCTGATAAATTAACAGTAAGAAGCACAAACAGGGTGTTATGGGATACCTACCCAACTTCATTAAAGCTTCTCTGGATATGTAATAATTGAGTTTAGTGTTTAAAAAAGTAGAAAGTGGTTGGAGGAAAAGAAAGATGCATTCTGGGCTGAGATCATAGAGTTCTTGCAAAAGCCCTGAAATTTTAAATACGTTTACAAATAGATGTTGAAAATTGTCTAATGAAACTAAAATGATCACTCTATGAAGAGCTTTGTGTACCAGATTAAAAACTTTGAACTTTTAAACAAGAATTCATACAAATTTAAGCAAGAAGAAGAAATGATGAAATTTGCAATCTAGAACTTAAGGGGGACCAATGCACTTGGATGATTCCATTATCATTTTTGGAACTGGAGGAAGGGAATGGCAGAGAAATTATGTGTTTACATGTTGTTTCCTCATCCTTCAATGAATCTTCCTCCTCACATTTGGTAAGACCCAGTTGTCCATAGTTTTCCTTCAAGATTCTAATCGAAGTTTCTGTGTCATTTTTTCTCTTGCCCTGGTATCTTAATTGTTCCTGAAGCACAGCCATCCTCCTCAAATTTACATAACACATTGTATATACTGCTATTGGCATTCTCTGTATGTTTAGTTACTTGTTTCAAATCCTCTCCCCAGTTCAACAGAGAGCTCTCTATATTACTAGTGCCAAACACTTTGCCTGTCCCATGTAGAGTCTCAACAATCGTATGTTGCTTTATTTTGTTTTGTTTTGTTTTGTTTTGGGTTTTTTTGCTACTGGAGATTGAACCCAGGGGCACTCGACCACTGAGCCACATCCCCAGCCCCATTTTGTGTTTTATGTAGAGACAGGGTCTCACTGAGTTGCTTAGCACCTCGCTGTTGCTGAGGCTGGCTTTGAACTCACGATTCTCCTGTCTCAGCCTCCCTAAGTGCTGAGATTACAGGCTTGCGCCACTGTGCCCAGCTGTATGTTGCTTTATTATTACAAATGACTAAAGCCAAAGAACAGATACTAAGAAAAGAGGAAAGGCTAGGAGTAAATGAAATTTCAAGTTTACTTTTTATTACATATCTATTAAAGAGAGCCTATGAAATATTTGAGATACAGTAATTCAGTAAGTAAGTAAAAATCTGACCAGTGTAGACAATTTATTCCAGGTAAATTTATGTTTAGTTCTGATGCATAATTTGGTAAATTTATGATTGTTGAAGAAATAAAAGCATCAAATAAATGTTTATAAACTAGATTTTAAATTTCATTCATTCAATAAATGCCTATTATCTAGTCTATAATGTGCTAGAAGTATATTTTATGTGCATCTATAAATAGCTACAGACATTGTATATACCCATGTGTTGTGTGTATATATCATATGTATACATATACATATACATATCAAATGCATATAAAAGAACAAAACCAACATGGTCACTTTACAGTGTTTACAACCTTAAAGCAAACACAATAAGCAATTATACAAATAGATGTGAATTAAACAATGTGATAATTATGAGATAAAATTTTGTACTTTTTTAAAAAAATTTCAATTCATTTAATTTCTTTTAAGTGCTGCCTTTTAAAAAAGTAGATTTCAGTTTATATGTTAACATTCTATGACTCATTATTGTTTATTTGCAAATAAATGAAAGCTACATTTTTGAAATGTGTTTTTAAAACATTAGATACTGCTTTATAGTTTCCCATTGTGCTTGAAGAAGCCTTGAGAAAATCTAAATAGAACTTCTCACCATCATTGAATGAATGTAGGAAGACAACATGGAAACCAATATCTTGATCAGGAACATAAGCCTCCATGGCTTGCAACAACTATCTGCAGTAGTCTTTTAAAAGAATATTTTCTATTTGGAGTACTGCAGGTTTGGATATGTAGGGGAAAATAGCAAGAAAGCTTTCATATTTTTGAATCAAACAATCATTAAGATGTTGTAAAGCCTTAGCATTTCATAGACATACTCAAAACCCAAGTTCAAAATCCCATTCAAAGGCCATTCAGATATGTTTCTATTTGCTGCTATTTTGGATTCTGTACATTATATTTTATTCTAATAGTGTGTATGCCCAAACTGTGACTCTTAACAAATCCTGTATAGTTTGACTTTGTCATTAGACGAGCAGTTCGCATTTTAGGTATCTTATATAAAGTAAAAACACATTAATTTAAGATATAACTTTATGAAATACATAGTATGATACACAAGTGAGAATCATATGAAATAGTTTTGTAGATTAAAGTTTGTTATCTACTGGCAATTTTGTATGGTTCAAATTTATCTTCCTGGTTTTGTTTTTCTCAGAATATAACTTATGGAATATCTAAGGAAACATTCAGAATTCATGATTTTAAAAGTAAACATCAAGGTAATATTTAAATCCTCTCTACTGTCTTAAAAATTCTGACATAGATACTAGAATATAAAACAATCTCAAAGACATATTCCAACAGGTGAGATAAGATAGATCTAACTGGCAAGAATTAGCTCCTGAAAATAGAAAAAAAATCCAGTGCAAAATAGAATAGGATGTGCTTAGGCACTACCATAAGCAAAAAGGAAAAACAAATCCAATTCATTAGTTGATCAACAAAGTGTCAAATAACTGCCTTGGCTCTTACAAATCCTCTCATAACCATTGACAGATTCTTCTCATGTTTGCTCTGCAATGCTTTCTTTTTATAATCATTCAAATAAAGAAGAACTTACAATGTCTGAGGCCGACAGTGTAGTATCTCAGTGTCAAATCGCAAGAGAAGCAACACAAAATAAAGGAACCTATAGTATCATCTTGATGGAGGCTTTGGAAAATATATTAAAAATCAGGTCATTTATCTAGGTTCCATCTTTCACACTAAACTCATTATTTCAATCATATGTGTAAATCTGGACAGGTTGTAGAGACCCACTGAGGACTGAGTTTGACATATCTGTGTAGATATCACCTTGAAACTATATCAAAGGCATCAACTTAGCTCTCCTCTCTACTACACTGGTGGGGCATTTCCTGCCCCATTATGACTCTACTGCCTATCTTTCCCTCTCTCTATTCATTTATCCTTCCATGATCATCTTTTTTTTTTTTTTGGTACTGGGGATTGAACTCAGGGGCACTCGACCACTGAGCCACATCCCCAGCCCTATTTTGTGTTTTATGTAGAGACAGGGTCTCACTGAGTTGCTTAGTGCCTCGCCATTGCTGAGGCTGGGTTTGAACTCGCGATTCTCCTGTCTCAGCCTCCCTAAGTGCTGGGATTACAAGCGTGAGCCAC
>CM053408.1:72810674-72849004 GCA_028644305.1 Xerus rutilus
CTTCCATGATCATCTTAACCTTTGGTGGTTACCAATCCTTGATCATACTTTCATTACCATTCTCAAACTTTAGTTGCTCTAGGGAGTATGGTTCACCATTTCTGCTAGGTAAAGGAAAACTAATTTTTTTCCATAGCTTTTATATCATATCACTTTTTAAAGAATATGAACAAATGGGATAATATAATTGAGTATTTGGAATATTGTCATATAAATTACTTGAGAACAGGCACAGTGGCGCGTATCTGTAATCCCAACAGCTCAAGAGGCCAATGTAGAAGAATTGCAAGTTCAAAGCCAGCCTCAGCAACTTAGCAAAGCTCTAAGCAACTCAGTAAGACCCTATCTCTAAATTTAAAAAAATATATATTAAAAAAGGGCTGAGGATGTGGCTCAGTGGTTAAGTGCCCCTGGGTTTAATTCCTGGTACTATCCCTCACCAAAAATAAATGAAAGCATAAACAAACAAACAAATAAAATGGTTGAGATAAATGTCTTCATCTTTTCTCAGAATAAGCAGAATTCTTTTTACTAGCTAACTCAAGAAATATGTCCTCTTGAGAGAAAACAGCCTTAGATTCCTTGCAATTCATAATTCATTCTTTTTTGGAAAATTAATTCTTTCTTAGGATTGCTTCTGTGTTCTTTATTCCTTTGACCAACGAGAGCAGCAAGAGTTTACTCAGTACTTTCTACTTCTTCAAAATTGACAAAACAATTAATTCTTCTTCATTTCAGCTCATTTAGTCAGTTACTATCTTCCTCTTGCTGACAACAGCTTTTAAAAAAACACTGAATATTACTTGTAGTTAAATTGTGGCAACTTGGAAGATATGGCTTGTTAATTGCTCTCTTCTTCATTCACAAACTTACGGACTTTAAATCAATTTTTTAGTAGTGCTGTGTATATCTATTTGTAGTGTGGGGAATTTATTTACTCTACAGTTGTCCCTTAGTTGAAAACTTGAATGTCTAAGGAAAAGGTACAGCTTATTATCACAGAATCTACTATTATGTTCTTATCTCACTACCCAACTTGAATAAGCTGAGCTAGGTACTAATTCTGATATGAATAATCTCAAGGTCAAAGTTAATCATCACCCTGCATTCTCTCTCTCTCTCTCATACACACACACACACTATCTAAGTGAATCAAGAATTTAGACAGCACTAAAACGTCCATCTCTCTCAATGAATAAGAATAAAGTGCTCCATATTCATGATTGTCTTCCTGGATGTGAGTTAATAAATTTTACATGATACACACTGGCATGTATTAGGAGTTGTTCTGAGTGACTGGAACTGGAATATCTGCTTGAACTATGTGCTATCTATGCATTAGAATAATTGACATAAACATTATTTAGAATGGAATCTACTTATTAGAATTGCATTTTCTTTGATTCATATGCTGATGTTGAGGAAGCTAATCCTGCATTTATAATATTTAACTACTTGAACTGCATAGGAGAAAATATACAAAAACTAGATTTCAAATCCTACATGAGATATGGCTATCACTATTGCCTACAGCTGTGAAATAAGCTTTATTTTTTTTATGACTGGAACTCCTTTTGGAATTTTATCTATAGCCAGATGTAACAGTATACAATGATTAATGGATTTTCAAGCAAAGTAGATTTCTGTTGCTCTATTTACATAAATAAAAGTTGGATCTATCAGAAAATGAAATGTAATAATGGAACCCTATGTATTCTTATACAGTCAAAATCTCTTACATTGATTAAACTACACAGCACACAGTTTGTAAGCTTTCTTTAAAAGATCAGAAGTTAAAATTAAGTTATTCTGTTGTTATTCCACAATTCATGGCATGAGTTTATGTTTTTACTTTAAATTTTATTTTTAGTTTTATTTTTTTTGCAATACTAGAAATTGAACCCAGGGCCATGTACATGCTAGGCAAGCACTTCACCACTGAACTACACACTCAGTCCTAGGTAACTTCAGGTATCAACAAACCACTTAATGTACACTCAGACCTTCAACAAATAAAAAAATGATTATTTGAAAAAATTATGAATCACATGAAATAGTATTTGTGTTGTATGTGTATTTAGTTACTCAAGTTAAGGCAACTCAGTATTAGAGGGGAAAATTACAAGAATGAGAGGCTCTTAAACGTCTTTGAATGGAGCATTCTAACCTGCTCATTATCTCTCACATGACCCTTCAGCAATGTGGTGGACAAATTCTGGGACATGCTAATGTTGTTTATTTAATATGCAGATTATATGAGTTGTAAATTAGAACATTGTTGATCTCTTTTATCTAGGACATTTATATCTTAATCATAGCTCCTCCCTCTGAAGGGGATTGCAAAATACCGCTAAAATACAAACCTTTAGACCAGACAATCAAACAGGAAGCTAAGAACATTGATTGCTTACTAAAAAAACTGTCTTTTAAAAATACACGTTTACTTATTTACTTATTTTACCAGACACTGCAGAGCCATAGCACATTCTGTTTGGCATCTATACTACATACACAAGCAGAGATTACAAGCATGGAGTATAGATAGATGTAGATGTAGGTAGAAAGAGACAGAGAAAGAGAGAGAACTAGTATTTATTATAAATTTAAATTTATTGCAACTAATAGCACTTTATGTAATTATTTAATTTTAAAATAAGAAACAAAATATTTAAGATGTTAAAGCTAGCATATCAAAAATATTCAACATCAATAAGTAATACAAATACTTTACAGAAGAAAGTGTGGTTAACAGTTTATGAATTATGTTTCAGTTACCATTTAATTTTGCTTTTGTCTCCTGACATTCTCCCAAACTCAGTTAACACAATTAATAGTTAACAAAATTTGATTTTTGGAAAAGTGTTTTATTGGGTAAGAGATGAGAATGGTTAAAATTATTTTAATTGGAACAATTGGACTTGAGTTAAAACGAGAATTTATTGAGAAAGAATGCATACTAGTGCAATGGTAAGATTGTTGACAAAAAAAAGAAAAACAAAGAATTTATTGACAGATTGTTGGGTTAGCAGGTAAAATTAAAAGAAGTTGACCTGAGAGGTATGGAAGTATGGATTCAGTCAGCTGGGTGTCATATAGAAGGAGAGGTGAGACTTGATATGTACTTCCCTATCATTTTGCATTTTTCTTTTCAATTTTTGTTACATCAGTATTTGAGGGGAAAAAAGTAAATGTTCTGCCTGTTATCTTACTGAAGTTTAAACCTTAGGAAAAGTCTTCTTGTTCTCCTTACTACATTAGATGGCCTGTTATTATTTGTTCAGTCTCGGAGAACAAAATAAAACACAATGCCAGGGATTCTTGATTTATTTGATTGTGGGGAGTTTTTATGGTTGTTCTTAATTGTTGTGTGTCAAACATTGAGCTTACCTATGAGAAAGCCTATCAAGCTGTGAGCCTGAAGTGCATTTGAGTTTAGATTCATATTCATAGTTAAAATTTTTCAAGTCAATAGGATTTAATAAGTGAGATAAAATATATATTTTTATATGCTTTTGTATAAGAAGCAAAAGACAAACCTATCTTTCAGGAGCTTACACTTTTGGTGGAGAAATAAACTTTGTACACATGAGCAAAAAACAAATTATCATGCAATTGAGAGTACAGTGTAATAGACTATAAAATGCAAAAGGAAAGGACAGAACAATCTTTATAATATGCTGGGATATTTATATTATAATCATCATAGGAATTATTGCTATAAAGTTTCCCTTTGTACAGCATCCTAGTTATTACTGAGTTTTTCTAACATTTTCACCTTTACCAAAGTTTAAAATATTCTGAGAAGCATGAGGTAACTCTATATATTTACAGTATTATTCTTTGATGAACTCTATATGCTGTGACATTGGTAGATTACAATGCTTGTCATCATGTTCAAATCCAATTCGTTTTGGAATTTATTTTGCATGTCTCTTTGCTGTGATTTCAGGTTGCTCTCTTCCCACTCACTGGTCTTATCAACACTGGTGTATTTTAAGATATGAGCTTGTCACACGTCTACTCATGTGGCATAGGCTGCCTCCTCTGCAGATTCTGCTCCTCCCTCCAAATTTCATATAATTAGATGCTCCTTCAGGTCATCTTGGTTTAAAGTCTTTAGAGAGACCTTCCCTAATCCCCAGATTGAGATAAAATTTCCCTGTTACAGGCATATCAGAGCACCTTGCATTTCTTGTACTATTTTTTCATCAAGATAATTAAACACATATCTGTATGACATTTTTAAAATTTATGCATCTCCCTTAAGCTGTAAACTCTATGAACATGCTTGGTTAAACATTCCAGCCCCAACTAGCAAAAATTTTTAATTATTATTTGTCAAATAAGCATATAAGTGTTAGCATTCTTTACTAAGCATAGGACCAAATATCTATTTTGAAAGAATTGCTAGAAATATGTTGTAATTAGAATATCCAACATATGTAAAAGGTGCTTCCAAATTGCATGAAATTTAAACAGAAAGTTTCTCTCCTTAATAAACATGACCACTATTTCTTTACCCTTGAGATTAACTTCCTCCCTTTTTATACTCAAGATAATCAAAAAACAAATATTTGCAATCACAAATTTCTATTCTCCATTTGAAATCTATTCTAGATTTTAACATTGACTTTTCAAAGCAATAAGCAATGAAAAGTTCTCATGCCATTGTGAAAAATTTAAGTGAACTCTACTTTTATAATTTTTTCCCTGTTACAATTTAGCCTGTAGAAATGGAATGGTCCAAATCTTACTTAATCATTCACCTGGTGACAATCTTACTAAGAAGGAAGGTCCTAGTTGAAGAGATTCTAAACAACAACAAAAAAATGACAAGTATAATACACTTGGAATTGTCAAAGGATACTTGCCACATAAGCAAGGAGCCCACCAAGGTATTTGCTTGAGAAGAAAATTAGCTCTTCATTTCTTAGATTGTTGTGGCTCATTTTGATGGTGAGTTTGTCCAGCCAATAACTTCACTCCTAGGAGCCTATCCATCTTAATAACACTGCCAATGGCAATACCGGGAGATGTAGCATGTTGTAATCTGCATGTCCTTCCTATTATCAATTCTAAAGATTAATGAACTAAACAGTCTTTTAGTTGTCATTTATGGCTTCAATATTTACAAACATATACAAATAATCTTTTTTTATGCTGATGTTTCCTATCTACACAACTTCTTTGGCTTATTTTTTTATTTATTTGTTCTAATCAGTTATACATGACAGCAGAATGCTCTTCGACTCATTGTACACAAATGGAGCACAATTTTTCACATCTCTGGTTGTACCCAAAGTATCTTTTAACCCACTTTATTGAGGTATGATTTATGTTAGCTTCCTGTCACTGAGACAAAATATCTAAGATACTCAACCTTTGCTGGGAAGGAAAATTTTATTTTGGATCATGGTTTGGAGGTGTTAGTTCATGACCCTTTGACCTTGCTGTTTTGGGCCTGTGGTGGCATGACACATCAAGGCAGGAGCATGAGGTGGAAGAGGTCTACTCACTTCATGGTGGCCAGGAAGCAAAAAGGAGGAAGAAGGGGCCTGGGTCTTGATGTCTCTTCTGAGGGCACCCCCCAATGACCTAACATCCTTCCACTAACTTCTACCATTTCCCAGTAATGCCACAATCTAGGGTTCAAGCTTTTAATACATGGACTTTTGTGGGACATTTCAGATCTAAACAAATTGCTGGAAGGATGTACACATTTACTTATACAAATTGATGAATTTGCAGACTAGTATATATCCATGAGACTATCACCACAATCAGAACCATAAATTTGTCCGCCATCCCCACATATTCTTTTTTTTTAACCTCCTTTATTTTTTTTCTATTTAAGAAATTTTTAAATGTTTTTTTCTTTTGTGGTAAGAGTAATGAACAAAAGATCCACCATCATAAAACAAACTTAAAACTATAAAACACAGTTTTCTTAACTGCTTGCCCTATGGTATAGTAGATCTACAGAAGGTATTTATATTGCATAATTGAAACTTTTTACCCTTTGGTTGAAGTCTTCCATATCCCTCCCCCAAGTTCCTAGTAACCAGTATTTCACTCTCTTATTCTACAGAAGTTGACTATTTTGGATTCCTTATATAAGTGAGATTATTCAGTGCTTATTTTTGTGTGTCTGGCTTATTTCACAGAGCTTAGTGTTCTCTAGTTCAATACATGTTATCACAAATAGTAAGATTTCCTTTTTAAGAAAAAGCAATCTTAGCCGGGCGCGGTGGCTCAAGCCTGTAATCCCAGCACTTAGGGAGGCTGAGACAGGAGAATCGCGAGTTCAAAGCCAGCCTCAGCAATGGTGAGGTGCTAAGCAACTCAGTGAGACCCTGTCTCTACATAAAACACAAAATAGGGCTGGGGATGTGGCTCAGTGGTCAAGTACCCCTGAGTTCAATCCCCAATACCAAAAAAATAAAATAAAGCAGTCTTCCATGTATATACACCACATTTTATCTATCCACCCACTGATGGACATCAACATTGGTCTGTATCCCATCTATTATGAATGATGCTTGCAAAAAACATGGGCTGCAAAGAGCTTTTTGAGGTCCTCTCTTCAATTATTTAGGATATGTTTCCAGGTGTGGAATTACTAAATTAAATGGTAATTGTAGTGTGTGTGTGTGTGTGTGTGTGTGTGTGTGTGTTATTGGTAATAAAACATAGGGCCTCCTGAATGCTTGGCAAGATTTCTACCACTGAGCTACACTCTTGATTCTTTTTTATTTTGAGATAGAGTCACACTGAGTTGACCGGGTTGACCTCAATCTTGCTATCCTCCTGCCTCAGCCTCCCAAGTTGTAGGGATTATAGGCATAAACTGCCACACCTGGCTCTATTTTTAATTTTTTAAGCAAATTTCATTCCATCTTTCATAGTGGTTGAAACAATTTATATTCTCACCAACAGTGTACAAGAGTTCTCCTTTCTCAACAATTTCACCAGCACTTTTCCTGGTTTCCTTCTTTCCTTCTTTCCATCTGGCTCTATCTTTTTCTCTCTCCCTTTCTTCTTCTTTCCTTCCTTCTTATACCCCCCACACTCTCTCCCTTTCCTTTTTCCTTTTTTCCTTTGGATAATAACCACTGTAACAGGTGTAAGTTGGTAATCTCATTGTTTTGATTTGTATTTTCCTCATGATTGGTGATGTTAAACACCTTTTCATATAACCATTGACTATTTGTATGTCTTCTTCAGTGAGATGTATATTCAGGACCTTTGCCCAATTTTTAATCAGGTTATTTGAGATTCTTTTCTTTTGGGTTGTAGCAGTTTCTTAAACATATTGAATGCCGAACCCTTATCAGACATATGGATTTCAGTAAGTTCTCCTTTTTCCTGAATAAATATCTAGGACAAGGAATTCTGAATCACATCATGAGTATATATTAACTAACTTCCAAACCATTTTCTAGGAAGTATCATTGCACATTTTCAATGTATCAGTGCATTAGTTATTTTCCATTAAAATTTTTTAAAAAAAGCCTTTCACTTCTTCAGTGGATTGTGTATTTCCTCTCTAAGAAACCTTTTCTTGCTTCAAGGTCATAAATATTTTCTTCTGCATATTTTTATAAGTTTTATACTTTCAGACATTGTTGGAAATCCAAAAGAAATTCTAAAGTTTATATGGGAAAGCAGATGACTGAGCTTAGCCAGAGTAATTTTGAAAAAGAACAAAGGTGAAAGACTTACATTTTGTGATTAGTAGTTGTTTCCTTCTGAAAATCTGTAGTTCAGTTTTGGGATAATTGTCAAATTTAACAACATTGAGTTATTCAATCAATGAACATGATATATCTCTTTGTTTTTAAGGGTTATCTTTGATTTTTTAATCAATGTTTTAAAGTTTGATACATATGTATGTTTTACAAATTTTGTTAGATTCATACATAAATACCATATGATTTTCAATGTCATTGTAAATTACCCTGCTTTTGTGATTTCAATATCCATTTGTTCAGTAAGAGCATAGGAAAATAGTTTTATTTTTATTTATTACCATTTACCTTGTGGTCTTTGTAAATTTAGATATGAGTCCCTCTATGGTAAATTCTCAGAAATTTTCTAATAGTATGTTAATAGAAGCAGTTTATTCTTTGCCATTCTCTAGGGTTTTTAAAATTTCTTTTTCTTGCTTTTCTGCACTTGCTAGGACTTCCAACATGAATAGAAATGATAAGAGCAAACACCTTGCTTTGTTTTCAATCTCAGGAAAAAGCATTTAATATTTCGCCTTTCCACATGTTACAGAATTTCCTTAGAAAACCTTTATCAAGTTGACAAATTTCTCCTGTTTCTAGTTTGTTGAAAGTTTTTATTTTGTTCTATTTTTCATTTTAATTACAAATTAGGCTGAGTTGAATTTTGTTAAATGCTATTTCTGAGTCTATTGAGATGATCATTTTTTTATTTTCTGCTTTTATTTGGTTTGATTTGGTCTGTAAATAGGGTGAGTCTTAGGGATAAATTTTCAAATTTTCAACTAACCTTGCATGTCTAGGATAAACCCCACTTATCTTTATGTATTATCCATTTTAAACATTGCTGAATTTCATTGGGCTCATATTTTGTTAAAAATTTTTCACATATTCGTTGATAGGGGTTTGTTTGATTTTTAAAATAATGTCTTTTGTTTTGCTATCAGGATAATGCAGGTTTCATAAAATTTTTTTCTATTTTCTAACCGTCTATTTAAATTGTTGTTATTTTTAGGCATGTTATCTGCATCTTGTTGAATGAGCTTAGGTAGTTTGTGTATTTCAAAATTTATCCATTTCATCTTCATGAGTGAATTTATTGGCATGTTGTTCGTAATATTTCTTTATTATCCTATTGATGTTGAAAGAAAGTATAGTGATATTTTCTCCTTCATTCCTATTCTTCTATCTTTTTTTGTGATTAATTTTAGGTAGTGTTTTATAAATTTCATATAAGATTATAAGGACTTTTTATTTTAGTTGATTTTATTGTTTTTCTGTTTAGATCTTCATTAGTTTCTGATATTTATTATTTCCTTCTGCTTTTCCTTAGTTTACTCTGATCTTTTTAACATATTAAGGTAGAGACTATATTATTGTTTTCTTCTTTTCTAATGTAAGAATTTATAGCTACAAAATTTTTCCTAAGCATTGCCTTAGATATATCCTAGAAATTTTCTGAAATGTTTTCACTCAATTCAAAATATTTTTTAAGTTCCTTGTGTCTTTGTTTAAAAAATTAGTCATTTAGAAGAATACTATTAAATTTCCCAATATTTGGGGAATTTTCCAGTTGTCTTAGTGTTAATTCTTCTATGGTCATAAAACATATTTTATAAGATTTAATTTGTTTTTAATTCATTGCAGTCTATTAATAGACCAGATTGTATTCCTTTATTGGTGAATGCTGCATAAGCAGTGGAAAATGTTTATTACACAGTTGTTGGGTGGAGTATTCTATAAACGTCAACTAAAGAGAAAGATGGCTAATAATATTACTGATGTATCATATATCCTTCCTATTTTTGTCTACTTTATCAGTTAATGAGGAAGTGTGTTGACTTCTCATATTACAAATGTGGATTTATTTGTCCTTTTCATCATAACTGTATTTGTTTCAAGTACTTCAAAGTCTTATTATTTGTGGATACATTTAAGATTGTTATATCATTGTTATTTTGGTGAAGTTATCCCTTTATCATTATGTATCTTCTTTCTTTAGTTGTTGGTAAAGTTGGTAAAGTTGTTGGTAGTGATTTAAAGTTGATTTTGTATGATATTTTATTATAACCACTGTAGCTTTCTTTTGATTTGGTGTTTATATAAACTATAATTTTTCCACTCTTTTACTTTTGAACTGCCTTTATATTAAAAATAGGTTTGTTGTACACAGCATATAATTGGATCTTTCTTCTGTATTACTTGGACAATCCCTGTGTTCTAATTGGGATTTTAAGATCATTTACTTTTAAAATAATTGTATGCCTGGATTTGAATCTAACCATTTTTCTAATTGCTTACCTTTTGTCTCATCTGTTTTTCATCAACTTTTACTCTTTTCTGACTTGTTTTGCATGAATCAGTTATTTAGATTTCTTCATCTTCTATTTTGGCCTGTAAGTGATAACTTTTAAAATTTTTAAGTGCCACTATATGATTTTTTAAGAATTATCTTTAATATTACCCATATCATCAAAATTCAGTTGTCATATTTTAGCATTTTCAGATTACTGAATATCTTATTCTCTATACAATATACATTCTAAACTTTTTATAATTTTACTATCAAATAATATTATACTACTTTTTATAATATACAAGTGTATGCTACAAACTTTAATCTTTCATTCTTTTTTCTATTTCTTCCATGCATTTTACTTTTTCTCCTATTATAAATCTCACCATACATACACCCCACAATATGTTGTTAATTCATACTATTATCTTTTAAAAGTAATTTAAAATAATGAAGTTGTCCTTTGTGCTTACCACTATTTATACTATCCCTAGGCTCATTAGGTACACTTCTGCTCTGGAGTTGTTGCATAAAGTATTACTCCTGCCTGAGTAAACATGTCTCCATCATCTGCATGTGTTATTCATGCACTTATTTATGGTCTTACTCAAGTGTCAGCTTCCTGGTGAGAATTTTCTTGACCACCCTTTTACTCCTGTTATCTGGATCACTGTTAGGCTTACTCTCTGTTTTTTCCTCCATAGGAATTGCCATTATCTATTACGCTACATATATTTTCCTCATTTATTTGTTTATTTTTCTTCTGAATCCCCTGGATCCTTTGCAAACTATATTAGGATGGGTTTTATCTGTTGTGTTCACTGGTATTATTGTTAGGCCTAGAGCATAGAGCAGGTGACTATTGGATGATTGAAAAATTGGGGGAAAAAAAGGTGAATGAACATTATTGGAACGTTAAATTAGCATTAAAAGCATAATTAACTGATTATTAGTCAACACAATGGTCTAAAAGTTTGTGCTTCTGCCCACCCCTACAAAATTTATATATTGAAATCCTAATCTTCAAGGTGATAGTGTTAATTTAAGCTTGTAGGAATTGAATAAATCCTATGGGCAGTGTTCTCATAAATGGAACTAGTGCCTTTATGAAAGAGACCAAAGGAGCTTTGTCACTTCTACCATGTGAGAACACAGCAAGAAGACATTGTCTGTGAGCTAAAAATTGGGCCCTCACCAGATGTTGAATACTGATAGCTTGGTCTTAGACTTCCCAGCACTTAGAACTATGAAAAACAAATTTCTGTTGATAAGCCACCCAGTTTATGATATTTTGTTTTAGCAGCCTGAACAGATTATGACAGTCAATATTGAAATATGTTTACATTTCGTTAAATACTTAATTTCCAAATACACAGACTTGTTTTACATATTAGAAGCCAATACAACATCTGTCATTACATTGTCATAACCCTGCTTTTAATAAAAAAAGTGTATAAAAAAAAAGAAATGGAATGGCATTTTCCCTGCAATAATTATTATGAGTCTACCGAGTAGTTTGGAAATAATGAGTTTTAGTATTGATGTTACTGTGACTGTGTGGTTCCATAAAGTACAACTCAAACAGTAACTTACGATTGTAAGAAATTTTGCCAAAATGCTCACTGATGCAACAGTTTTATTACAAATCCTTTATGTTTTACATACATTTAAAAATTTTTTTAAATTACCAACAAAAGAGTGTGGTACAGGTGCTCCATAAACTGCTTCCCATAAGAGTTAAATGTTGGGTAAATTGAGAGGAGAGTTCTTTATGGTCTGGATTCATTGTGTAGAACAAAACAGATGAGTGTTATGCAACTTCTTCCTTCAAGATACTTATACTAAGTGACCAAGAATCTCTTATTTAGTTGTATGCATATTTGAATAGTAATTACATATAGCGCTTTCTTCTTGAGTCAAGTTTATTTCAGTTAACATAATGATCTTCAGTTCCATCCATTTTTGCTATGCTTTTGTTCTTTATGGGTGAATAATACTTCACTGTGCATATACATCACAATTTCTTTATCCACTCATCCATTGATAGGCATCTAAGCTGATTCCATAACTTGGCCATTGTGAATAGTGCTGCAATTAACATGGATGTGCAGGTATCTCTTTTTTTATGCCATAATCATTTCCTTCAGATAAATACCCAGGGGAGGTACAGCTACATAATATGGAAGCTGTATTTTCAGTTTACTGAGGAAACTCCTTACTGATTTTCTCTCATATATAAAATCTAAGAAAAAAACCAGACAACATGAATGTAGAAAGGGGACTGTTGGGGGAGGAGATGGAAATCGGGGACTGGTAGGAGAGGATAATAGGAAGAGTAGATATGATCAAAGTATGTTGTGTATGGGTAGAAAATGTTACACAGAAACCGATTATCTTGCACAATATATGCTCATGATTATAATGAAAATTTTATTTAAAAACTAATTCCAAACAACTGAATATATCTTTGACAGAAACTTGTAATTTTACCCAATGAACAAGTTTTTATATTTTAAAATAGTGGAACAAAAATAGATGATATTTTATAGGAAAACAACTGTTACAAAGCTTAGTTCATTCACTCATCCAATAGTTGCTTAATACTGACTACTACTTGCTATTAAGCACATATATTTTAATGAAGGAGACAGAAAACAAGCAAATATATTTCATTTCATAATTTAGGTAGTTACAAATAAAACTAAAGGCCCAGAAGCAACCTGTTCTACTTTAAGGTAATCGCTGACATCTATTCCTAGGGGATTTTTGAGTGGTCACCCATGAGGGAATAGGATGCACAAATTTCTGGGCAAGGAATGCTTCAAACAAAGTAAGAGAAATTTTATCATTTTTAAACAAGAATTAGTGAGTTAATAGCATTTTAATAATAGCAGTAACTTTTATAACACTTTGTTATGTCGCCTAGTTTTATTTTCACAAAGAGCTTAAGTAGACACTGTTCTACTCATTTTGCAAATGAAAATGTGAGGCACAGGGAAGTTAAATATCTTGCCTAAAATCACATAGCTAGTAAGCGTCAGGTTAGAATTTAAAATACAACAGCTGGACTCTAGAAGCTCTGCTTCTAATCACTATGCTATTTTCTTCATCATCTAATCTGTCAAAACAAACTCTATGCCTTTTAACTGCCCATAGAGAAGATCATAATCAAAGACAGTCCATTTTTGATTAAATTCCACTCTGCCACATATCCATGGTTGAACCCTGAAGATTAAGGGTCTGTGGATATTACTGAAATTCACAGATTTCTTTGTTAATTTAAAACTCCATTTAAGATGAACATTGTATTTGTTTTCTCTTGATAACTTTTTTTAAAATATATTTTTAGTTGTAGATGGACACACAACATCTTTGTTTATTAATTTATTTTTTATGTAGTGCTGAGGATCGAACCCAGTGCCTCACACATGTGAGGCAAGTGCTCTACCACTGGGCCACAACCCCAGCCCTCTATTGCTAACTTTTTTCCATTACCATGCATATATCACTGTGTGTTAAGAAAGAGCATTAACCTCAGTTAACCTATGCTAAAGAGATGTTAATGAAGAGATGTCACTAATCATGGGCATTCCCAGAAATGAAGGCTTTTTGGCAAGAAGTAGAGAGGACTGTGCCCAAGTGGAATATCTAATGCATATCTATACTCCAGATTGAATACAAATATGTTAAGACATGTGTAAGACAAAGAAAGAATTTCTCCCCAAGGTTGCTGCTGTGAAAACATATGATTAGCACATCCATATTTATGCTGCACATAGAAGGATGTATAATTTATGTTTTGTTATTTACATTTCTTTAGTCCCAGGGAAAGTGACACACTTAAAGCCTGATCTTGGTGGCATCAGTTATCTGATTGATTTACTTCACCTTGTTCAAATTAGTTCTACAGAGTTTCCTTGTGACATTTTAATGACATTAGAAACAAAAATACGAGTAAGCCCAATAAGAAAGTCCTTTAATGGTGATCATAAATGTTTGAATAATATCATCATACTTTATTAAAGGGTATTTGCAAAGTACCCACAAAACAGCTTCTCATCTGTACTTAAAACTCCCAACTTCTTATTCTTTCTGTGCTGAGTCAAATTAATATAAAAATTTATTAAACATAAACTCTTGTTTCTTTCTTACTAATTTTAAGAAGCATCACATGGTTGATTTTAAAACAAAGCCAAAGCCTTGAATTCTAAATGAGCAAGAGTAAACATAAAGTTCACATGGGGATGTGGTTTTCTCATTTATATTCATGTTACATAATCCCTATTAATACTTGTCAATTTATGAAAGATGTGAAAATTGCTTTCTTGACATGTCCTTAACATTTTCCCCATGGCAATAAGAATACTCAATCCTATAGTTTGGCTGACTGGCAAAAGGAACTGTGAATGTCCAACTGATTTTAATTTATTTGACAACAGGGACCTTCGGTTGTTTTTTAGTAAAGAGCCAGTGCCCAGAGTAGTGCTAGGCACACAGTAGGTACTCAGTTAAAATTTCTTGGAGGAATTACAGAAAGTTTATTCAAAAGAATTAGGTCCACATTGTATATTCTAATGAAATACATACAGCAAGTGTAATATATGTAAATTTTGGAAATACATGTCTAAAAAGCAGCATCAGGCTAATTCAAGGTGAGAGGAGATTCCTCAGGGACTTAGGGAGGAAGTGTAAACTACAAAACATTTTGAATATTTAAGAATAGACTAGACAACATTTTGGTGGTGTTATGATAAAGAGAATTTGAGCATTGATGATTAAAGTGGATAAATTAAAACACGTTTTATTAGAAATTTTGTGATTATGTAGGAGTCCTGGGTACAATCAAGAAAGGAGTCCTTCCAGTTCTTATCCGCATACTTAAAACTCATTCATGTCTGAACCCACGCTCAGAAGGAGCAGGTTTTTTTTAATCAAAGGCCATCTTGTCTATATTTCAGTCTTTCTTCCTACACTGCTATAGTTTGAATCTTGAATGTCTCCCAAAGACCCATAGGTTAAACATTTAAACCCCAATTTGGCACTTTTAGAATATGGTGGAGTCTGTGAGATGTGGGGCCTACTGGGAGGAGATTAGGTCATTGTGAGCATGTCTTCAATGGGGATTGTGGGACCACAGTTTCTTCCTCTATTTTGCTTTCCAACTATGCTAAGGTTAGGGTCTTCTCTACCATGTCCTCCCACCATTATGTGCTACCTTACATAGGCCCCAAAGTAATGAAGCCAACCAACCACAGACTGAAACCTCCAAAGCTGTGAACCAAAATAAATCTTTTCTTTTATTAAGTTGATTATCTCAGGTATTTTATCACAGGGATGGAAATCTAACTAACACATACTTCTTCTGAGGCCTCAGGACAGAGAGGAAATAAATGGCCATGGCTATAACCATTTCCTGTCTCATTTTCAAACAAAAGCAAGACTGCCTAGGAGTTTCCTATGTTAAAAAGACTTTATAGAGATGCCAACTAAAAAACAAAGATGTGTTCCTTGGGTGCATGAAAGGCTGGAGGATCAAGTGTGAGAGAGATGAGTAAGGGCTATGTAATGGATCAGACTGCCAAGGGCTCCATCATGGAGGATCTTCAGGTTTGCTAGTTTGTATGTCAATGTGAACTTCAGCAGGGGTCTCACCAGTGTGCAGATCACATACCGGCAGAGTTCTGTATACCCTCTCCATCTCAAGACAGCTCTGTTTTGAATCTGTATTATTCCACGTAAGATTAACTTGAGTAATGAGTCACATTACTTTTGAAGTGTTTCAAAGCCACTAGATTATCACATATTCCCCTGTTCAGGCTAAACACTTTGTAATACTCCTTAACTCTTCTCTCTCACACACTCTGCAACCAATATATCAGCACATTCTGTCAACTATGACTTTGATCCATGTTCTGAATCAATTATATATTCTGATCTCCTCACTGCTAATATCCTAGTACAAGTAGCCATCGTTTCTCACCTCAACTATTGCAATGGTTCCATAATCTGTTTTGCTGCTTCCACCTTTCACCCAAAACCCCTATGTATTCTCCACAGGATGATATTTTTAAAATAATCATTTCAATTTATTGATCAAAACCTTTCTTACTGATAATAAATTGGAGAAGTGCTTATCATGGCCTGCCGACTTACAATCTGATCCATAGTTCTCCCCCTTCCCCATTGTCTTCCTTTTTCTACTTGCTCACTGCACATCAGCCACACAGACCTTCTACTCTCCTGAAAATTCACCCACTCTTCTCTCACCCCAGAATCCATACACTTAACTGTTCTTTTTGCTAGTTACCCTTTCTCTTCAGATATCTGCATGGTTCCATCCTTCACTTTGCTCGTGTCTCTCTTTCACCTTTGCAGTATTCTTCCCTGATCACTGGAATCCCACTACCTCTCACACTGCACCCCACTTGTTCTCCACCTTCCTACTTGGAACTTTCATTTATGCATTGTTTATTTTGCATTCTGTGTTTCCCACTGGGAGATGTAGGGGATAATCTATATCCATAGTACTGTTATGTCATTAGTACCTAAAACGGTGTCTGGAACATAATATTTAGTGAATTTAGCTGAATGAACATGTGTTGGGTGAATGAGATCATTTCACTCACTTAGCATGCTGTTCTGTTCTTAACGGTATGTTTGATAGTTATCACAATGTCTTCTTGAAGTGAAAAATGTAATTATTCTAGTATAATTTATGTAATGATCCAGAAAATTAAAGATTTTAAAGACCCTGATAGATTTTGAAGGACATAATAAAACTATATAAATGTTCCTCTTACTTCTATAAAGTAAAGCAAATAACTAAATATAATTGGTCATGTAGTTACCATCAGAAGTGGAATTGATCTTTCTGATACTGTTGTATGGGTGGAGTTTGCTTCTGAGTGCTTGCAAGATGGTAAACATGATTCAGAAGGTCAGCTCCAACAGATGACAGATCTTGTCTGAATCTTGAAATCCATGTCTAAAACAAACTATTTAAGTAAATTTTTGGAAAACTCATGAAATCTTTGTAACTAATTTCTTAAAATGTCTTATATGCTTTATATATTCTTCTATGAAAATTCAGTTGGACTAATATCTTCCCATCAAACTCAGAGCTTTCCATATCCTAATAAATATACTAGATATTGTGCAATTTCTGTCCATACTCTAAAGTTTTGTCCTTTGTCATTGTTGGTCATATTAGTCATTTCCAGAGGAGAGGAAGCTAATTTTGATGACTAAACCATCCTTAAAATTCCTCCTGTCTCCTCTCACTTTACCAGTTCTTGATGCTTCTGAAGTCACTAATCATTATGATGAAGTAGAGTTTGAGTTGAAACTCTTTTCACTGCTTCTGTTGATGGGTGAAGTCTGTAAGCTGCAGGTCTCTGCAGCCAAGAACACTCCTTTTCTAGTGTTATCAGCTAATCACAGTAGGAAGTGCCTGCCCACATTGGCTCCAAGGGTTGCAGCCAGCAAAGCCCAATAAGAATTGGGCTTCACCATTATCATTGATTGTCATACCATATTGCAGCTCTAAATGGTGGGTTCTTCCCTCCAATGTTGCAAGAGTCCATCAGCTCACTGCCAACTTCTTTCCAGGTTCTTGTCTTGCAGATTCAAAGAATGAAATCCATGGATCAATGAAAGGCAAGAGTGAAAGGACTAGGATTTATTCAAGTTTGAAGAATAGAAACAGAACTGTTGCAGGGGTTGAGGAGGGGACTTGATAGCAGGTCACTGGCTGAGTCTGCTAGTCTAGGAGTTTATGTAGCACTTGGGTCAACTCTATTAGTACAAACTGATGCTAATCAGGGTTTGAAAGGCACTAATGCTACTGGTTAACTCTTGAGTCTGAACTTCCATTCAGGTCTGCCCCATTTCCATTTTCTTGCTGTTGGTCAGGAAGGGGCTGGAGTTTGAAGTCTACGAATGGTGGATGTTCAGGGGTTCTGGTTGCCACACTGTGTGGAGCATGCCTCTACACTAGGCTGGTCAGCTGTCATAGTGTGACAGGTCAAGGTGCCCTGCCTTGCTTCAGCCCTGGCTTGCCACGCCTCAGGTCCACACTGCCATGGCAGGTACTGCAGGGTCTGGTACCTGTGCTTTAGCCCACCTGAGCCGTGGCCCCACAGCTCCAAGATAGCTTCATGATAAAGAATGTGCCTTCATATGCCTTTTGGCACAGTTTTTGTAGTCCTCTGATTTATGTTCCTTTGAAATTCATATCAAGCCCATACGAAGTTTTGCCTCATCATGAAAATACCAATGTCATCACAACTTAAATGGCTGTTAATATTTTAAATGCTGCAACAAAAAAATTAGTTCCTAATTGCGCCACACTTTTTTTTAATCTAATATATTATTTCAAAAGAACTGTCTTCAAGTGCAGAAAATCTTTTTTTGTGCTAGATTTAGTATATTGTATATACTACATTTATTGATTTCTTCAGATCCAAAATTTTTGTTTCATTCTTTGTTATAATATCTGTATCTTTATTGAATTTCTCATTCAGATCAGGAACCATTTCTTGATTTTGTTGAATTATCTGTTGCTGAGTTTCCCTTTTTCCAACTTTATGAAATACTTTTCAGTATGAAAAACTTCCTGTAGCTGTGTTACAGATTTTAGTTGGGTAGGGTGCTTTGGCTCTAGTTCTGTGTGAGTACAGTAGTGTAACCTCCATATGATTTTCTTCACATTAGCTGCAAGTTCCTCAGTGGGCTAGATGGAAGATGTTTATGGAGGTAGTGGTTTGATTTTGCATTGTTCTGGAGCTGCCAAGAGGGCTGATCCTTAAATCTTTGGGGACATATGCTGAGTGCAGCGAGGCTGATGGTGGAAGGGTGGTGGAATCACTAGGAGTTAGAGCTGCCTTGTGGGCAAGTCCTCAGCCATTGGAGGGAACACACAGCCTGGTCTTGAGAACAGCCTCACTGTTCTGCTGGATAATTATTCCTTGGAGTTGAGGCCATTGTGCAGGCGAGGGTGCCAGGATTATTGTTGTACTGCTGAGTCTGGTTGAGGTCATGAGTTGCAGTTTTCTGTGTGATAGAATAAGAGTGGAGCCTCAGGGGTTGGGGGATGTAGTGACTACTCTAGCAATGGTTCCATTCTCAAGATGGTGCCATACTGTGTAGCAGCTTGAATCCCAGGAAGCTGGGGGATACAACATAAGTCCTTTCTCTTGAGCAAGGCAGCTTCCTAAACTGGGCCTGGACATGAGACTCTCCTGTAGTTAGGACTGTGTCTGCTGTAGTGATGGAGAATGTGGGTGATCTCGCTTACATTTTCTCTGCAATGAGGAGTCCCCCTGGCTGTGAGCCAATCCAAGCTGTGAGCCAGGGTCATAGCGGCAGGGTGCCTCTTGCCCTTCTCTATGATGCCATCCTGAGTTTCCATGCCACACAGGGATCCTCATCACTCCCCTGCTCAATTGCAGTGGTCTCCCTACGATGCTTTCCTTGAAGTATAATAATTTTTTTTTGTTAGTTTATTCATTTGTTTGTTTTTATCCTACGGAAAGCAGCTAAGCATTGAGCACATCTATTCAGCTGTCTTGATGATATTGCTCTGCTCTCCCCTTTATTACTCTGGGTTGCAGGGGTTCCCAACGCTTGCTTTTCATGATTCCCAACAGTCTTACCTCAGAAAAAGCTTCCAAAGGGAAGCCAATAGCCTGTAGCTGAGCTAAATCAGACTGTTTAAGCTACCAAAATAGTTTCTCAAATTCTCTTAAATTCTTATTGCTGATTCTCTCTCTGGTACACATGACTTTGGTTTTTGTTGTTTTGCTTTGTTTTGTTTTTTGTTCAATTTTATCTCTAATTCTTTTGAATGGTACTGGAAAATACTTTTTTAATTCATGACATCTCCAAGTAATTTATTTGAAATCCACATAAACTCTGTGGTCATGTTATTTAACCAGTTTCATGTGGCTGGAAAATTCCCTTTGTCCTTCAAAGGCCTGCTCAGCTGTCGCATCTGCTCACAAATCTTACCTGTACTCATTTCTTTTCCTTTTCCAAACAACTTTTACTATTCAGTCCTTCATGTTTGCTTATCACTATACTAAGTATATTTATTATTTCCCAGTGACAATATATTAATTTTATTGTTCTGAATCTTTCAACTCTACCATGAGCCCTTTGAATACAAAGCCTATGTCTTCTTTTTTTAATTTTTGTATCTCAATGTTTGGGATGTATTAGTCCCACAATAACTAGTTCTTAAGTAAAATGCAATTAAATATAGCAAAAGCACATGTAACAGTCTTCCTGCTGGCTAAATCATGCATCATGTGTTCTAAGTATGTCCAAGTTCAGTCCTATTAGAGGTTTGTCTAGAAAACACTTGATGCACTTTACATGAAGAAGCCTGTTGCCATACAATCTATATGAAATTTTGGGAGATTTTACTATCAACCTAATAGTCACACAGCAAGATTATGAGAAACAACATATACTAGTTTTATCACCAGCTATTGGGAAGGGACAGGGTTTCTTATCTATTTAGAAATGCTTATACTGCTTATTTTCAAAGACTCTTCATCTCAAAGAAAACAGCTTTCAGACTTAATTGGTAATCTACCCAGGTGGCATTTTGCAGACAAAATGTATATAATACCATAAGTTATGGCTGTTGTTCTCTTGATTAGAATATTTGCAAGATTGTTTAGAGAGAAACGTGTATGAGTGAACTTCTTCGTATACATCTTTCTGGTCTCACTGTAATAATGTAGAATGCTATATCTAGCTGATTTAGGTCTAGGTTTAGATTTTGGATAAATCTAAGTAGGAGCTATCACTGAGAACATAGAAGAAATTCTTTCTGTTAAAGCAGCCAAACTGTTTCTCTTACATTCTGAATTTTAAGTGAGGAAATGTCCATTCGGGTATAGCTGACTCTGCATACTTCTTTCCATTGCAAATTTAACCAACAGATTGTTATTTTCCAATAAAGGCACTTCACACAACTTTTCATCTGACAGAAATAGACCTGCAAGCACCACTCTTCTCACCATGTCGCAGCATAAGTAGCACCTCACAAAGAGCACTTACATACTCTTTTGAGGTAGTTTCCTCCCCCAACCAATCTATGCCCTCTTTTATTTGATTACAGATATCTTACTCTTTTTATTTTTGGGTACCGGAGATTGAACTCAGGGTTCAATCCACTCGACCACTGAGCCACATACATCCTCAGTCCTATTTCGTATTTTATTTAGAGACAGGATCTCACTGAGTTGCTTAGCACCTCACTATTGCTGAGGTTGAACTCGCTATACTCTTGTTTCAGCCTCCCAAAGTGCTGGGATTATAGGCATGCCCCACCACGCCCAGCAGATTTCTTACTCTTCTTTATATCTCTTCTCAAACTTGTAGGCATCTCCATATTTACTATTTTTATCAGTCTGTACTTTCAAACTGCAAGTATCATGACATCAGGGATCATGTATTTATATTCACTATATTTCTAGTACTTTCCCTTCATAATTAAAACATGGAAGATGGTTCTAAAATAATTGTTTAATTTTAAATAATAATAACTCTTACAGAATTTAACCTATAGGTATAAACAAATTTTCTGAAGCTAGGATTTAGACTTAATTTCTTTCATTCAACATTTGTTCATTCATTCATTAAAAGAGCAGAAATATTTATGTCACTAATTATGCTAGATATAATGGTTAGATACGAGATAGTGCAGCACACTGTTCTTTTCTATGATTTCTGCTAAATTCTGTTCATATAATTTTATGAAATACCTTAATAATTTATTCTTCACAATAATCTTGAAGAGGGGATGTCATCACCCTAATTTAATAGACAAGGGATTCTTAGAGAATCAGATGCATGAGAAAAGAGATTGAACCATGAACAAACAGACTTGAACCTAGAATTTCTGATGATAAATTTATTGCTCTTTTAAACTGCTTTAATATGCACTCCATTACTATAACCATTGAAGAATTATTTCTCTGCAAAGTACCAAAAAGTTTTATTTTGTTCCTGTATTTTATTTATTGAGCAGATTTTTTTTAAATATTTATTTATTTTTTTAGTTGTAGGTGGACAGAATATCATTATTTTATTTTTATGTGGTGCTGAGGATCGAACCCAGTGGCTCACGCATGCTAGGCGAGCACGCTACCACTGCGCCATAACCCCAGCCCTTGAGCAGATTTTTTAAATGATAGGAACTTCTAAAGATGATAGTTGTTTTATATTTCATCACAACATTAATATCATGTCATTGCCAGTTTGCTTGGTATTTTCTTTAAAGTATTAAAGAAAAAAGTCAGAATATAAACCGTTCTGGGTTTGTTTACCCAGGATGTTTTTAAAACAAAAGTGTGAGTATTATTTTTAATATTGTGGGTTTGTTACTTCAGCCGGAGGATCAAGACTTTATTTTACTTCTGTCAAGTGTTTGATATGTAGAACCAGCTAAACTAGTCAGAGAATTTTGGCAATGAAAATAACAGATTTATATCTTTGATGCTTATGCTTCTAGAGATCAGTTTGTTATTCTTTTGGCAACAAATCCAAAAACAATGATTCATATAAATCACAAAGAAAAATAACATGCATGAATAATTTGACAATAATTGTACTAAGTTTAGAATATTTTAGACAAAATACAAAAATATCCTTTATAATAAGCTGTCAGGTCATCTGAAGAGTTATATTTAAAGTCAAGATCAAAAACAGAACAAATCATTTCAAAACAAAGCCCTTGCTTCAGTGAAGGAATAAGCATTACTATCCTTGTAGTCTACTTGCATTATCTATTTGAAACCTTCACAAAGCCCTAAAGGCTTTAATTCCTCATTTTAAAATGATAAGATTGAGGTCCAGGATTTAACTACCTTGTTGATAATAAGTCAGAATTAAACTCAGTTGACCTGTGTTTATATTTCCATCATAAAAGCTATAGCCAATTTAGAAGATGTACATTTTTCGTTTGACTGTAAAGATTGCTTGAATGGAATAAATAGTAAGTTTGGGTTGTATTTTTATTCTCCATTCATTTATACAATTCCAAATTTTCATTTTCATTTTACTTTGACATAAATAAAGAAAAAAAAACAAAGCAAGAGAAGCAATATTTCCTCCCCAAAGAACTAAGAACAAACATGCTTCATCCCTTAAAACAGATGTAATATGAAATAGCATAAAAGACTGTTAAAAAAAGTTCCTCTTAGCATCCAATTCATATTTGGATTTAAATGAACAAATAACTGTCGTGTACAAATCAGGAGAACCATTTAGGAATATTTAAAAGTATTAAGAATTTTAAATATCATCAAAATAAAACAATCTTTATTGAAGGTTAAGCCAGTTATATATTTACCATAGCCAAATTCTCTAAGTTCATTGCATACATAAGAATGCCTTGCATGGGAAAGGGAACTGTTAATGAGAATGTAAATTAGTATAAGCTTTATGGAAACCAGTATGGAGTTTCCTGAAAAGACTAGGAATTGAAAAACAGTGCGATCCAGCTATATCACTCCTCAGTATTTATCAAAAGAATTAAAGTCAGCATACTATAACATTATATGCATAACCATGCTTATAGCCACATAACTAAAAATAGTCAAGTTATGGAACCAGTCTTGGTACTCATCCACAAATGAATAGGTAAAGAAAATATGCTGTATATTCACCAGGGAATTTTATTCAGCCATAAAAAAGAAACAAAATTATGTCATTTTTCAGGAAAATGGATGGAACGGGAGAGGATCACGATAAGTAAAATAAACCAGACCCAGAAAGTCAAGAGTCATATTTTTTTTTCCTCCTTTGTGGAAGCTAGAGAGAAAAAAGGGAAGAAAAACAATAACAACAAAAACAGAAGGGAGAACTATAGGGTAGAGAAAGGAGATCAAGGGAGGGAGAAATTGAGGATGGGGGACCTTCTGGTGAATGAAATTTGTGAAAGAAAATTATATTCATGTATTCCTCATCTTGCCCGGAAGAACAACCATTTGCCTAGATATCCAAATAAATGATTCATTAATCCTTTCCTTATCCCATACCTAGTAAATCACTCAACAAAGCTCAAGGACTAGAACTAAATTGATGTTATATGCTATAATGGATCCCACTATTATGAAAATTATTATGCACAAGTAAAATTTTAAAAAATGAAATAACATTCATTTCATCTGATAAAAATATATTGATGCATTTTGATTTGTCGTTATGCTCACTGCAAACATTTCACAGTAGCCTAACCAAAAAATTGCTTTATAATTTTCTGACTGCTTTGCTGGATTTCCCCTTCGTACCTCAGGTTATCCACCATTTCCTGTGCTGTTGGTGGAAAGGGATGGTAATTACCACATCCTTTGCCATTATCTGCATACTAATTCTGTTGGTTATATTTTAAAACACAGAAATGAATATTTATAATACTTCAATTTCCACATCAGACAAAAGTCTGCATTCCAGTTACATCACACTGAAAATAGCTGATCACCAACAGAAGAAATTCATTTTAAAATTAAATGAGTCCATGAGAAAAGAAAAAGTCTCCTTTATAATGATGCATTGTTAACATGTTGTGAAAGAAACTTGGTTATCACCCCCGTAAGTTTGATAAAATTTGATTGTCATCATTTCTCACTTTTTGAAAGGCTCAGGGCACAGCAATGAAATCTGCAAAACTTAAGGGAGAAGGAAATGAGAACAAAAAATGAATTACTGCAGTCAAAACATCCACAAAATAAGTAATGAAATACATTGCCATAGATTTTGGAAATGGAGATTTCAATTATGGGTGAGAAAGAAGGGAGTGCATTCATTTGTAACTTCTAGTAACCTTTTTGGGGGGGAGGGTATTTTCAACTTTAATAGATGCTTTTACTAGAATCATGTAAACAGGCCTTTGTGACACAACTAAAATAAAATGAGTCACAGAGAAAGGTCATAAAAGCAAATTCCTTCCATTTGGCTCAGGCTCAGATATAAAGACAATATTTGTTCTTTATTAACAGTATTGATGTCTATATTGGAAACTGTTTTCTTTTAATCTTCCTCATCTTGCCTGGAAGAACAACCATTTGCCTAGATATCCAAATAAGTGATTCATTAATCCTTTCCTTATCCCATACCTAGTAAATCACTCAACAAAGCTCAAGGACTAGAACTAAATTGACCTTCTCTGCATCTCACACCATAGCCTTAGTTCAAGCCTTCACCCTTTCTAGACTTTCAATATGACCTCTAACCTCACCTGTCCTCTTAGCTCATCCTTGTCCTCATTCACACTTGTGTGTTTCTTCTAAATCCATTACCTGATTAAAATTTTATTAGCTTTGCAGCTCCTGCAGGGTAAATTTCTAGCCCTTTCCTTTGGGTTATGAATGCCCTCATGAACTCTACGGCCACTTGCTCTGCCATGTCCTCTTCCAATGTGCCAAGGAAGACTTGTAGTCTGGACATACTTTGCAAACCCATGTTTTATTTTTATTTCCAGTATTCCTTATTAGTAATAAATGTTTTTTCATATTTCTACCCTGTACTTATTTATTTATTTATTTTTACATGCTATTTTCTCTGTTCTTGTTTCTTTTTTTCTATCTGGTTCACTTTTACTCCTCAATGTTTAGTAGTGTCATCTTCTTAAATAAAACCTCCTGACACAGCTCCAAAACGTTAATCACTATCTTTTCTTGTACAAACATACTTTAGTACAGTTTACACTGTAACTACTTATTTCTGTGTCTTTATCCCCTTTTCAAGTGTGAGCATCCTAAAGGCAAAGTATATTTTGAAGTCTTTATACTTCTAGAGATCTAAAACTGTTTCTGAAACATTATCCTGATGTGGTAGGTCCTATTCTAAGGATTTTCCATTATCTAATTTAGTGAAATTTCATAACATATATTTACTAAATAAAATTAAAAGTACAAAAACTTTTTAAGAAACTCCTTGCAAAATATCACAATATTGAATACTGTTTGGAGGATTCAGAAAATAAAGTAAATAAATGACAACTTTCAAGTAGGAGAAAGAATATAAATGATGTAAGATGTAGTGGGATGAGAAGGCAGTGCACAAGTGGGAACAGGTAAGAGTTGAGTGAAGATGATGCCTGTTCTCGAATACTGGAGTTCTACCAAGTCTAATCCACAAGTTGTGATTTCACTGGGAGATGCTAATGAAATGCAAAGAACAATGATCTTCAAAAGTAGTACTGCTACTTACCTAAGTAACACTGTAACCACTACCATTGTAACAAGTAACAACTTAACAATAGCTCACTTAACAAATCTTTTAGAAATTTTTTTCCAATATTTTTATTGGTATATTTTAGTTGTTCATAATAATGAGGCTCATTGTTGCATATTTGTACATGCACACAATACAACAATGTAATTTGACCAATATTATTCCCAGCATTTTGTGTTTTCTTTTCCTCCTTCCTCCCCTGGTCCCTTTCCTCTACTCTACTAATCTCCCTTTGATTTTCATGTGATCCTCCACCCCACCATGTCTCTTTTCCTTTTTTCTATCTTCCACATGAGACAAAGTATATGACCCTTGACTTTATTTTACTTAATGATCTCAAGTTGCATACATTTTTCTAAAAAAAAATGACATAATTTCATTTTTCTTCATGGCTGAATAAAACTCCATTGTGTATATATACCACATTTCCTTTATCCATTCATCCATTGATGGACCCTAGGATTGTTCCATAGTTTTGCTATTATGAATTGTGCTGATATAAACATGGGTATGCATGTATTGATGATGACTTTAATGTTTTGGGAAAAATATGGAGGATTGGTGTAGCTGGGTCATATGGTGGTTCCATGCCTAGTCTTTTAAGGAATCCCCATGCTGATTCCCATAGTGGTTGTACTATCTTACACTCCTACCAGCAGTGTAAAAGTGTTCCTTTTCTCCACATCCTCTCCAGTATCAATTATTGTTTATATTCTTAATGGTTACCATTCTGACTGGAGTGAGATGAACTTTCACCACTAAGAATTTTTTAAAGCTCATTTATACAATAGAAATATTAAAATATCTTATTTTTTAACCAAGTAAAACTGGTGGGAATATTATATAACTTTGTTGCTTGAAGTTCCCTTATTTAAATAACATCAAAATATTATTTCTAAATACATTTTTAAAAAGCAAGTCTGTGTTTCCCTATCGAAATTTTAAATTGCCAGTATGCCAGACACAACATGGTGGGGCAACACTGTCACTTGAATGTCAACATCAGTAGAACTTTAAAATTTGTACTGTGTTTCAGTGTTGGGAGAGTATATGCAAATTAAAACCTAGTGTTCTTTTTCAGATTTAAGTATCCCATTGTTATTTTGCAAAGTAAACTATTTTCAGAGGATTATACTAAGTGAACATAAAGCAGAAATGCAATGTATTTTTTAATTGTCATACTATTTTATTTTTTTCTGTTCTCATAGACCAGTTGAAATTTCAGAAGCTGAATATCCACGAGTTGAATATCAAAGAAGAGAGCAGTTTTGGGACCCCATAAGGCTAGCTCTTTTTACATTGGCGATTGTAGCAATCATAGGAATTTCAATTGGTATTGTTACTCATTTTGTTGTTGAGGGTAAGTATCCAGGTCACATTTCTATTTCCTAAGTACTCTATGACTCAGTGTCTTGAAATTCTTTGTTGTATAAAAAATGACATCTGTGTGATATTAACGTTTTAATTGTTCAATAGTATTTTGCTCCCACAGTTAACTGTTATATATTTCTACCCAGTAGAGGTTTAAATATACAGTATATTTGTAAATATCTCTATAAGAAACACATATAAAAAAAGAAAGAAGAGTAAAACAAAATCTTTAGAATAAAGACAAACCATTTCCTATGATGAATTTAATATACTATAATCAGAATTAATATATGATTGACTTGCCTCTAGAAAAGCTTGAGTGACATATAAAAATTTACTTGAAAAAAATGTCTTTAGTGGTTAGAAATCAAGCACTACTTTTGAAGGAAACTAGATTTGTTTCATGATGGGGCAAGTTCAGAATTAATTCCTAGTTAGTGGATAAATGGGTAGTCGGCACCACAGAGAGGCCAAATGATAATCAACTAAGATTCATTTACCTTGGCCTTTGATTTGTGTGTTTGTAATTACAGATGATCAAAACTTTGCCTAAAATTTTAGGCACCCATGCCAATCATATCAATAAAACTATCCCTGAAAGATCTTCAGAAAAGAAAAAAAATATTGTCCAACATTCTCAGCTTACCTTATATTCACTTTTCTTGGGGGATTGATAATATGCATTTCTTAGACTCTCATAAAATAACACAAATGAAGTTACCCTCTACACTTTTATTTTTCTTGTTAATATTTCCTTTGGGTTAGAAAAATAGCCAAGTAGTTTTGTATTTAATATGCTTCCCAGTCCCAATGCTTTAGGTGTTTGAAAGAGAAAAAAGTGAAGAAATAAATAGTATAATAATAGAAAAAAGTGCTTTAAAAAACCTCCCATAGAGGTTATGATAGACTGAATAAATATCCCATCCTTATTCCAAGGTGTTCATACCCTAACCTTCACAATTAGTGAATATTACTTTATACAGCAAAAGAAACATTCCAAATATTTCCAAACATTTTGAGATGGGGAGATTATTCTGGATTTTCTAAAAGGGCCCTACATATAAGTGTAAGGGCCTTTATAAGAGAAAGGAATAAAGGCCAAAGGAGGAGGAAAACAGTGCTACGTCAGAAGGGGAGCATGGGATAATGTGATGTAGGGCATGAGCCAAGGAATGAGGATAGTCTAAAAAAAAGACAAGGCACAGGTTTTCCCCTTAGAGCCTCAGAAGGAACCAACCCTGCCAACACACTCATTTTAGTCCATAAAACTGACCTCAGAGCCAGGCACAGTGGCACACGCCTGTAATTCCAGCACTTTGGGAGGCTGAGACAGGAGAATCGCGAGTTCAAAGCCAGCCTGAGCAACAGCGAGGCACTAAGCCACTCAGTGAGACCCTGTCTCTTCATAAAACACAAATTAGGGCTGGGGATGCTGGGGATGTAGCTTAGTGGTCAAGTACTCTTGAGTTCAATCCCTAGTACCAAAAACAAACGAACAAAAAACTGACCTTAGACTCCTGACCTCCTGAAATGTACAAGGTAAGTGTGTATTAGCTTAAGTCACTAAGAGCAGCAATAAGAAACGAATCCAGAGATTAACACTCAAAGGTGTGAGAAATCCAGTACTAGGACATTCCATGAGGATAACTGAACAGTTTTCTGAAGAGATGACCATTTAGTAAAAGGAAGAAGGTGAACTACTACAGAGGGTAAACAAATTGAGATAAATCAGAGTCATCTAAGAGGATGTACACAATTTTATAAAGGAAATACACATTTTCAGCACAAAGCAGTCGATGAGGGAATCACATTTCAGTAACCAGGATAATAATAAAAGGAAAAATTATGTTTTTAAATATTGATTTTAAAGGTTGTTAAATGAATAGATCTCAGGACAGAAGAAGAAAAATATGTGTATGTAATAATTGCAATGGAAATAAGAATTTTAGCAGAATTATTGATAAAAGTTATATCACCAGGGTTGAAGTATATTTGATGGAGATATTTTGATCCTAAAGAACTCAATAGTTATGAAATTATCTTTCACTGTATTGAAATTTTGAGCAGTTATTCACTACTCATTTAAAAAGGGTCATTTCAAAATAAGAAATAATAAAATAATTCAGCACCTATTAGAATACATTTAGTTTATCGGTTCCTTCCAGCCACAGATTATGAGGAATACATCTATGGTTGGATTCATTAGTGAGTGCAGGGAAGCATATCCATGGGAAACCACAGGGCTGCTTGGTAAGAGAGTATTTAGAAGGATGCACTATGATTGAGTATTATAATAAAGCTCATCTATAAGGCAAAGAACAATGAAACAAAGCTAAAGCTGCAATTAAGGATTAAAGAAGAAGCAGTCACCAATATTAATCAGGATAGAAGATTTTTCTTTTTTGTTTTGTTTTACTTTGTGGCTTTGAATAATGTTCTTGTCTTTGTTTGAGTTCAGACATACTGTGGAATGGTCTTGTTTTTGTCTTGATCTAATATGACCACAGAAGGGCTTTGTCTTATACAGATGTTCAACAGAATTTCAAGACCCAACTGATAGTATCGGATCAGCTTTTGGATGCTAGGGGATACTTTTTCTCTCTTATATTCATGACTTTATAATGCTAATTGGGCTATAATGCTGGGGCTGTAGTTCAGTGGTAGAGCGCGCTTGCCTAGCATGCGTGAGGCACTGGGTTCGATCCTCAGCACCACATATAAATAATAAATGAATAAAGTAAAGATCCATAAACAACTGAAAAAAATTTTAAAAATAATAATAATAATTTCTCTTGTAATATTGACTCTTAAGTACTTGTCTTAATCCTTGTTTTGTTGCTATAACAAAGTACCTGAACTTGGACACTTACTGGATATTTATCTTGCAGCTTAGGAGGGAAAAATCCAAGATGGGGCAGCCCACTTGGTTTGACATCTGGTGAGGGTCTCCTTCACTAGGTCACAATGTGGTTAATGACGTCATGGCAGGAGCACATAAGGAAGAGATCACATTGGGACATAAGAAGCTAGAAATCAGAAAAAAAAAACACAGCCTTTAAAACATCATATTTTTTTAAGGACTAGCTCACTCTACAACAGTATTAATTGCTTCCTAGGTTAGTTCCCCCCCATGAGTTAATCATCTTTCACAAAACCCCCATCCCCCGCCCCTTCTCCTTCTCCTTCTCCTTCTTCTGCAGTGCTAGGGATCACAGGCTCCACACACACCAACCTCCCACTCCACCTCTTAAAGTTTCCACCACCTCTCATCTCACTACAATGGAAACTAAGATTCTAACACATGAACACATTTTGGAGGACAAACTACATGCAAATCATAGCAGTGCCTGGTAGAATTCATAACTCTAAGTTTTACTACTTCCCATTATGAAAAGACAGATAAACTCTGGTATTTATCCTCAGAGTTTTCATTTAGATCCTTATTTTATTTTGACAAAAAAAAAAAGTGAAATCCCATTTGACCATTAAATGTAATAGCATTTAACATCGATTTTAAGACTGGCTTCTACTGAAAGCTATTGCAGAAGTTATACACCTTGACGTAGGCAGCTTTGATGCATTTGTTTTCATTATTTTTTGTTAGCATATTGTCTTAAATGTTCCATAATTGTTTTAAACATTCCATAATTAACTTATCTATTCAGTGTTTGTGGACATTTGAATTTTTTCAGATTTTAGTTATTAGAACACCATTCTGAACCTTCTTATGTATATACCTTGGTGCACACATGCAAGGGTTTGCCTAGGTAGATATAGAATTAATTGCTGGGTCATTGGGCAGGTGCTTTTTTATCTTTATGGATAATACCAAACTTTTCTTCCAGCCCTTTATGGCAGTTGCAATATCTCCATACTTCATCATTCACATTTACTATTGCATACCTTTTTATATTTGCTAATTTGGTTTAGGTTGTAGTGTTAGCATTGTAACTTCAATTTGTATTTGCCCTATCAACAACAATTTGAGATCCTGTTCATGTATCAATTGTTCATTTGGGTTTACTATTATTGTGATGAGCTGGTTTAAGATTTTCTCATTTTTTATTGAGTCATCTGTCATTTCTTATTGATTTTGAGTAGTTTTTTCTAGATGTATATTCATTGCCTATTACAAATATCTTCTGCCAATGGAGAAGTTCATAGCATATATGTGTATGTATGATTGCAGTAGCTTCATACTATAAAACTATTTGAGGATCATTTAAGATTAATGAAAAAGCCAGTCACTACTACCACCATTCACATTAAATATGGCATTAACTAGGAAAGTTCAAACTGAATTTACAAGTTGTCTGCTTTGGGGGTTTATTCTGGTTGTTTCATTGTTGTTGTTTGTTAGTTATTGAAGTTATCTTATCAACTGTATTTTTTCAACAACAATTTTTAAAGTCTGGGTTAATTTTTAGGATTATTTGGCATTCATTATTATGTTTCTTGTTATAGAGCAAAAGTAAATCTACTTTATAGAGTTGCATGAAATTTCAAAGAATATAGTAGTTAGAATTGGACTTTCACATTAATTTTAATCTTTTTGTAATAGAACTTCAGCCATGAAATTTTATCAAGATATGCATAGATAAGTAGCTTGAATCCATTAAATTTAATAAGGCAATACATAAAGAGCTTAGTGTCTATTAGGCTCTGGTAAATACTATTTATTTATTCATTCATCCATCAATAAGAATTAATCCATAATCTTAAAAATAAAAACAAGCAGAAAAACAAAAATGTGCAACATAAATTACATTGTGGTACCATATCATTCCTGGCTCATTTTTCTCAACTGATTTTGAATGAACAAAGTATACTTTTTTAAGAAGTAAGAAAATGCTTAGGATCAGGTTTCTAAGTGGAAGAAAGAAGATACAAAACTGTGGTGATAATCCATCTCAGCCAAGTAAACTATTTTTAACAGGAGAAAAATAAACCAAAATAATAATATCAATTGCTTCTAGATATTAGGGTTATAGTTTATGTTTATTCTTTCATAAAGTCTTCTATTGGCTTCCAGTACAAGACAAATATAAACAGTTTGCTGAGGTTTCAACATAAATCCTAAGGAGAACATGGCAGAGTATACTGAAGAGGTAGGCAGGCTCCAGAGCTAGAAAAACTCTGTTAAGTCATTCCCATTGATAATGGGTAATGATTTAGTTGTAGAAGTGATATTGTCAATTTGCAGTCTAGCAGATCATTCTGGAAAATGGATCTGAGGAAAGCAAAACTGGATGCAGAGACGCTAACGCTAGTCAAAATGCTGTTATACTTTGCAATGAGTGATGAGGGTATGAACTGGATCATGCAGTGGTGTTAGCAGAATTTGTGAGGAGGATGGATTTCTTTTTAAAAAAAAACTTAATTGGTAACATTGTCAGAACCTGATGATTAACTAGGAAAGAATCAATAATTAAGATTTCTAGTATGAGTGATGAAGTAGATTGTAATGAAGTAGATTATAATTTAAGATAGAGAACATAAATGAGAGATTTCTTTTTAATAGAAAAGTCATTTTGTTTTGGATAAGCATTAGGTGGGTGGTTAATGAGAACCTGCATTAAAGATGTAGCCCCTGTAGATGGAATAAGAGATTGGAATGATTAAATGAGCTGCACCTATAGATTTTAAAGACTGAAAGATTAGTTTGGTATTGGAAATGAGAATTAAGACATTTCATGAGTGACCATGTGGATAGAGTACTGTTCACAAGAGAAATGAAGGAGTTGAACAGTTTGAGTAAAGGAAGCAGTAAATGATTATTTCACTTTAGAAATATTATAGTATTTGAGGTGCCTATTGAATTCACAGTGAATATTCTGAAGTGAATTGATATGGAATTGAAACTCATGACAAAAATTTGGTCTGGAGATCAAATTTTAGGGGACACTAACAAATAGTGGTTAAAGCCATTCCAGTAAAGATGACCAAGAAGTGCTTATTATAAGTACTGGCACCAAGGATGGGACCTTAGGAAGGTAAGGATGAGGACAGAAATAAAGAGCTTTCCATTGTAGTAAATGAGAAGTGGCCAAGAAGGAAGAAAGAAAACTATCTGTCTTCATAGAGCCAAATATGAGGTTTCAAAGAACACGAATGAAGTTGCCAAAAAAAAAAAAAAAAAAAAAAAAAAAAACCTCAAGGAGTGAAACGAAAAAAATTAAAACTACTGTCCTTGACAATGGCTGTTTGAGTGGTATATTGGGAGTGGACTGCAGAGAATTTATAGTGAATGGAAAACAAGAACATGAAAACAATAAATATAGAGTTCTATTTAAGTAAGCTTAGCAGTAGTAGAGAAAAATTCAGCTTATTTGATATATCTTCATATTACAGTTTATGTGTGATATATATACATTAGCAATTCTTTGAGGAAATAAATTATTTTTACATGACTTTTCAGCCATTGTGTTCAATATTCACTTTCCATTGTATGCTGCATGCCCAATTGTATGAAAGTTGTGATATGCATAAACATCAATAAATGGATTATTTGGTAAGTGTATTTGGGGACCTGAATTTTCCATTTTGGCTGGCTGCAATAATGAAATTAGAAACTATTTGAAATGCATCTACAAAGATTTTTGTCCTAAGGGGAAACAGATTGCATCATAGTAGCCTTTTTAGCAGGGTGGGAACAATGGGTTGGTTACTTCTAACCATGGATCTTTCATTTATTTTATCTTTCAGATGATAAGTCATTCTATTATCTTGCCTCTTTTAAAGTCACAAATATCAAATATAAAGAAAATTATGCAATGAGATCCTCAAGAGAATTTACAGAAAGGAGTCATCAGATTGAGAGAATGGTGAGCACAAAAGAAAAATTAAATGTTTATGAATTAATTTTCTGTCACTTTGAATATAGGAACTTGGTCTCTCTGTGTCAATTTTCTTTGACTGTAAAATGGAGACAATACAGAATTTAGGCCAGACAGCTGTGAGAATTATACAAATGTAAAATATAAAAAATTTAGAATAATGCTCTGCACCACTACATGTATGTAGCAGATTATAGAGTAGACAACTAATTACCTCATGGAAATATAGACAATTAATTAGCTTAGGAAAATGTTGGTTGACAAATATTTTCCCTGTTTTTAAACTTATTGATTTGGTATTTCTTGGTTCATTTTCTTTAGCCTTCTTTAACAATATAGAATTAGCATACTCACCTTATCACTTTGTTTACTTTTGTCTTTAAAAGTACTGAAAAGGCCTGGCGTGGAGGTGCACGCCTGTAATCCCAGCAGTTTGGGAGACTAAGGCAGGAGTATTGCGAGTTCAAAGCCAGCCTCAGCAATTTAGCAAGGCCTTAAGCAACTCAGTGAGACTCTGTCTAAATAAAATACAAAAAGGGCTGGGGATGTGACTCAGTTATTGAGTGCCCAGAGTTCAATCACTGGTACCAAAAAAAAAATAGTAATAATACTTAAAGGATCATATAAAAGGATGTGGTGTGCCTACAATTCTTTATATCAATCTCAAATTTAGTTATACACTTAATATTTTGTTTTTTTCTTGATAGTTTCTACATTTACTGAGACATTTCTCATTTTTAAAGTAATTTGGTGAGCTAATCCCTACCTATTATGACCAAATGTCAAATAGAATAGTATTCCATGAAAAGAATGATTGTGGAGAACACTGTTAGTGAAACCCAGCATATTAGCTTAGAGGGTAGTCCTTTAAGTATACAAAGTTATTCAGGAACAAAGAAGGAATGGCTGAATATAAAAGACACTGTATTAGTATGATTATTTATGATTAGCTACAGAGACTTTCTTTTTAAATTAGAAGTTGAGGGCTTTAGCTCTCCTACTCTTCTTTCATTATATACTTTTCAGTGTAGGAGGACTATTTACATTTTATTCTGTTATTTATCTTTACATAAGCTTATTCTAAATTTTAAAACAGCATTTTCCTTAATTTAAATAGCATTTGATATATTTAAGAGAACAGTTTTTTGTTTTTTACAATTATGTTGCCACAATTCTTTGCAATTCAAAGAATATCCCCCAAATTAAATTTGAATGTTTCCTTCTCTCTCTCTTTCTCTCTGTCTCTCTCTCTCTCCCTTTCTCCTTCTCTTCTTCTCCCTCTGCCTCTCCCTCTGTCTCTTTCTTCTTTTTTAACTGCACTTTCAGATGTTTTCAAGGTCTTGAAAATTCTTCAGTTCTTTAAATATATTTTCTTAAAACCTCATATTTCCTGCTCAACATCAACTGGTTGCTCCTCAGGTCCACTTCACACAGGTAAATCTGGTCCAAGATAGTCCGGCCCTCGAGTGTGGGAACTACTGCTTCTTGAATCCCATGTTCTTCTTCTTGAGTTTTGTCGTGTTCTTAAGCACCTTCCCTAAGAAAAAATCATGGGAGGTAAAATTTATGAATTCACTCTTGTTGAGAAAATCTTTTATTCTATGTTAGAATGAACATGGACGTAAAATTTTAAATTGAAAATTATTTTCCCTCAGACCAATTTAAGAAGTTCAGTTTTTATTACTTTATTAAATGTGACAACGAAAAATTGTGTTGCTTTTTTAGATAACCTGTATTTTCTTTGTTTTTTAAATTTTTTGTAGTTATAGATGGACAGAATGCCTTTGTTTTATTTGTTTTTATTTATTTTTTATGTGATGCTAAGGATTAAATCCAGTGCCTCACACATGCTAGGCAAGTGCTCTGCCATTGAGCTACAGCCCCAGCCCAACCTGTATTTTCTCTAGAAGCTTTTATATTTTTTTTCAGTTTTCTGAAATTCAGCAATTGTGTTAATGTTCAGTTTTGTTTTCTTTCTTTCACTTTTCTTTGGATATAATTATGCTTTAAAAACTATGTGAAACATTTTAAAGAACTATACATTGAATACCCAATTAAGAAATAGAACTTTTTCTACTGCAGAAAACTCTCTGTATATTCTTTCTTTTCTTTTCCTCAGAAGTAAAACTCCTGTTTTGAATTGAATTGAATCATTCTGCAATTTTATCACCTATGTATGTTTCCCTAAACAGTGTACTATTCAATTTTGCTGCTTTTGAATTTTATGTAAATGGAATTATATTAGGTCCTTCTGCGACTTCATTTGTTCATTCAACATTATATTTTCAAGATTTTTCTATTTTGATACATAAAACTAAAGTTTTCTTATTTTACTTCTAGAATGCCCTAATAGAGATACACTATTTACTAATTCATTTCATGATTGACAAATATTTTTTTCCACTTTTTATGGCTAACATAGGGATGCTAGGAGGCATCCTTACATGCCTCCTAGCACTAGCATGTGTGCTAGAGTCTCCCCAGGGGATAAGCCCCTTGGTGGCTTATTGTGTCATAGGCTATGCTCCATCAGACTCTAGTGGATTTTGACCATTCTCCAAAGTGTTTGTAAACATTTGCACTACTACTGGCAGAGCATGAGAGTTCATGTTGGTGTACATCCTCCTCAAAACTTATTAATTTGATTTTCTAGTTTTACCATGCTGGTAACGTAATAATATCTCATTATGGATTTCATTTGCATTTTCTGATTATGCATGAGATTCATTAATAATCATCAACTATTTGTAATTCATCTTGTGATTTTTTTGCCCACTTGTTATTGCATCTTTGTCTTTTTAAAATTTATTAGAAAACTATTTTCCTGAAAATAAATCCTCTGTCCATTATACATACTAAATACATAGTTTTTCATTTGTGACTTGCCTTTTCGTTATAGTTATAAATAGATGAACAGACGTTCTAAATTTTGAAATAGTTAAAGGTATCATTCTTTTCCTATCAATGCCTTTGTGTTTGTATAAGAAATCTTTCCTGATTTTGATGTTATCTGTTATCAAAAAAAATCTTGTTTTTTGCTTTTTGTATTTAAAACTTATTCGGTATGGAATTGATATTTGCATGTCAGTTTAGTTTAGGGATTTGACTGCATTTTCCTCCCTTCATAGTAAGCAGTTCTCTTAACACTACTGATTGAGTAGTCAATCCTTCTCTGTCTGATTTGCAAAGCCATCTCTCCCACAAAACAAGTTTCTTTATGGGAATTGAGTGTTGCTGGCCTCTCCAACCTGTTCCCTCGGCCGCCTTGTTTCTCATTGTGTCATTACCACCCACAATACTTAGATCTTTATTGTCTGACAGCAAGTGTTGGTCCCTGTTTTATGGATTTATTGGGGCTGCTATAGCAAATTACCACAAAGCTAGATGGTTTAAAACAGAAGCTTATTCTGTAACAGTTCTGGAGGCCAGAAATATGAAATCAAAATGTCAACAATCCCTAGGAAGACTCCAGAGGAGGCTCCTTCCTGGCCAACCTTCTGACAACTCCAGGCATCTCTCGACTTGTTGCTACATAAAATGGAACCTCTAATCTATGTCTCCATCTTCCCATGGCCACCTTCTCTATCTTGGTGTTTTTCCATGCTGATAAGTGTTCTTGTCCTTGGATTCAATGCTTCCCTGGATTATCTATGATGTTCTCACCTGAAGATCTTTAGCTTAATTACATCTGCAAATATTCTTTTACAAATTCTTTTACAGATTCCTGGATTTATATCTATCTTTCAGGGAGCTACCATACAGTCCAGTACACCTGGAATTATCATCTTCTTCAGGTGTATCTTAGGTATTTTTGGATCTTTGTTTTTCTATATTAAGTAACACATACACACA
>CM053408.1:72849504-72886221 GCA_028644305.1 Xerus rutilus
TACTCTAATATGAGAGATTTCTCATCCTTTCCCAAAGTTTCATATATAAACAATTCAAAATTTCAGAGGACATTTATCTAATGAAGTTCTAGAGAGATTAAAATTGATATTTCTCCCCATTCTTTGAAATATGAAAATAATTAAGTTCAGAGAAACTCAGTGAAAGCCTAACTGGCATGATTCAGAACCACTGCAACCCTTGGAATGACCATCCTTGTGAACTTATCCCTGGGCTCTCCTAGCTCCCACACTACTTCAAGGAGTTACACTATACTTGGCAACTTTATCGTGTTATTGATTCTTAACTAAACTCATTTATTCATTCATTCATTTACTTATCAGTCATGCCAGGAGTGTTTACTCTAGGGAAATACAAAGACGAATCAGATACACTACTGACTTCACACAGCTCATAACCTATACTGGGAAAACCACTATACACCAGCGCAATAATTACTATAATAGAATCATGTGCAAGATGCCGGGGTGGCCTAAATAAAGGAGAGTTAAGTGAAGCTAACTTAGTTGTCATTGGAGTTTCTCAAGGAAAGCAAAGTTTTAATTGAAGAAATTCACTTGAGGGCAAAAAGTGTGTCATTGGAAGAGGGAATTGAATGGGCAAAATCATTCAAGTGCTAACCAGCTTAGTGTATTAGAAGACAGCGATTGATTCAGTAGATAAGAAGCCCTGCCTTTCTCCAGCTCACACACACCCTGGGATTCTGTGACCACCAGAATGGGACCAGCTCCCTGGCCCAGGCAGGGAAAGGGTGAGGGAGGAGTGGGCGCCCGAGTGTTGAGGGCAGCTCATCTGCCTCCCGGAGGTAATGCGTGCAGTGGGGACTTACGTGGGCAGGGCCAGGCTGTCTCCTGCCACCGCCTCTCGCCCTCCTTGTTGGATGGGCATCCAGCCACTCACACCTCTTCTCACATCTGCATGTAGACCCCTGTGGTCACCTCAGACAGAATCCACCTGTGCGTCTCTCGCTGGGGCGGTCGCCTGTAGGGTCCCCCCGGGGTACTCTGCCCAGAACTTGTGGCAGGAGGCTGCTGAGTTAGCAGCATTCACAGGCTCTGTGTTCTTAGCATAGTCCATGATGTTTCTTATTAGGACTGTCAGTTTCATATTCCGTGGACATCTGGGCAAAGTCGAGGGGAATGCTGTTACACTTGCTGTCTTAGTTGTGAATGCTGTCGGGATTTCAGCCGAAATTTAATTCGCTTCGGCTTTTGATACCCTAATGTGTCAATCCTTTAGGGACAAGAACCTGAAATGCATGGGGATCATTCTTCAAAGAGTAATGATTCATCTTGATGTCATGTGGTCTACCTTACCGGGCTATCCTCTTCAATATGGAGGACATTCTCCAGCTCTTAAAACCCTCAAGTCTCCAGGAGAGCCAAATTTATAAGATTTTCATTGCTGCTCCTCCAACAGCATTCCTGTTCCAGCTGCAGACAAGATATATTGAAGTGAGGTCGTCATTGTGCCTCATGGTATTACTGGGATCACAGTGAATGTCCAAAACATGAGCATGAATGTGCTCCTGTATGCCCTGGATCTTGAGGTGCTAGGTTCTGCCTGCCAAAACCACTTCCCAGTTCTTCCTGTCTGCTCTATTTTTTCCCTCAATGTTTGGTGAAAAAAATTCTACATCCACACCTGAGGAAGTTGGACTAGTAACTGTTTCCAAGAGTGGATATTCGGCATCAAGCTGGCTAATTCCCAGAATGTTCCTGGTGTGCAAGGAATGGTAGAACTTTGAGGCTGGACCCTTCTTTGCAGGACTGATTGGTGTGGAACAGCTAGGAGCCCAGGCCATCATTTATAAACTGTGATGGTCTACTTGGTGTCCCATGGTTTTGGTGTGGCAGTCAGTTCTGGGTGGGTAATGCCCCAGGGGCAGGGAATGCTGGGTAGGCTCTGTGCTCCTGCCTCACTGTTCTCCTATGTGACAGTGTGTGTCCTCTTGAAGGAGATGTCTTATTTTCAGCTTTGAGGAATGTACTTTTTAATTATTCACCAGAGATGTGGTTTCCCTTGTGAACCTAGTAATGCCTGTTTTGTTGGAGTTTTTGTTTTGTTTTGTTTTTTGCCTCCTTTTTGTCTATCTGATGTATTTAGAGCCACCTGTGGTGGAGTCCTGAGAGGCACAAGAAAACAAAAGATTGGTGCTATATGGAATGCCCTTGGTTATTATGTTTTTGGTTTTCCCATTGGAATATCTTCGATGTTTGCTGCTAAACTTGGGATAATAGGTCTCTGGTCTGGATTGATATCTTGGTATTTGTATCTTCTTTCAAACCCTTTCCTACTTGGAATATATCTTGAGAGTAAACTGGGACAAAATTGTAGAACAGACACAGGCTCAGCTGGGCTAAAAGGAAGTAAAGAGGTCACATCTATGCCAGTAGATCTAGCTATTCAGAAAGAGAAGTCACCAAGTGAAAGGACTTTGCCTACTATCTTCAGAGAGAAAGCTAAAGCATGCAACTAATGCAAGAAAACCCTCAATGTGTAGGGCCTTCCATTGGAGATGATTTAACAGTAAACAGTTGATTTTCTATTGTGCAATGACTTCAGATGTTGCTGTTGCTGTCCTTTTAGTAAAACTTTCAGTGACTGTGGATAAACAGAAAACTTATCACCAACATACAGACTGGAAATGATCATTTTTATGCCATATATTAACCGTGAAAGGTGAACCTTGTTTTTGGACAATGATTTCACCCTCAACCGTGAGTGGGAAGGATATCAGAAATTTGTCATTGTTATTTTGAGAAAATGCACTATCCTAATGGAAATCAAAAAAGGGGTTATAATTTCTCCATATTTATTTGTTAGATACTGGGGGTTGAACACAGGGGTGCTTTGCCACTAAGATACACCCCCAGCCCTTGTTAGATTTATTTTTTTTAATTTTTAAAATACATATATTTAGTTGTAGATGGACATAATACCTTTATTTTGTTTATTTTTATGTGGTGCTGAGGATTGAACCCAGTGCCTCACACATGCAAGGCAAGTGCTTTATCAGTGAGCCACAACCCCAGCCCCTGTTAAAATTTATTTTGAAAAAGTTACTGAGGGTCTGACCAAGTTGCTGAGACTGGCCTTGAACTTGTAGGGGCCTCCCAATTCAGGACTTAGGATTTTAAGTAAGTTATTCTTTGTTAACTGTATCATAGTTTCTAAATATGTAAATTTGATTTTCTATGCTATAAATATTTACTCTTGTCACGTCCCGCGTGGGTGAGAGAATAGGTTCCAGTCACAGGAATGGACTGGCTGCAAAATAAAAGCTATGAAAGTAGAACCACGAAATAGACACCGAAGACCAGAAATATATTTTAAAGAGCGGGGGCAGTTCGGGGTTAGGCCAACCAAAGGGGTAGGGCTCCTAAGGAAGATGGAGCCCGCCTGCTTTATTTATAGCAGTATAGATCAAAGGGGATTGGTAGGTATAAGGTTTCAGTGTGGGAGGAGTCTTGTGTCCGTGCATGCATCTTTGCAAAAAAACAGGATATGGGTGGGGATAAGCAGGCTGTTTGGCTCTTGGTGGGTCACTCCCATCTTAGAGGCTCTGCTGGAACGTGAGTGGTAAGCTAAGACAGGGCAGCACGTGAATCAGGCATTCTGGAACCAGTGGATTCCTACTGGGAATTCCCCAAACCGGGCTTCCCTGCCCAATGGCTGGAACATCGTTCAATGCACAAACCTCGCGGATGGCTTCCTGCACTTTACTCTTTCTTATATTTAATATCTCTCAGGAAAGTTGTTCACTGTCCTATAAAATAAAATGACTGATCTTGTATCATTTGCATTTCTCTCTGTTCACGAACTTAATGGTGCCGAGTGTACATTAGTGCCAATTCAAGCTTTCCATATAAGCTTTTATAATTTAAGCACCTTAAAATGAAGGAGAAAGAGAAATTTTGAAGCAGCAAAGGTGGGCAGAACAAGGTGGGGGGTCAATAAGGGATAGGATTGTGGGCTCATTGAGACAGACATTGGGTCTAGAAGCAGAAATATAACATAGTTAGGCTTGAATTTTAGAGCTATCATTGATTGTCAGTATTATGAAGGAACAAATGAGGGGAGGGAAGATAAGGTAGAATCACATAAACTTGAGTTTCCAAGAACCTAGTTTTAGACATAGCAATGGAATAGAAGCAAGGGAAGTAGATTTAATTTTTAGGAGGTCAAATCTACTTGGCATTGTTACTAATTCAGATGAAATCTGTGGGAGGGAAGAATTTTGTGAGAAGGGAGATGATATTCCCTATTTTCAAAGGATGTAGTAATAGGGAGCAAGACTTGCTTCCAAAGTAGACTTTATATAAACTTATATGGATCTGTAAGTTCTTACTTCTGTCAGTCCAGGGCTCTTCCACTCTAAGGCAATGCTTCAACAGTCACCTGGGTTCCTTTAGGGAATCAGGATCCTTTAGGAAATAGTTCACCAAACACACAAAATATTTCAAAGTTTCAGGCTGGAAAAATTGAGGAATGAAATATTGTTGGTATGAAGTATGGTGAAACTGATAACCAACCCTGGTACCAGTTGTGAAATCCTAAGGGCATAGAGATATGACTAACAATGTGAGGATGCTACAAGATGACAGATGCTACAAGTTATGCTACAAGATGACAGATGCTACAAGTTAACAACATGACAGATGCTACAAGTTATGACAAATGATCTAGTAATGGCAAAATAACTTAAGAAATCAACAAACATGGAATAGTGGACTAGATGCCATACTCAGTATTGAGTGCAGAAACAGGATGGGTTTTTTAGAGATGAAGATGCTGCTTTAAGAAATAGGACATACTTCAATTCATATGACAGTGATTAAAACTAACATTATCAGTCATTTCCTAGAAAGCAGACCAGGTGGAAATATGTGATGTAATTTTATTTAATTTTCAAATCAACTCTTTGAGGCAGATGTTGTTATGTCAATTTACAGAGACAGCAAAATTGAACAATTTTGTTAATGTTGTTCAATTCCATGAGAATTAAAACTCAGGTTTAGACTTAACCACTGTGTAAAACCAATTTACATGATGAGGAATTAACTGAAAACTTTCTTTGTCTCAAGTCTCTAGATAACACAAGGAGTAACATTTTTCTTAAGACTAATACACTTTCTTTTTAATCAGATGTCTAGGATATTTCGACGTTCTTCTGGAGGGGGTCGTTTTATCAAATCTCATGTTATCAAAATAAGGTATGTAAATTTGGTTTGTAACTTCAAACCAGTACTGCTAAGATGAAATATTTAATCAACATGGTTGCTGAGCTGCTCTTAGTAAATCTATGTAGCAAAACAGAGATTTCACAAATCTTAAGAAACCCAGGTTATGTGACCAACCATTTCCCAATCACAATAGAAAGATGTAAAGTGTGCAATGACAAGAGTCTCTTAAAAGAAATAGAGAAAAAGATACAGAAAGAGGAGGGATGGGACTGTGAACACCATTGTGCTTCATAAACAAGGAGCTAAGTAGAACTTAGGTCTTTTTTATTTTCTTCATTTACAGTTACACAACCATCAGACTATGACTTTCTGTGCAATAAGGTTTTTCTTTAATGTCAGTGCATGTTTGATATTATTTTAAATGTCTTTTTATTTTGATGTTTTTGTGAAAGGTAATATATATAAACATGCGTTGTTTCCAGAGACTAAATTTCATTACTAGAATCCATCCTGAATATGTTTTTGTATGATGTTTGAAAGATTCTATACTGGGTTTCTATACCTAGATTCTACACGTGTGTGTGTGTGTGTGTGTGTGTGTGTGTGTGTGTGTGTGTTTGTAAAATTTGTTTACTTTACTTAGTGGTGATAAAGTAAATATACATATGATCAAATGATTAAGGGCCCAGGCCTTTTCCTTCCCCCTTGCCCTTCTTTCATTTGTTTCTTTGCTTTTCTTACCTTTCTCCTCCTGTTTCCCTTCTTTTCTTTGTTTCTTTTATCTTATAAGTTAAATTCATTATGAAAAGGTCATTGGAGACTTTTTAGCCCTACACACCACATATGTGTTATGTATTTGAATCATTGCTCAAATTATGTCACTTTAAAAACTCCTTTTTCTAATTATCCATCTACTAACTGATTATGAAGTACCAAAATATCCGTGCCTTAATACAATAAAATGTTATTTCACTTCATGATGAAGTCCAGAGAGGCAGACATGGGGACAATGTGGGACAGGCTCTACTGGAGGACATTGTGGGATGGAACCTTCCACTTCCAATTGGCAGACAAAGTAAGAAAAAGAGCATAGAAAGTAGTAGGGGAGGTTTTTAAAGAGCCAGGCTTGGAAATGGGAGAATATTGTTTCTGCCCACATCCCATTGGCCAAAATTCATTTGAACATTTCAGTCAACCTCAATCAAGAGGGGTTAGAAATGAAATCTAGCTCTATGATGAGGAAGCAAAGAACATTGGGTTTGGTAAACAAAAGCTTTGTTTCTGCCACACTACTCTGAAGAATAATGACCTCGGTTACAACTTTTGCTCAAAATACCTTAAAAAGCAAGTAAGTGCATATAAAGCATGATTTCATGAATATCTCTTTCTAAGAATCTCTCTAGACCATGAGCTTAGGAAGAACAGAGGAAAAGATTTTTTCAGAAATATCACTTACCTATATTTCTAGTATGTTACCTTTACTTCCAACACTTCCTGATCAGTGTACATCCATTTCTATTCCCTTTATCTAGAAGTAGTTTAAAATCATTCTCATATATCATCCATTGTTTCTTTAAATTCAGTGACTCTGAATAGGTAAACATCATCCGTGATTACAGAAATGTCACCATTTTTGTGCTGTTTTGCTCTTAGTCCAGATGAACAAGGTGTGAACATTCTTATGGTGCTCATGTTTCGATACCCATCTACTGACAGTGTTGAAATAATCAAGAAAAAAATTGAAAGGAGTTTATATCAAAGTCTGAAGATCAAACAGTTGCCCTTGACTATAAATAAACCATCATTTACACTCACTCGTAAGTCTTTTTTTTTCTTTCTTTTCCTTGGCTGGGGTCGGGGTGCATTTTGTAGTTCCCTTTGTCCAAAATTTCCTTTATTTTTCATAAGAATTTGGTCAATGTATTCTCTCTTTTTAAGAATTCACCACTGATAAATATATCAATGTGGAATTAAAATTAAGTAAATATTCACTATGAAGGGATATTTAGTGGTTATTTTCTTTATATTTTACTAGGGTTTTTTGCTTGGATCCTTACAAAATCACCAAAAGGTAGCTAATATTTTACCACTTATAGGTAATAAAGCTGAGAAGTTCTGAGACATGGGATCAGCAAATTGGGGCTAGAATTAGACATAGGTATTGTGAATCTAAGAGGCCTTTGCAGGCCAATTCTGAAGGTTCATTTTTTACAGTGTCAAAGACACAGTCATCTTTAACAAGGTTTGCCTGCCTAATAAGAATAAGTGACATGAATTATAAAGAGTCCTCTATCTTGTTCCCAATTAAAACTATTTTTTACTTATTTTCGTATTGTTTTCACACACGCACACACACACATAGAAATATTAGGAAAGTTCTTTTCATTTTTCCCTCAAAGTAGAAGAAAATGGAGTTCAGAAAGTTTAGGAAACTAAAATGAAAATCATCTTACATCCAGTTGAAATCCAAGCCAAGAGGCATTTCTACTTTTCTGTACAATATACAGTTAGTACATAAAATTCTGTGTTTCAAATAAGATATTAAGTGTCAAGGACAGGAACTCTATTTTTATCTTCTTACCCCTGCCTTCAACTGTAGCATACATTTCATATGAAATAGGTATTGCAGCTCTGTTCCTTGTTTTTCATTTTGTATTTCCAAGGTTAGTTATTTCAAATTTAATATAAAAGAGGGAGGGAGGGCTTACAAATCCTTCAGATGCATCTTGTAGTAGAATCTCTCTAAATATTAGGGATAATTTTTTCATGAAGTCATTAGAAATAATGAAGAGTGAGGTATTTACCTTGATTATTTTATATTCCAAAATAAAATATGATTTTTCTAGCATACTATAAATTTAATATCAACTCCTGATAACTGTTCCTAAGGCATGATCATATATTTTAAAGCAAAATATCAATTATAAAAGTTTATTGAGTTTTTTTAAATTGTAGAGTTTCTCGTTTTACAATTTTAAAAAGTAATTTTGGGCCTTGCTGGTCATGCACAAAGACTTTTTATTATACAGGTTGTTTTAATGCCAAAATAACTATATTCTATGATAATGCTCAATAAAAAAATTCAGCTGCATATGTTTTCTTCTATCATATACATATTGCTCATTAAACAAATAGACATATCCAGGAAATCCCTAGAAGGGATTGGGACTCACATTCCTCTGTAAGATGTTATGGCTTAGAACAGAATATCTCAAAGTGTGGTGCCTGATTGTACTGACTACTTTGAACCAAAGGAAATCAAAAGGGCCTAATAAACAGGGTGTGGTGGCATACCCTCCAGAGACTATGCATCCTGAGGCAGGAAGATCACAAGTTGGAGACCAATTTTAGCAACTTAACAAGATCTAAATTAACTTAGTGAAATCCTGTCTCAAAATAAAAAGGAATGTGGATTATGGATGTCTCAGACAATTAACTTTTCAATTAATGATCATTTAAGAATATAACATGAAAATGCATATATACTATTCTTCCAACTAACTCATGTTTTTGCTTCTTCCAGCTATTGATAGCAAAAAGATGAGGAATCTTCTCAATAGTCGTAAGTTTCAATCCACAATTAACTATTTATTTCATTGTAAAGATAATAAGAACCACATAAAAATCAGAAGTATAATATACCAAGCTTCTTTTGCTGATTTATATTTTCATAAACCATGTATTCCTTTAATTATATTTCGTTATTTTTAATATTTAAGATTAAATGTATAAGCTTATACTAAATATAATTTCAAGTTTTATGATCCACAGGATGAGTTAAAAAATTACATAGTATTCTAGATATTACATTAATATGCTCTTTAAATATTTCTCTTTTAATATTCTCTCAACTCAAGAGAGTGTTTTAAACTGGTAATGAGTTCAGGCTTTGTTAGTTTTTTTTCAGTTTTCTTGCATTTTAATAAAATATTGATACCTTTTCTGCCCCCTTCTCCGTCTTGCCTCCCACACCCAAGAAAACTTTAGGTCTTTTGTGGACAAATTTTTGATGCCAAATAAATTATCTATGTATTGATAAAATACAAGTCAAAATGTCTAGGTAATGGTCAAAAGAACAAAAATCCTTTTCTGCACCTTAGAGCTGCCCCATTCACTTCTCCTAATTAGAAAAGCCCAAGCCCACCTCTCCATGGCAGAGTACTTGCCCAGTCTGGCTGTGTTTTCCAGTTTCTAAATCTATTCTACATTTTATTAAAACTGTCCTTTCTTCTATTTTAATCTCATTCATGATTTGGTTTACATTATCCATATATATATGTTTTGTAGATAGAGGTGGAAATCAATTCTTGGACTGAATGCCACTAAATGTTGGTAATATTTCTTCTGAGCCTCAATATAATTAGTATATATATAATATAATTATATTTATAAAATTAAAATAACCTCAGAGGTTGAGTGCTAGGCATTGTTTAGAGGGCTGGGACAATGAATTTTCTGAGTATCTCCATATAATACAAATGTGTGTATGTTTTCTTTTCCTTGTTTTTCCTTTTTCAATTAACATATATTTCTATGTGATAGGCTGTGGAATAAGGATGACATCTTCAAATATGCCATTGCCAGCATCTTCTTCTACAGAAAGGATTGTCCAAGGAAGGGAGACTGCTATGGAAGGGGAGTGGCCATGGCAGGCCAGCCTGCAGCTCAGAGGGGCGGGCCATCAATGTGGAGCCAGCCTCATCAGTAATACATGGCTGCTCACAGCAGCTCACTGTTTCCGGAAGTAAGTTCACCAGGCTGTTATGAACATTGTTTTCCCGGTCCTCTCTGGCTTTGATTCAGTGCATGGGAAGAGCCCAATCTCACTAGTTTGTCCTCTGTTCCCTAAATGCATTGTGCCTGCTCTATGCCCCATCCATGATGCTTTGTTTGAATTATTGGTAGTTCTTACCATGGCTTTCCCTGTGTCATCATGATCCCAGTGCTATCTTTCCTATGATACCAGATGATTTTACTGTAAAGACTAAATATGATACATGTAATGAGTTTAATCTCTTCCATATACTCAAGGAGAAAACCCATCCATTTCTGTTCTGTCCTTTCCCCCCAATTAATTCCTGTACCTTTCCACTTTTAATATTCAATGTAACTTTAGAAATTAAAAAAAATCATAAATATCCCTCTTGACACTCTGCTTTCTCACTGCATTATCCAAGAGACCTAGGGACTTGTATGATTTGGAGAGTTGGAAGGTGGGTGAGACCTGCTATTTTGTCGCCACGTCCTCATAGCAAAGACTGGTCATGTATAATCCAGTGGGAGCTGTCTGCTTGGGCTTTCATAGTTGTAGCTCTCAAAATTCAGCTGTGTCAATTCCATACACAGACATACACAGGCACCCTCTTACCCCAGGAGATCAGGGACATAATCATCTTTTCCTCTAGAAGTTTTACCCTCAGGGTACAGAAAGTTTTCCTTTAAATTCTCAAGATACAAAACTTTTGAACAAAGCCCTTTGCCTGGCCTGAGCCACTGCTTGTGTACCCTTCTAGAGAAGCCCATCCTTGGTGATTCTAAGAAAATTTTTTTCATTCTTCTAAAGGTAATAACCCAAATGATTCCAGGATATTTACACCATTTTTTATGGGGTAGACATGTAATGAGAATGACCTAATGAATTTATGGTGATTGTCTGACACTCCCTCACTGAGAAGAGACTTACTTATGTGTATTTATGAGTCCCAAAATAACTAGCATCATGCCTTTAGAGGTGAACTTGAGTCCCCCTCACTTGTTAAGGCTTTCTCATTTACTCATGTTCTCACAATCTTCTAATCTTTGTGCTTCTCTTTTTATGAGAGTGCCATCCACTTTAGTTTATAGTGTATGTCTGTTAATGTAAACTAAAAAAAAAAAAAAACCCAAAATTCCATCTTTATAAAATGAAGATTTATAGAATGAAGAATATAAGCTGTAATGACTGAAATACTTGCTTTAATAGGTCTCTGTATGCTGGCAGACATACAAGCTAATTGGCTATTGAGCTTGATAAAGTAAAGATTACTGGTGACTTTGATGAGAGATATTTTTTGGTGTAATGGGGATGGAAATGAATTCAAGAAAAAAATGGATGGAAGATAGGGTGTATCTTTAAAGACCACTATTAAGAATTTTTTAGGGAAAAAAAAAAGAATTTTTTAAATGAGAGAGGGCAGAGAAATATGATAGTTGATGGTGCCATGATGAAAAAAGAATTTTTTAAAATATGGAAGACATAATTATAGCATTCTTTACACAGATAATAATAAGCCAAAAGAGTTGAGTAAGGTACTTATCCTTTGTTCAGTTTGGAGAGTGAGATAATCTCATGTAATTGAACTGTTGAGAAAGAGGAAAGGAGGTATTTGAAGACAATGTAACAGTTCTACAAATATGCTTTAAATTTTTCCAAATGTAAATTTTTCTGCAAAGGTGAAATGTTCTCTCTGATATACAGATGCTAACACACAAAAAGCAGATGAGGAGAGTATAGAAATTTATTGTATTAGACAAAGAGGGGAGGAAGGGAAAAATGAGATGGGAATAGGAAAGAGAGTAGAATGAATGCGACATAACTTTCCTATATTCATATGAATACACGACCAGTGTAACTCCACATTACGTACAACCAAAAGAATGAGAAGTTATACTCCATGTATGTGTAATATGTCAAAATATACTCTACTGTCATGTATATCTAAAAAGAACAAGTTAAAAATTTTAAAAAAACTATACCCGCCAAAATAAATAAATAATATAATTTTTAAAAAGAAAAGTAAACTCATCTTTCAAGTTTTTATTACTCTTAAAAACTGATGATTCATCATCACAGTAATCACTCAGGAAAGAGGAAATTCTCTTTTTAAATTCTTCTCTTTGATTTCCTTGAACATAATTTTCTTTCTCTCAGAGAATTTCAAGTTTCTATATATATATACAATCATTCTTGATGGGAATAATTTTTGAAAAAGAATAAAATGGACTCTGGGGAAGAACTCAACAGATAAAGAGATGGTTGGCCTGAATAGATTTTTGCTTGTGATGTAACCTTGTTGGGGAGAAAAACATCAGTGTGGAGGGTGCCTTAGTAAGAGGGACAAAACAGGGTCCATCAAAGGATGATGGGGACATAGCTTAGGTTAGGGTTGCTTAGACCTTGACCATCAAAGAGGGAAGGAGCATAGGTAGACAAATAACTCTGTACCCATGTGGGCTTGCAAAGCAGACAAATTATACGTAGCCTTTAAGATTATAGTAAAATCCAGTAAACAAGAGCTAATAAGCGAGACAAATTAAGAATGGACAAAGTATTTGATATCTAGGAAAACTGCCTATTAGTATGTATATTATCTGAAACAAATCAAAATTAATTTCTTGATAGTTCATTGAAATTAGGGAGGAAAAAGAACCGAAATAGATTTTAATGAATGAGGATTTAAAAATTGGAAATTAATTCATATTAATTGTATTAATCATAGGAATTATTTTTTTCATAAAGCCATCAACTGTAAATTCTCTCACCATAGGGATCTTTCATTAGCATAATTGGGAAAATATAGTCTGAAATTTTTTAAAGATAAAGTTAAGCATAACAAATATTACCTTTTAATTTTTTGTAGAAATAAAGACCCAAGTCAATGGATTGTGACTTTTGGTACAACTATAGCACCACCTGCAGTGACACGAAGTGTGGGGAGAATTATCCTCCATGAAAATTACCATAGAGAAACTAACGAAAACGACATTGCTTTGGCTCAGCTCACAACCCGAGTTGAATTTTCAAATATAGTTCAGAGAGTTTGCCTCCCAGATTCATCTCTGAAGTTGCCACCTAAAACAAGTGTATTCGTCACAGGATTTGGTTCCATTGTAGATGATGGTGAGTAGTTTCAACCTAATTTTGTGCAGCTGTGTCCTTGTATCAATGAATTTCCTACAGTTTCCTTATATGGAAAATTAACCAGTTGGACAAGATTGATGTGATGAATCTCTCATTAAAATATACATATGTAATATTTGCATATATTTTAAATATTTTCTATAATATATAAATATGTAAAAGACATAAAATTTTGTATATAGTTTTAAGGACGCCCTGAAAGATTTACCAATATGATATAAAATTAGGTTGTGCATATTTATTTTTCTTTGTGTGCACTTATTATATAGAAAATAAGCTTAAGAAATAACTAAAGTTAATAAAATAACCTTGTGCTTTTGCTCCTAGAAATATATAACATTTCTGTCTCTCATGTCTTATAAACAATTATATTTGAAACACACATTGTTTGTTTGTTTGTGTAACAGGACCTACACAAAATAAACTTCGTCAAGCCAGGGTAGAAACCATAGGTACTGATGTGTGTAACAGAAAGGATGTGTATGATGGCCTGGTAACTCCAGGGATGTTGTGTGCTGGATTCATGGAAGGAAAAGTAGATGCATGTAAGGTAAGGCCAAAGTCAAGGCCAAAACTTTAAAGAAAAAATTTTCATTATCTATTTCTAACTTTGGCATATATTTTAACTGTACTTCACCCAGAGCTAAGTTCATCTAATATACAAATATTATTGTATTATGTTTAATGTGTGCTAAGGCAAAAGCTAAGAATTTGTGGTATGTTATTTCATTTAATATAATGAGATATAAGAATACTACAATTATCCTTATCTTATAAATTAGAAAACTAAAGCCTTACTCCCTATATTTGTTCACATGATTACTTTTATGATGTACTGTTGCTTTCTCAGAGTCATAAACAAAAGACAGAGAAGCCTCTCCTCTGAAGGGCACATCACTCATGTCTATTATAACCTCTCAAACATATTATCATCCCCCAACATCTTAGACATTCCCCTTTGTCCCTCTCATACTGTAAACACTGTCATATAAAACAGGTTTCCTCTCCACTTCAAACTCTGCAGTATCAACACTGACCCATTTAAATGATGGACTCTTAGTTCCTACATTTCATCTGCTGTGATTGAGACTTCCTCTATCACCTTAGACCCTATTCTTCTACATTGGGCCTTGTTAACATAAATACTTCTATCTTCAAAAGCACAAATTCCCATCTTCTATTTGACTAGCATCGTCTATTTCCCCTCTGCCCACTATCTTTCAGTTTCTCCTGGTTCTTTATATACAATCTGGAGGAAACAGCTACCTCTTCCATCCTTTTTTGGTGTTCTTTGGCAACTGCAGACCTTCACTATTTATTCTCACTTGGACTTCTGTTTGGGCCAGTTGTTAGTGACTCCAGACAAGTAGTCTTGTGTTCCCTAGTTGTACTGGGATGTTATGCTCTGTGGCCAAGCAGAACTGCTAGCTGTACTCTGTTGTCTAGTGAGACCATTGGCTGGACTCTGTATTAGAGCTGAGCTATTATCTAGGCTCTATAATTGCTCTATTTGGGTAGTGTTATAGGTTGACTTCCCTGGCTAACCTGTTCTGTAGTTGGCATCTATAGTCGGGCAAGGCTGTGTTCTTGGCTCAGAGGCTGGGAAAGGTTTCTGAGATCATTACTAAATCTTGTGAGTATAGGTGGGGAAAAGCCAGAGGCTATGTTATACAGATATATATATGGACATGGGCTTGGCTCCTGTCCTACTGTAGGCTTAAGCAGAGGACCAAGGCTTGATGGCATAGCATTTCAGATGATAGGCTTGGGCAGAGTCGGTGCTTTCCTCAGCAGACTTTCACTGACATCCTCTTAACTTCTGCCTTGGCAAGAACTTTTGGAGATACTCAGAGTTTGGATGCATTGATGCTTAGCAGCTGGATATGGTGGGGTCAGATGTTCCCTCAGTAGATATCACCAACCTATTTCTGTCTGCCAGTTGTTGGAAGAGCTCAAGAGAGCACCAGAACATGGGCTGGGGAATCTGGCCAGGGCCTCAAGTCTGGGAGACCCATTTATCATATTTTCTGCAGCATGATGCTATTGGCTACTCTCTGGTGGTGGTGGTGGTGTAGTCCCTGCCACCCCGTGGCCAGAATGCTGAGTTACCAAGATTAGCACTCTGGTAACTGTGAGCCCCACCCAAGTCCTTTTGTTTCTAACTGACCCCAGTTATTTTTTTTTTATTATTATTTTATTTTTTTTCCCAAAAGTTGCATTTTAATACATGTTAGCAAACATAACAGAAAAAAACAAATTTTCAGAAACTGTACACACTATTCACTGAAAACATTTGTTGAGGCAAATAGAAAAAAATTGTTACAATCATAATTTTTCTAATTTTGCACAAAATTATAAGCAGATTACATTCTTCATATTAAACATCTTTATATGTACTTTCAATGAACAGTATATATATATATTTTATATATATATATATTTTTATCAACCATCTTTACTATACCCATTCCCCTTTCCTGCCCCCCACCTCCCCCATGTCGCATCTAGTGTTTCTCTATTTCTCTTATGTTTCCCATTCCCACCTCCCTTATTCATCAGCATCCATTAATCAGAGAGACCATTTGGCATTAGTCTAGCTCTGCTGATACCGCTAATGTTCCCATGGGTTGGGACATGAGAATGCCTCCTATGTAGGGACCCAGAATGGTGGGGGAGCAAATGTCTGCCTCTACCTCTTTCCTCCACTACAAAAACAGGGTCCTATAGAATCCTCTGTGTGTAGTGCTACGCTGGCTTTCAGAATGGCTGACATGGTCAAAATGGAACTGTACCTGTTATACTTCTTGTATGGCTATCCTCTGTTTTGTGGTCCAAAAGTGTGTGTCAGTCTTGTTCTCAAACTCTTGGATATGCATGAGAAAATTCTTGTGTGCATAGTTGCTCGTGGAATTTATGTGGGATGGGGAATTGAGCAGGAAAATTCTTATTCCGTCTTGCTGACATCACTCCCATCTCTGATTAAAACAAAACAAAACAAAACAATACAAAAACAAAAACAAAAAAACTTTTGTTTATACTCCAAGCTCATTATTGAGCTCTCTCTCTTTCTCTCTGTCTTCTCTTTTTTTAAAAACTTTGTTTAGTTGTTGATGGACCTTTATTTTATTTATTTATATGTGGTTCTGAGAATTGAACCCAATGCCTCACGCATGCTAGGCAAACGCTCTGCCACGGAGCCACAACTCCAGCCCTCTCTGTGTCTCTTGATTTGTACCCAAACAGTTAAATGCTCCTGGAAAATATTTCCTCACAGAGAACCTTGGTTCCACTAAGGGTTCAAGATAACAAAGCTAATGGTCCTGCTCTGTTTAATTTTTGTTGTTTGCTTTTTTGTTTTTTTTTTCCCCCAAAATCTACCATTCTCTGAAATTTCAATAATTTCCATTTTTTCCTACCCCTAAATTATAGCAAATGGCTGTTTTCCAATTTTTTAAAGAAACTGTAAGAGGGGAATTTCCCCCATTCCCAGCACCCATGCAGCCCTTTCTTCATTTGGACCCACTGCTTCTACTTTCAGCTTAGATCTCAACAGAGAAGCTGCCTCTTCTCTAAGGTTGATCCCTATTTGCCTGTTTAGGTTCTCACTGGTAATTTGGGAAAGATCACACTAGCAGTTATTTTCTTTTGTATTTTTATAGTCAACACTTATATTACACTAAATCCTTTTTTAGTCAGATGTCTTAAATTGGGGGAAAATCTCTTTCTTGACCAAGGTGCTTCCAGCTAGCATCCTATCTTGTTGCTTTACTATTAAATATTTGGGGGGGAAATTGATACTAATTTTCTTAACATCCAGTAATTTTTCAAATTATTTCAATATGGCTCTTGCCCTATTTCATCAGCAAAAGAGCTCTATCTAAACTTTCCAATGACCCACCAATGGCATTCATGGTTTTAAAATTCATGTTTTTAAAATATTTGCGATCCTATTCTTTCTGGGCTTATTAGCAACATTTTATGATACTCACCACCTTGGTTTGTAATCATTTTCAGCCCAACTTTCCTATTCCATATTCAGTTGATGGTTTAATCCCATGGATTTTACCTTCTTTAATATCTCTCCATCACTATTTTTCCAGTCCCTTCCTTCCCTCTTTCTCCCTCCCTTCTTCTGTCCTCAACAGACACTATCAGCCGTCCTGTTAATTACCACATTTTCACTCTTAAGCTCCTCAGGTGCATTAACCAAATGCAAGCCAGCTTGATTTCTAACAAGATGCCAAATCATATTCCCCCATCTTTACTCATGTTAAGTCCCTTTTTAAAATACTTCAGTGGCTTTCTTTTTTATCTTAAAATACAAAACAAAACAAAGAAAAACATCTAAATAAGACCCGCAGAGCTCTGCATGGACTCATCTCCACCTACCTCATCACAGACAACTGTCCTGCCTTATTCTCCTCTTTCCACATCTACTCCAACCATATGTAAGCCCTTGCACATTCCAGTCTCCTTTATGCCACAGAGTATTTGCAGTCCTGTTCTCTCTGCCTGGAACCCTCTCCATCTTCTTTTTCCTTTTTATGTTCGACCCCACTTCCTTCAAAAATCAGCTCAATTACACTTTGTGGAAGGAAACATTCCTATCTCCCCCATCAGCCACAGTCCTCTATTGTAATATTTCTATAACACACATCACAGTTGTTATTTTGCATTTTGGTTATCATTGTATCCCAAATATCCCTAAAAATTCTTGGGACATATAATAGGAACTCAATAAACAGTTGGTAAAAGAATAAATAAAAGAGTGAGTGACAGAGGCTCAGAAAGGTAAAGTATTTTACCCAAGATTATATAGTCAAAAATTAATGGAACTGGACAGAAACTCAGGCAATTCAACTACTAAGTCCATACTTATTACCTCTATGTGTATAGCTGTTTATTTATTTAATCCTCCCTGTTCCAAACAGATTTAAAGGAACTTCTATAAAATTTAGCAAGAGAACACACATTGGAAATAGTTGATTAAAAGAAAAGGAAACCAAGAATAGGTTCATAAAATAGTAAAGCCAACACTATTCAAGAGATATCATTGAAATTTTCAACCACAAGTAATAATTTTATATTTAACATTTTATGGATAAAATGTTACTAAATCAAACTAACAAAAAAATCTAAAAATTATGGACCATAAATAATGTAACCATTCCATGTAAATTAGTTACATTCCATGTAAAATCTTAGCACAAAGTTTTACCTCAATTGAAGAAACATTATATAGTCTGCTTATAGTCTGGCTGTATGGTTTATGTACCAAATTTTGTTTTATTTCCCCTGTGGAAGAGATGATTACAATGACCATCATACTGAATTAATTTGGAATTGACAAATTCTAATATGTATTTGTTTTTATTCCAGGGTGATTCTGGTGGACCTCTGGTTTATGATAATCATGACATCTGGTACATTGTTGGTATAGTAAGTTGGGGACAATCATGTGCTCTTCCCAAAAAGCCTGGTGTCTACACAAGAGTGACTAAGTATCGAGACTGGATTGCCTCAAAGACTGGTATCTAGCATGGATGGTCCATGAGTTACACTGATGGCAAGTAGAACTGAAACATCTATGTACTGTATATTATTATTTAGATTAATATGGTTTGGATCAGTGCTTTTGATAAATGGCAAGAAACTCTTGAGACCTGAACTAATCTAATGTCATGAGGTGGACCTTGTGAATTTATAAACAAACTCTACCATGAGGGAGGAAGACAACACAAATGACAGGTAGCACTGATTCTTTACTCACTTGGGAAACTGTGATACTTCTTAATGTGATAAACATTTACAAATGGTGTATTTCCCTGATGGAAGATGGAGATCATCATTTTTCACAGGATATGAAGCGCCGCCAGGCATCCACAGTCTTACCTTATTACCTGGAGCATCTGGATTCTTCTAGCAAAATGTCAAAAAGAAGTCTTTTCTGAAGATTCAGAGCTTCAACATTCTATACTGGACATTTCATGGCTGGAATGGAGGAGAATGGGATCAGCAATGTAACTTGAACTTTAACCTTTAACCTATATATAGTGATACAGAGCATTGTCATGTATCTGAACTTGTCATTAGCACTGCATTAGGCACTCAAGGACTGTCTTCCAGAAACATGTTGTGTTGTTAAGAAACATTTCTGATTTATTTTTTAATGGTATCTTGCCATCCATACATCAATCAGAGTCAGCCCAGAATGGAGAAGACTCTTGGGAGCATTTTTCCATAAGTACAAGGAAGATAAAAGAAGGGGACAAAGGTTAGCAGAGATGGTCTTGAATGATTATTTGTGGGAAAAACACTCTGAATATTTGATGGAATGAGCCATCCAGTTATTTGGTGAGCAATATCTACGTCAGCATATGGTATCTGGTGCTTTTATAAGTCAGCAGCTCAGCTTTCCAACAGGCCAGATGTGTACCAGAACATCAGGTTGTGAGAAATGATTTATATAAAGTACTTAGGACAGTGCCTGGCATATACTATGCACTAAATAAAGGTAAACAAATGCCTCCACAAGCTTTAGATAAATGAACTCAAATTTGTCAAATGAATGATCTTAGGGCTTAAATATAGCCCAAAGCCTAATGATGGATATAGTCATATAGAGCAGACTTTTTGAAACAGGCTGCCAGAGTTTGAACCTTCTCTCTGACACATTTGAACTGTGTTTCCTTAAGTTAATTACTTAACATCTCTATTCATTAGCTCTTTCATCTCTATTTGGGACTAAAAATGGTACTCCCTCATATGGTTGTTATGAGAACTAAATGCATTAACTTAAGTACAACATTTGCAACAGTGTCTGCACACAGTAAGCTCTCAAAATGGATAATTACCGCTAATCATTATTAATATGCTTTGGCCTCAATAAAACTTACTATACTTTTTAAAAATTGCCTTTTGCTTCTTTAAAGTGATGCAATCAATTTCAAATTAAATTAAAATCTTTAGATGAAGTACTAAATTACCAAAATCACTTTTATGCTTCCTTAATTTCTTTTGAACTATGTCTGCTTATAGACAAACATTCAGGATGACCATCTGGTGGCATGGCTGTGGCTGCAGAGGTGCATCTGTATTCACTCCCAGCCCTTAAATGCAGGACAGGATTTTTGCTCTTATTTATCAGAGAAAAATCTAGCTCAGCCATTTCTTTAATGATTGAAAGTTTTGTTTTGTTAGTTTACATGTATATGTGTTTTTGTGTAATATGTATAAACAAGATAAACACAACTAAAAAAAATCTCCTAGATGTTATTGTTTGCAAGAACGTAAGCACAGAGGGGTTATGCATACACACCTCACTTTTAAAAAGGAAATGTTATCAAATTTCTGATTTGATGACTAGTAACAACTAAATATCATCAGAAAAATCAGAGTAAAAATTTAAATTCTCATACTTCCTTAAATTTAAGTACCTATACTCTGAAAATAGCACAGAACATCTAAAGCTTTCTAAACAATATTTGGCATATTCAAGATGGGCTTGACTGATCTTGGACATTTTTTATATTAAAGGTAAACACCTCTTCTGGTACATAGAGGAAACCAAACCTGTCTGAAAAAAACAAATTGCTTTCTTCCATGTAAGTTCTAAAACAATGGCTGTATAATTTTGTGTAATTTTATTTATATTTCATAAGACTGTGATAACTTTTGTGCATAAATATCTGTGAACTGTGTATACTTATTTAAATACTTTTATGCTTAATTCACATCAATTTGATGGTATTCACAAATGAAAATAATAAACACAAAAGATCATATGGAAAGCTGAGCAATAGAAAAGTGGAATTTTTAAAGGAAGATTTATGTGTCATTTTTTGAGTCTGGTATTTGATCTATTGAATGGTGTTATAGGAATCATGCAGCATCTTTTACCTCATGTTTTCCTTCTGCCAAATCTGACATTAAGCTATCTACCTCATGGCACTATTGTGAGGCTTTCCTGCTGAGTGATAAAGATTAAAAGTCAAAGAATATTTAAGTTTTGCTTAAAAATGTAAAGTATGTTATTGTAAACTGATATTAATACAGCTGATACTAAAAATGCATTAAGATTATAAATAAGTTTGATTTGTTTTTCTACAGTGTTGGCCTTTTAATGCATTGTGAATTTTGCAAATATATTTGTGGTTAAAAACAAACAAACAAATAACATACTAAAGTTTGCCTCCTGTGTGGTGATGCTATATTACCATTCACATATTCTCTAGAAAAAAAGCCTATAATTTGTCAAACTCATTTTAAAAGACAGATCAGATCTATGGACTAATATTAAGTGATGCAAAATGTAATCCCTAAAACTTTTTTTTTCCGAAAGCACTGTTTTTATTTACAGAGTCCTAACCACTTTCCCTAAAACAGAATTTTGGGTAGCATGGATACTAAAGTGTTAGTTTATAACCTAAAACCTAGAAGAACCTAGTTTATAACCTAGAAGCTAGAAGCTAGAAGATTGGACCAAAATTTTTGCTAATGGTTAACCATCTCTCAATGACATTCTCAATAACGTTCAACAATAACAACAAAAAATATATTAATGGGAATCTGCCCTATCAAATGAACAAATTTTTTAATATATTTGTTTGTTATCATATTTATTTGATAGAGAATGTGTGGAAGACATTTGTCATGCAATTGTGGAAATGAAAATTAAACTCATCATAAATGATTGAAATTAATGCTGAACTCATAGCTGTTAGCACGAGGAACTTAAAAGATTATATACATCAACCTTCGGTTTGGGGTAATGTAATGTCAAGACCAAGTGAATTTCTTCAAGATTGTATAGTGGGCTATTGCCAGTGTAGGAACAAAGTCCAGAAGTTCTTGTATCAAGTCCTATCTTCTCTCCAATGTTATAACCTGAGTTAGCACACTCAGTAGGCAGGAATATTGTGGTCCTAGAAGTCACTGAAATTAAATGACCATTGCCAAACCATTGCTTCTCCCTCACCATCAAACAAACAAAAAAATATATATATAAGCTAAATGGATCAAAGGTCAAAGTATATTGGGGACTAAATCACAAAGTTTCTTTTTCTTTTTTTAAAATTTATTTATCCTAACTGGGTATACATGACAACAGAATGCATTTTGACTCATTGTACACAAATGGAGCACAACTTTTCATTTCTCTGGTTGTACACAGTATAGAGTTACACACCATATGTGCAGTCATACAGGTACCTAGAGCATTGTTGTCCATCTCATTTCACCATCTTTACTGCCCCATGTGCCATCCCCTTCTCTCCCTCCCCTTTGACCAAAATTTCTCCATTCTTCCCATGCTCCTTCCCCCATTATGTATCAGCATCCACTTATCAGACAGAACATTCGGCCTTTGGTTTTTTAAGATTGGTTTATTTCATTTAGCATCATGTTCTCAAACTCCATCCATTTACCTGAAAATGCCATAATTTTATTTTATTTTAATGCTGAGTAATATTCCATTGTGTATATATACCACAGTTTCTTTATCCATTTATCTATTGAAGGGCATCTAGGTTGGTTCCACAGTTTAGCTATTGTGAATGGAGCTGCTATAAACATTGAAGTGGCTGCATCACTGTAGTATGCTGTTTTTAAGTCCTTTGGGTATAGACCAAAGAGTGTGATAGATGGGTCAAATGGTGGTGGTTCCATTCCAAGTTTTCTAAGGAATCTCCATACTGCTTTCCAGATTTGTTGTACCAATTTGCAGTCCCACAAGCAATGTATGAGCGTGCCTTTTCCACATCCTTGCCAACACTTGTTTGTATTCTTGATAACTGCCATCCTGACTGGCATGAGATGAAATCTTAGTTTTGATTTGCATTTCTCTAATGGCTAAAGATGTTGAACATTTTTTCATATATTTGTTGATCGATTATATATCTTCTTCTGAGAAGTGTCTGTTCATCTCCTTAGCCCATTTATTGATTGGGTTGTTAGTTTTTTTGGTGTTAAATTTTTTGAGTTTTTTGTATATCCTGGAGATCAGGGCTCTATTTGATGTGCTTGTGGCAAAAATTTGCTCCCAGAATGTAGGCTCTCTGTTCACCTCATCAGTTCTTTCTTTTGCTGAGAAGAAGCTTTTTAGTTTGAATCCATCCCATTTATTGATTCCTGTTTTTATTTCTTGTGCTTCAGGAGTCTTCTTAAGGGAGTTGGGGCCTAATCAGACATGATGAAGATTTGGGTCTACTTTTTTCCTCAGTTAGGCGCAGGATCTCTGGTCTAATTCCTAGGTTCTTGTTCCACTTTGAGTTGAATTTTGTGCATAGTGAGAAATAAGAGTTTAATTTCATTTTGTTGCATATATATTTCCAGTTTTCCCACCACCATTTGTTGAAGAGACTATCTTTTCTCCAATGTATGTTTTTGGCAACTTGTCTAGTATGAGATAACTGTATTTATGTGGGTTTGTCTCTGTCTTCTATTCTATACCATTGGTTTACGTGTCTCTTTTGGTGCCAATACCATGCCATTTTTGTTATTGTAGCTTTGTAATATAGTTTAAGGTCTGGTATTGTGATGCCTCTTGCTTTACGCTTCTTGCTAAGGATTGCTTTGGCTGTTCTGGGTCTCTTACTTTTCCAAATGAATTTCATGATTGCTTTTTCTATTTGTATAAGGAATGATGTTGGGATTTTAATTGAAATCACATTGAATCTGTATGGCACTTTGAGTAGTATGGCCATTTTGACAATATTAATTCTGCCTATCCAAGAGAACAGGAGATCTTTCCATTTTCTGAGGTCTTCTTCAATTTCTTTCTTTAGTGTTCTGTAGTTTTCATTGTAGAGGTCTTTTACCTCTTTGGTTAAATTGATTCTCAAGTTGGTTTTTTGTGTTTTTTTTGAGGCTACTGTAAATGGGGTAATTTTCTTAATTTCTCTTTCAGAGGATTCATCACTGATGTATAAAAATGCATTTGATTTCTGGGTATTGATTTTATAACTTCTACTTTATTGAATTCATTTATTAATTCTAGAAGTTTTCTGGTGGAATTTTTTGGATCCTCCAAGTATAATATCATGTTGTCTGCAAATAATGATTGTTTCAATCCTTCTTTTCCTACTCATATCCCTTTAATTTCTTTCATCTGTCTAATTGCTCTGAGTAGAGTTTCAAGGACTATGTTGAATAGCAGTGGTGAAAGAGGGCATTCCTGTTCCTATTTTTAGAGGGAATGCTTCCAATTTTTCTTCATTTTGGATGATGTTAGAGTTGAGTTTAGCATAGATAGCTTTTACAATGTTGAGGTGCGTTCCTACTATACCTAGTTTTTCTAGTGTTTTAAACATAAAGAGGTGCTATATTTTGTCAAATGCTTTCTCTGAATCTATTGATAAAATCATATGATTTTTATCTTTAAATCTATTGATGTGATCGATTTCTGTATGTTGAACCAAACTTGCATAACTGGATGAACCCCACTTGATCGTGGTGAACCATCTTTTTAATACATATTTATATGTGGTTTGCCAGAATTTTATTGAGAATTATTGTGTCAGTGTTCATCAGGGATATTGGTCTGAAGTTTTCTTTCCTTAATGTGTCTTTGTCTGGTTTTGGAATCATGGTGATACTAGCCTCATAGAATGAGTGTGGTAGGGTTTCCTCTATTTCTATTTTATGGAACAGTTTGAGGAGTATTGGTATTAATTCTTTTTTGAAGGTCTTGTAGAACTTGGCTGAGAATCTGTCTGGTCCCGGGCTCTTCTGGGTTGGTAAGCTTTTGATGGCATCTTGTATTTCCTTGCTTGAAATTGATCTGTTTAAGTTGTGTATGTCTTCCTGATTCAGTTTGGGCAGATCATATGCCTCTAGAAATTTGTCGGTGTCTTCGGGACTTTCTATTATACTAGAGTACATATTTTCAAAATAGTTTCTAATTATCCTCAATATTTCAATAGTGTCTTGTCATGATATTTCCTTTCTAAACTCAAATTTTAGTAACTTGAGTTTTCTTTCTCTTTTTTGTTAGGGTGGTTAAGGGTTTATCGATTTTATTAATTTTTTCATAGAGCCAGCTTTTTTTTTCAATTTTTTGAATTGTTTCCTTTGTTTCAATTTCATTGATTTCAGCCCTGATTTTAATGATTTCTTGTCTTCTTTTGGTGTTGATTTGTTCTTCTTTTTCTAGTGCTTTGAGATGTAGTGTCAGTGGTTTATTTGTTGACTTTTTCTTCTTTTAATGAATGATCTCAGTACAATGAACTTTCCTTTTAACACAGCTTTCATAGTGTCCCAGAGATTTTTATATGTTGTATCAGAGTTTTCATTTACCTTTAAGAACTTTCTTATCTCCTCCCTGATGTCTTCTGTTATCCATGCATTATTCAATAGTGTATTATTTAGTCTCCAGGTGATAGAGTAACTTCTATTTTTTATTTTATCATTGATTTCTAATTTTATTCCATTATGGTCTGATAGAATTCAGGGTAGTATCTCTATTTTTTTCTATTTGCAAAGATTTGCTTTCTGGCATAACATACAATCTACTTTAGAGAAGGATTCGTGTGCTGCTGAGAAAAAAGTGTATTCATTTGTTGATGGATGAAATATTCTGTATATGTCTGTTAATTCTAAATTATTGATTGTGTTATTGAGTTATACATTTTCTTTGTTTAGTTTTTGTTTTGAAGGCCTGTCCAGTGATGAGAGATGTGTGTTAAAATCTCCCAGTATTATTCTGTTGTGGTCTATTTGGTTCTCGAAATTGAGAAGGGTTTGTCTGATACACGTGGATGCTCCATTGTTTGGGGCATAGATGTTTATGATTGTTATGTCTTGTTGATGTATAGTTCCCTTACATAGAATGAAATGACCTACTTTATCCCTTATATCTCTGGTTTGAAGTCCGCTTTATCTGATATGAGGATGGAAACCCCTGCTTGTTTATGTGGTTCATTTGAGTGGTATGTTTTTTTCTATCCTTTCCCCTTCAGTCTGTGGATGTCTTTTTCTATGAGATGAGTCTCCTTAAGAAAGCATATTGTTGGGCCTTTTTAAAAATCCAATCTGTCAGTCTGTGTCTTTTAATTTATGAGTTTAGGTCATTAATATTCAGAATTATTATTGAAATATGGTTTGTATTCCTGGTCATTTTGGTTTATTTTTGGTTTTTATCTTGACTTGGTTTCTCCTTTGATTGGCTTTTCCTTTAGTGTAAGTCCTCCCTTTGCCGATTTTCATTATTGTTTTTCATTTCTTCCTGATTCAGTTTGGGCAGATCATGTGCCTCTAGAAATAGATCAAAAACTTAGGTATAAGACCAGAAGCAAGGCATACCCTAGAAAAAAGCCTAGGGGGAAATCTCCAACACATAGGCAAAGGCAATAACTTCCTAAATATGCCTCTTATAGTTCAGGAAACAAAACCAAGAATTAATAAATGGGATGATATATAATTTAAAAGCTCTTTCATAGCAAAGGAAATATTTGTGAAGAGAAAGTCTACAAAATGGGAGCAAATCTTCGCTGGCTCCTCTTCTGACAGAGCATTAATATTCAGAACATAGAAAGAACAACAAGAACAACAACAACCTCAGCATCAAAAAACCAACTAACCCGGGGCTGAGGTTATAGCTCAGTGGTAGAGTGCTTGCCTACCATGTGTGAGGCACTGGGTTTGATCCTCAGCACCACATAAAAATAAATAAAGATATTCTGTCCACCTACAACTAAAAAATAAATACATAAAAAAAACCAACTAACCCATTTGATAAATGGTCATGTGAACTATGCAAATACTTCAAATAGCCAACAATTATATGAAATAAAAATGTTCAACATCTTTAGCCACTAGAGAAATTAAGTAAAAACCACATTGAGATTCCATCTCACTCCAGAATGGCAGTCATGCAAGGAGACATCAAACTTGCATACACTGTGAGAATGTAAATCAATACAATAACTACAGAAATTAGTACAGTTTCCACGAAAAACTGGAAATAGAACTACCATATGATCCAGCTATAAGTACTCCTTGGCATTTATCCAAAAGTATTAAAGTCTGTATACTTCAGAGATACATGCAAACCTATGTTTACAGCAAGACAATTCAGAATAACCACATTATGGAATCAGTTTAGGTATCCACCAATAGCTGAATGCATAAAGAAAATATGGTATAAACACAGGAGAGTTTTATTTATAAAGAAAAAATAATGCCATTTGCAGGAAAATAAAGAGAAATGGAGAGAATAATATTGAGAAAAATAAGGCAGACTCAAAAATTTAAGTGTTATATATATTTTCTTTCAAATGCAGAAGCTAGACAGAAGAAAAAAATAGGGACATCATGAAAATAGAAAGGAGACCATGAGGTAGATTAAGTGGATAAAAAATAGGGAGAAGAGGAGAGAGGGGAGGTATTTGGGAGTAAACTAATCAAATTATATGTATGTATTACTATGCCACAATGACATTAACTGTTCTATATAATTAATATGCACTAATTAAAAAAATGAAAAGAAAAATCAGATTTCAGATGAGCTAAAAAACGTTTTAACTACAACCAATAATTTATGTCACAAAATTAAAAAGGAGTAATATACCATTGCTCCCAACTGTCTTCAAGCTATCAAATGGAACATCATCATGGGACCTCATGATGTTGTGAAGATTTTTTTTGAACCATAAAGTACAAAACTCAGAGAATGTTTAATGCCTACTCAAAAATGCTAAGTATACTATTATGAATTGATAATTAGCACAAGTGATGCTACACATGAATTAAGATTGTAAAGAAATTTTTATACAATGTTAGCATTTTTATTAATATTGTGGTTTTGTGTGTTCACAAATACTGCATTTTTTGAAATTATATTTAATATTTTTTCATGAAAAATATGTTATAGCTTAGGTGGTTAATATTAATTTATTGAAAAAACAGTTATGTGAAATTGTTAACTTAATAGTTTTAAGAAGAAATATAATCCAACTTCATTTTACTTAAAGCACATTTTTTTAAAGCATGTCCAAGAATTCCATAGTTGATCTACCTGGAACAGTTTAATGCTATTATGTACTGACAAGGAAAAATTCTTTGGAATTTTTCTGGAGTCAGCAGTTAACAATGTAATATTTTAGTCTATATTCTAAGTATTGAAAATTTATTAACTGAAATCACATATCCATGAAATAATGAATATGTTAAGCAGATTTCAAAGCATTCCTGTGAAGTTCTATTTTTATAAAATTTGTTCCATTGTCAGAATCTGTGTTCTATTATTTAAAAGTGCAGTCTTGAAGATAAGGAGATCATCCAATTTGATTGTTTTCTCTTCCCATCTCCAAACCCAGGTGGTTTCCACTGAAGACACTGAGATGCCTCCTTCTAAATATTTCAAGGAGAAATTTCATAAACATGTGAAATTGCCAACTTAATTATTTTAATAACAATCCTTCATCTGTATTCAAAATAAATACCTTTTGCAAAATCTCAAACGTGTATCTTTCTGTTTACTTTGAAGTGGAGATTCCTGAATCTTGAAAAAAAATTTTTTTAAATCCACTAGTATTTTGGCCTACAAGTGATAATTCTTAAGGAAAGAGGACTAGAAGTTTGAATGAACAGCAGAGATGCATTTGAGAAAAAAGGGAAATCTAAAGTGGAGAGAAGAAATAAACAAATATGAGAATAAAAAAGAAGCTATTGGAAAGAAAAATGCTCAGTCACAGTATCATGATGAAAAACTTTATAGAAAAAATAAATGAGCTTCAGAATAAAGGTTGTTGTCTAAGAAGGAAAGGAAAGCAATTATTCGCTTATCACCTTTAAAAAATAAAGGAGTGTTATAATAAATATTAGTTGCGGGGCAGAGAACACACAATTGTACCAACTTAATACTATTTTTAGTTTTTATCTTCTAATCCTCACATATATGTACACGTTTTACAAATTGATAATAATAGCATGTTGTCTTCATTGCCTTTTTTTCAAATGTCCCTATATATTCAATCTCTTTACAGATATTCCCTCTTCATCTTACTAAAGTTTGGATGTCACTTTCTAAAACATCACTTTGTTTTAGCTCTCTTAAGTGATTTTTCTTTCTCCCTGGCTAAATACTACCTTAGAATTCTTCCAATCCCAATAAAAACTTCCAAATATTTATGTAGTCTTCTGAAAATTTTTTCTGCATACTGGTATAAAAATATATTTCTCTGAAGCTCATGCCTCTAGCCATACCACACAATGTCCCTCCAAATTATTTCCAATCTGTTGATCACTACCAACATTTCAGGCACTAGGCACCTGGCTCAAAATAGATCTCTGTACCCAACTTCTATTTTCATTGTGGTGAATTTCAACTTCCTATTGGATGGCCCACACTTACCCCCAATTCTTTGAGCTTATAAATCCGAATGAATTTAATTTCTGTTTTGCTCTAGAAATCCAATTTTCTAATTTACTAAATTTCCCAGAGTCTCCATATTCTCATAGTATGTCTACCTCCTAAAGGCCACATTTCCCTCCATGTAAACTTTTTGGACTTTATTGCAGGTAGTATAAACTGCTTTTCCATAATTATTATTGCCAATTCCCTGGCCCTTAGCTTGCAGCCTACCAGCAAACTCCTTTCCAGCAAACTCCCAATCCTATCAATTCCAGAACTCAATGGTTCTTCTATGTTTCAAACCAGTGAGCAGAGTTAGAGAAAATTTATTCAACCATCTTATTAATACCTGTTATAAATTTGGAACATCTAATTTAAATTTTACCATTAATGGCACCTGACAATTCTTTCCATTTTCTTTTTAAAACATGTGTTTCCGTTCTTCTTTTATTAGAACTGTTGTTCCAAGAAGTCAACATTTTCCCCACCACCAGTACTCAACCCAGGCTTTCCCTACTTTCCTCTGTTCTAATTATGTTGAGGGGAAAAAAAGGACAGAAGAAATTTTCCAAAACGTCTGTAGTCTCACTTTCACACTAATAAATGTTTTTATTGTTTGCCACCTTCCTTTCTGTCTCACCAAAGTGCTTTTTCTCAGTTAACCAGAACCTCCATTTTACTATTACCTCCTTCTGTTTTGGCTTAGATCTTAGTTCACTACTTACCCCCTCTCTCCACTGTTTTCATTCTCTTTCATCCCTCAGTTCCATCTAAAAAGGCTATAAACAACAATAAAAGCTGAAGAGGAGGTGGAGGAAAAGAAATACTTTTATACTGTTGGTGGAATCTAAATTAGTATAACACCTATGGAGATCAGTAAGGAGGTTCATCAAAAGATTAGGAATGAAACCACAATATAAGCCAACTATACCATGCCTCTGTATTTATTCCAAAGAAAAGTCAGCATACTACAATGATATGTGCACACCCATGTTTATAGTTGCAAAATTCACAATATCCAAGTGATAGAAATAAGCCAGGTATTTGTCAAAAGATGAATACAAAAAATTTTTACTCAAGAGAGTTTTACTCAAACATGAAGAATAAAATTATATACAAAATATTTTTACTCAAGAGAGTTTTACTCAAACATGAAGAATAAAATTATATCCCTCAAAGGAATAAGGCTGGAACAGAAGAACATAATGCTAAGTGAGATAAGCCAAACTCAGAAAGTCAAGTGTTGTATGTTTTCTCCATATGCAAAAGTTAGAGAGGAAAAAAAGAAAAGAAAAAAAACTTACAAAAATAGAAGAGAGACTGGTAAAGTAGAGGAAAATTGGGGAAACAAGAAGGGGAGGGAAGAAAAATTGAAGATATAGGGAAAGACCAAATCATGCTATGTACACACATGAATATAGCATAGCACATCCCACTATTATGCATAACAATAGTACACCAAATAAAAATAAAAAAAAATTAAATGAAAAGAAGAAGGCTATAAAAAATTTCAAAATTTTTCTACCACAGTAAACAAAAAGGAAGAAATGAAGGAAGGAAAGGAACAATGGAAGAAAGAAAGAAGGAAGGAAAGTCTAAAGAAGGGAGAATACTCAGTGGTGACATTGAGAGTGAATCTGCCCCCATGGAGGATGAGTGGCCACCTGAACCTTTGATTTCAGCAACCACTGTGGCAGCCAGACCCTATTCCTAACATCTCCAACTGCACAGGCCCTTCCCATGTCTCAGCCATATTTTAAAACTCTGTGACTGTCTCTTTTAATCTCAAAAGGGTTAAATCTGATAGACACTGTGTGTGTGACAAACATCTGAAGCTCTTCTATCCCCTACTGGTACGGATGTAGTACCAGGTAAAAAAACTATAAAATCTTTCTTTCTGTTTAATTTTAATGCATATTTATGAACAACTGTGTATTATATATTGTGACTACATACATATTGTGTCTATATATTGTGTACATGGTACCAAAATTGGCTTGTAGAAAAATAGGTGCTAATAAATTTTTAAAAAAAGAATGAATCCAGATGCCTTTTTGTTCATGTGACTTAAATTTGTTTAAAAAAATCACAGTAAAGATGTATTTAATATTATTAACCCACACATTTTTCTACGTGGTCAGCCAATCAAGAGAGCATTAGTTTCTATAAAATATTTACAGTGAATGTCCATTGTTCTTAGGATTTTTTTTTTTTGGACCGTAAAAATGATGGCTTAAAATGTTAACTATGTTTGTCCAATATCTTGGTTTTCATGGGTAACATAAAATTAACCATTAAAATGGGCAAATCATAGAAGATATTTAAAGGTTTTAAGAGACTTTTTTGGAAGAAAAAGACTTTTTTGAAATACTTTTTTTGAAAGAAAGTAAAACTTGCAGATGATTTCAATGTGATTGAGTTGACAAACCTGGACCTTTGTAAAGGTAAGCAGGCAGCAAGGACACAGTGTTATTATAGAAATTATGGTTCTTGGTTCAAAACTATTATGCAAACTAAATATGTTTTTGCTTTGCTAATTTAATTCTGTTTTTTTCTTATAAAACTTTATAATTGTTGCCTGTTAGTGTTATGCAGAAGTACTATTTCTAACAGAATAATCTGAGTTAAAGATAAACCATCACCTACAGTTCAGATAGAATATTATATTAAATAGAAGGGGACTGTGAAGTATGGATATTAAAATTAAAACACATTATTCCCCTTCAAGACTGGCAAAATTGTCCTATCATATGCTTAAAACAAAATTTGTAGACCAAAGACAAGGCAATACAAGGGCTAAGGAGAAAACAGCCAATATTTTGACCCTCACCCTCTGAATTCAGTCTGGACTCAAGGAATGATGTTCTCAATCTAAAGGCCCTGAAACTCCTCCAACCTCCTGATCAGAGGGATTGTGAAGACCCTACAGAATAAGAAGCCAAACAGCACACATTCTGCAAAAAGGAGGATCATCGGGGAGAGAAATTTCTCTGGTAACCCACATGTGGTCAACAAGACTCTGACCCATACTGGAAGATGGCACACTGGTAGAGAAAGAAATGAAAGGAGCCACATCATCTTCTCACAAGTTTCCAAAAGTTACCCCTGAGGAATCTCAGCTGACATTAACAGTATATAAGAACAAGTTCAATTTTTGGCCAACTTGGTCTTAAATACCTGGCAGGAAAGTATAACCAAAGCACAGTTATACATGGATATTTAAAAGAAAAGACAGTAGTTCTTTTAATGTAACTTGAGATGTATAATTATGTCAGTCTATCCAAAAGTAAGTAAAACTAAGACGTTACTAAAAAATGGTTCCTGTGTGGAAGTTCCCAATAATAACTATCACAAAGGACTCAAACTCACAGGTTTGTTCTGAGTTAACTTGAGCCGAACTTCATAAATTTACAAATATTCCTTACCTCCTACACAGCAGGATTTGATTCATGTTTCTGTTTTTTGCTGGTATGATTATCCAGCCCCAATATCTATCCCTCAGATTGGTCTACAAGATGTAATGTGGCACATTAAAGCCCTAACTTTACCAAGAGAGCCCTAAATTACACAGCCAAAGAGATCCCTCAATTAAACACTAAAATAACGCTGATGAAAACAGTTATTTTAAAGATATCAGATGGCAACCTCAGTATAGATTCCAAATGTGGGCTCCTTCCTGGAGCAGTGTCTTCAGAGATCATGCAGAGATTTTTCTGGAAGGCAATATTTTTCAACATTGAGAAGGTCATTCCCATAATAATCCCATCATAAGAAACTCTGAAACAGGACATTCTATCTTTACAGGGCTCTTCTGGTTTGCAGTTTCCCACTCCTTGAACTATGGATACTTAATTTAACTATAATGGTTCATAAGTCCTGGAAGGCTAATGTAGCTGCCCCTGAAGAAGAACAAATGGCTATCAATTTCCTGACTGGCATGGTCCTTCAAAATTGATAAGGATTAGACTTCCTTACAGAAGAAGCAGGAAGGCTCTATATGTTCCTTAGCAAGACCTGCTATTTTTAGATAAATGCCGCTGGACAAGTCAAAGAAAATATTGTTCACCTATCCTGAGACACATGTGCAAAGACTCCACGTTTGACCTAGAGTCACCTAAGAATAGGAAGTCTCTGTTTAAGACCACATACATACTACTCGAAACTCATAAAAGAAAAAAACTGGAAATTAATATTTGGTACATATGCAATAAGCATTAAGGGCAAGGCATAGGAATCTATCAATCACCTCTTGCTTAACATAAATCACTCCTAGTAAAAAGTCTGCCAAATGCAAACAAAGAACTCAAAGACACATGAAGCACAGATCTCTGAGTCCATGGACAGATGTCTTTGTTTTGTCCTCACTGTACCCTTACAGTGTGTCTTTCTCCAATAAACTCTCTTAATTGCTTCTCTTTATCTTGGATATTTCTCAGTGCCCATGCACAAGCCATCACTGGATCACCCAGGTCCCACCATAATTACCATATCTTATTATTTAATATATTGGTAAAGAAGTTGATTTATTTCTATATCACAATTTTTCAAAATATTTTGATGACCATGGTTCAATATATTGGTTACTTTATAACTCCATGTATTCTATTTTGTGCATCTAAAATATTATTATGGAAAGGGGAACATAATTTTCACCAGATTGCCAGAGACAGTCATGGATATGGTGCAAAAAGAGATTTAAAAATTTTGTTAGCTAGGGTAAAGACAAAATTCATCTTCCAGTTTTTAAAATTAGAGCTTTATAGTTATATACAATAGTCAGGTTCATCCTAACAAACTTGTATCACTATAATATCCCAACTTTAGATCTTTTGGAAAAATATCCAGGAGTGGGATTTCTGGTTCATATCCCTAGTTTCTTGGGGAATCTCCATACCCAGATGGCTATACTAGTCTGCAGTCCCACCAACAATGTGCAAGTGTTCCTTTTTCTCCACAACTTTGCCAGCATTTACTGTTGTTCATATTCTTAATCACTGCCATTATGACTAGAGTAAGATAAAATTTTAGTGTAGTTTTGATTTGCTTTTCCCTGATTGCTAGAGATGTTGAACATTTTTTCATATATTTGTTGGCCATTTGTGTTTCTTCTTTTGAGAAATGTCTGCTTAGTTCTTTTGCCCATTTATTGATTAGGTAATTTGGATTTGTTTGTTTGTTTGTTTTATTTTGTTGGTGTTAAATTTTTTGAGCTTTTGTATATTCTGTATATCAATCCCCTATCGGAAGAGTAGCTGGACAAGATTTTCTCCCATTTTGTAGTTTCTCTCTTCATGCTCTTAATCAGTTCCTTTGCTGTGCAGAAGTTTTTTAGTATGATGGCATTCCACTTAGTAATCTTTGGTTTGATTTCTTGCACTTTGGGAGTCTTGTTAAGGAAGTTGGTGCCAGCACCTATATGATGGAGTTTTAACCCTATGTTTTCTTCTACCACTTGTTAAGTTTCTGCTCTAACTCCTAAATTTTTCTTCCATTTTGAGTTTTGTGCATGTCTGAGAGAGGGGTCTGATTTCATTTTTTTCTATAAATAGCTATTCAGTTTTCTAGGCACCATTTGTTTAAAAGCTTGTCTTTTCCACAAGATGTACTTTTGGCACATTTGTCAAGTATCAGATGGCTATAGATATGTAGATTTGTCTCTGTATCTTCTATTCTGTTCCATTGGTCTTCATGTCTATATTGATGCCAATACCATACTGTTTTGTTACTACAATTTTGTAGTATAATTTCAGATCATGTATTGTGATGCCTCTGCTTCATTTTTCTTGCTTAGTATTGCTTTGACTATTCTGAGTCTCATTCTTCCAAATTAATTTAAGATTTGTTTTTTCTAATTCTGTGAAGAATGACATTGGTGTTTTGATGGGAATTGCATTGAATCTGTATATTGCTTTTGGTAGTATGACCATTTTGACAATATTCCTTCTGCCTGTCCAAGAACATGGGATGTCTTTCCATCTTCCAAGGTCTTCTTCAGTTTCTTTCTTTAGTGTTCCATAATTTTCATTGGAGAGCTCTTTGACTTCCTTGGTTAGATTAATTCCCAAGTACTTAATTATTTTGAAGTTATTGTGAATATTTTTTTCCTTATTTCTTCCATAGCTGAATCACTGGAATATAGAAAAGCTATTGAGTTACAGGTGTTGATCTCATGTCTTGCTATATTGTTAAACTCATTTGTAAGCTCTAGAAATCTTTCAGTGGAGTTTTTTGGGGTCTTCTAGATAAGATCATATCATCAGCTAACAGAAATAGTTTGACTTCTTTTTGTCTTATTTGTACTCATTTGATTTTCTTTTCTTGCTTGATTGTTCTGGCTAATGTTTCAAAGACTATATTGAATAGGAGTGTGAGAATGGACAGCCTTGTCTTATTCCTAATTTTAGAGAAAATCCTTTTAGTTTTTCTCCATTTAGCATGATATTGGTTTGGGATTTGTCGTAAATGGCCTTTATGATATTAACGTAAATTCCTTCAATCCCTGGCTTCTCCAGCATTTTTAACATGAATGAGTATCAAATATTTTCAAAGGCCTTTTTTGCATCTACTGAGATGACCATGTAAATTTTGTCCTTAATTCTGTTTAAGTGACGAATTGCACATATTGATTTGCATATGTTGAACCAACTTTGCGTCCCTGGAATGAAATCCACTTGATAACGGTGTATTATCTTTTTGATGTGTTTTTGAAAGCAGTTTGCTAATATTTTATTAAGGATTTTTTCATCTATGTCATCAGAGATATTGGTCTGTAGTTTTCTTTCCTTAATACATCTTTGTCTGATTTTGGTATCAAGGTTATACTAGCTTCATAAAATGTATTTGGAAGTGTTTCCTCTCTTTAAATTTCATGGTATAATTTGAGAAAGACTGGTGTTATTTCTTCCATAAAAGCCCAATAGAACCCAGCTGAGAATACATAAAGCCTCTGCTTCACTAAGATTAGGCAGCATTTTCAATCTCAGTTTTCTGTGGTCCTCCTCCCTCTATGGTGAATCTGCACCTGTTGTGCCCTTGGGGCCACCAGGTTGGCTCTGATGTGTTCTTTTTTCCTTGTTTGTTGTACCCATACTTCTGTAGTCCTAAGCCACTTTGAATGTCCAATATTAAATTTTAGTGAAATACCTCTTTCACCTACCTCACTGAGAAGCTGCACACCCACTGATCTGGTCCCACAGCATGGTGTAGCTTGGGAAGCAGCTTTCCTCTACTCCACCATCGTCTTTCTCAGTCTCATTTTCTT
>CM053408.1:72886721-72918990 GCA_028644305.1 Xerus rutilus
GTTTTCTATTTTAAATTCCCATCTTGGTATCTTCTCTTTTGCCACTTCTGCCTCCATTCTTCATTTTAAAAAAAAGGATTTGTTGTGCTTTTATAAAGCCTAATGCACTGCAAATTTCATATTCATAGACATTCTTCCCTCTTATGACTCTAAGCAAGTTTTCTTTCTGAAATTGTTTTACCAATTTACCATATCCCTGAAATATGGGAATGCCCATTTTTCACTAAAATTAGCTAACATTATTAGATGTATAGTTAAAAGCATAGAAAATAACATTTGTTTGAGTACTATAGCAGACAATTCTGAAAAAGTCCTTCAAGATCTTCTACCCAAATCCCACTGTGAATATCAGGAGGTATATATGTATGATCACGTTACACTGCATAGCAAAAGAGATTTAATAGATTTCATTAAAATTACTATTTAATTGTGTTCAAGTTGCAATAACAAAAGTATAATAAACTACATACACTTATTCCTCACAGTTCAAGAGTCTGAGACACATCCGGTCTAAATATTGACAGATTCAGTCTTTGTATAGATATTGCATCTTCTCACATGGTAGAATAGATAAGGTAGCTCTCTGGGGGTGCTTTTATAAGCATCATTTAGAACTTTCTAAGCACCTCCATATCTAATCAGCTCTCAAAGTCTGCTTCCTAATTCCATCACTTTGGTGGTCAAGATTTTAGCATATGAATTTGCTGCAAGGGTGGGGGACACAAATATTCAGATCATAGCAGTTACTAATGGATTGACTTTCAAAAGGGATTTTATCCAATGGGTCTAATGTAGTTTGTTATAAATAAAGCAATTTAGAATTATATACTTTTTCTGGTAGCAGAAAAGAGAAATTCTAAATGTGAGGAGATGTGTTATTGTTTCCTTGAAGGGGCCATGTGTTAAGGCATGTTGGCAGTATCTGGGAGCTGAGGACAGCCCCAACTCACAATATGCAAGGAAAGAGGGCTCTTACTCCTACAAGGAACTGAATTCTGTCATTGGCTGAATGAGTTTGGAAGTAATTCTTCACTACAGTCAGGTGCATACTTTACTTTCAACTTCTGAGAACCCAAGCAGAAAACTAAGTTCAGCTTACCTGGACTACTGACTTGTAGAATAAAAATAAATAAATTTTAGACTGCTAAGGTTGTGGTTGTCAAATAGGAATAGAAAATTGATAAAGGTGTAGAATTGTAAATTTATTAGCCAGTTTGAATATTTCCCTCTATAAATTAATTTATTAATTATAATTATAACATGTCCTTGTTTTGCCAAAAACAGTTTTTCAAAATGAAGGAGTAGAAAAATAAATGGGAATATTAACTGTTAGAATGATGACCAGAAAGACTCATTAAGTACAGAATGCCTCAGTATTTGTGGGGGTACTAGTAAGTGCATTGAAAAACATCACAGCTTTAATCCTCAAATCATTCACTAATGGAAGAAATAGGTTCAAAAACCCTAAAATAAGCAAAACTAAAGTTAGAAGCTTACTTGAAGGAAAAGTGTGGTTAAAACATTGTCCAGGTTGTGTGATGTGTAGGGAAATTAGTGGAAAAAACATTCTGAAGAACTTACCTTAGAGATTTTCAGAGTCTATGGAGCCAGTACAGACAGATTCTAATTAAATGTATGAAATTACACTAACATTGAAGTGGATTTTGAATTGCAAACTGTAACATAAAGAAAAGACATTTTCCACATGTGGGACAAAAACTCAATGGGATGGAGAGAACTTGGCTAATTCAAAGTAGACAATAGTGTGACTGAAAAGTTGAGCATGCAAAGAAGAGATGATTAGATGGTGAAGATCTTTAAGGTGACAGTTGGCTCAATATATGTATTACTTTTTCCACTTTAAGAAGAATCCACCTTTAGAATAGACACAAATGAGTTACTAGGTCAGATATAATAAGCACTGTGCCATCGCACCAGTCAAGGGCCATTAAAGATTCAGGAAACTGATTTTATTTCAGACTTGCCTCTTGTAGAGATAGATGGCTGGGCCAGTGACTTGCACTGACTCAGAAGGAAGAGTGCTACCCCTTGAAAAGTAAACACAAAGCTTCTCAAAGCATCAAAGGGTGTGGCTTAGGGTTTAGACTTGAAATTGTTTCTCACTTAATTTTAATTAGCCAGAACCAGGAAATTCTTAACTTCCTGTAACAAAGATTTATCAAGTGAGTCTTTACCTCAAACCATACTATTGGTTAACATTTACCCTTCCCAACTTGTAAAACTAGTTTTGTTTTGTTTTTTTTTAAAATCCTTAAGTATTCTTAACTTCAGTCAGCTTACAAGTATGAAAGATTACCTGGGATACTACTCATTTGACGAGAAATCACAACGCAGTCCAGAGGTGGAGGAGTTTACATTCTCAACAGTGTGTGATGTATCAGTAAGTTTAATTTTATTTCATATTTGAAAATTTTTTTTTCATATTTGTAGTTTCCAATGGAAATTGGAAATTATTTTGAGTTTGTAATCTAATCATTTTTGCTCTTCTTTTATTAGAGAAAATGTCATAGTAATAATACTCTATCAGAAAGCCATGCTAATGATTTTTACATTTAGATTTAAAAATTTAATGTTTGATCAGTTTAAAATTTAATTTGCTGTCCAATTTTTAATTGAAAATTTTAATGTGACAATGAGATAATCAGAGGGGGAGAGAGAGAGAGAGAGAGAGAGGAAAAACAGAGCCAGGGGTGTATATGCAAGTTTATAGCAGTGGAAGGTCACAAGGAAGGAAGGGTTTCTCAAGCTTACACAAGAGTTTAGAATATATAATGCTATTTGTGATCTTCCTAAAGTGTGCATTAAATTGATTCATGAAAAAGAAAGGAAATATCCAGATGTATAGGAAATATTTTATTTAATCCTATTCTGAAACTGATAATCTTAATTTAAAGATGTGCTTTGCTATTTAAAATTTTAAAATTAAGAAATAATATAAGAATAATTTTATATAAGCATATAAAAAGTAAGTTTAATTCCAAGCTTCTTGTAATTTAATAGATTCTGAGATCTATAGAAAATATATCTTAAACATATTTTAGCCCTCATTTTCCTTATGATCCATTCTGCATTTTTTAAAATACTTTTGACATTATTGAACATTAGTTTTTCATCTACAAATATGAAATAAATCAGTAAAACTTAGGATAATGAAGGAATTTCAAATGTTTTTAATGATTTATAAGCAGAGTGGTTACACTTTTTTCTTCATTATTAATAAATGAATATTTGTACATAAAAGTCAATTAAGCAAGTGGATTTTCATACACAATCCTCTTAACAGTTAATTTTATTTTTCCCAATGATTTAAAAAGTTCCCCTTTTCTGACTTGAACAAAGTATTTTATGTGCATGCATGAATATACCACAATGAATCTTACTGTTATATATAATTATAATGCACCAATTAAAAATTAAAATAAATAGATAATTCAAAATGTTCTCCTTTCCATCTGCTCACTTCTTCACCACAATAAGGTTTATTCTGTTAAAAGACAAAACATCTTTCTATTTTTACTTAAAAGGATCTGTATTCATATAGGGGAAAATGATGACGCCCTACCAATAAAAATAATTTCATTAATCCATTTTCTTTTTCAAAGTTGTGTTTTGATTCAAGTACTATGTGTACTATTCAAGTATTATGTGTCAGGAGCCATTCTTGTCCTGAGGGGCATGCAATTTAAATTATGTTTCTATAGGACTTACCTAAATATTAATTTTTGTATTACAAGTAGTTAAAGGCAAAATAAATTCACCAGAAAGGTAAACAAACTAATGTCAGTGACATAAAAGGAAGGAAACTGGGGAAATAGAGTAAAATAAAACTGGGAAAGCAGCAGACCTGTGTCTAGTTAATAGGCCCAGAAATCATTTAGGCTTTTTAATTTCTGTTACCTTCTGTTTTTAAGATTTTCAAAACTGTCCTTTCCAGAACAAAAATTCTTGAAAATTCCACAGTCTTACTTCCTAGTTATATAATTAGTATGCCCACATAATATATTTTTGCAGTGTTAGGTTTTGTTTTCCTTGGTTTTGTGGTTCAGAGGGAAGTGAGGAGTAAAGGTGTGAGGAATGGGTTCAGAGGTGTTGAAAAGCCATTTCTCCTCTTCCCATTAATAATCAGTGATCAGAGGGTTTTCTCCATTTGGAACACACAAATAGATCTTCATTAGTTTTTTGTGACCTGAGAGTAATGTGAAGAAAATATTATCTTATTTTTTGTTGTACACGCCAGTATTGAGTACAATGCTTGGCACATATATTTCAGTAAACTATTTGATTGTTCTTCAAATTTATTTGGGACTCATTTCCAATGAACAAGTTATCTCCTAGCTGTTTGGGTCTCCTCCACTTCACTCAAATAGATTTTATAGCATTTCTAAAGACTTCATTTTGCGTAGAAATATTTTATTCATTTTCTAGAAAGACACTTCGTATTTGCAGCAATGTCAATAAGCATAAATACATTTATAGCATTTAATTCTGATACGCCTTCCTAAAAATAAGTCACTGTGATACAGATTCTTAAGATGACTTCACTCCTACCATAACACTTGGTGTAATTTCACACTTCTCTCTGTCTCATACAGAAATATTAGAGTCTCTTTTCATGTAGTAACACCTACGAGTGAATCATTTATTCCACAATAGACATAAAAGAATTTTGCCAAGTGAAAAAGGTACAAATGTAAACCACAGGATCTAATAACTTAAATCTGGAGAACAAATTTGTCATTGAAGTGAGAAACTCCCCTTATCTTCTGTGATCGTGCCTTAGGCGGAAGGAGTTGAGCATCGCCAGTGTAGCACTAGATGAACAATGAGAAGATGGCCCCAAACCAGACTAATTAATATTGCGAAAATAGCATAATTTCAAGTTTAAAAATGCAATTATAACTTTATTAGAACACACTATATGTATACATATACATACACATATGTACGTATATTCACATTTTTAATCATATATTTTTAAATAAGACAAACGTAACTGTGATAATTTATGATTAGGTATTTTTTACAGGAAAGTATCATGAAATTATTAAAAGTATTCCATTTTTAAAATTTTTTCAATAGAAATTGAAGTTAGTATTACACTTATTCATATATTACAATCATTATTATCCTTAGTAATAAACATCCCCCTGGATAATTTTTACCCAGTCAAATTTGATTCCTTAAGACAAATTCTTTTCTGCATAAACACTTTCACAATTCCTGAAATGCCATTCCATGATTAACAAATTATTCTACGTGCTAAATTTCTTTGCTTCACTGACTACTCCCTATAATCCCCGGAATAACTAAAACATAGTTCTTTCCTCGGGATATGATTTTTCTCTCTCTCTCTCTTGTTTTTGGTACCAGGGATTGAACTCAGGGGCTCTCAACCACTAAGCCACATCCCCAGCTCTATTTTGTATTTTATTTAGAGACAAGGTCTCGCTAAATTGCTGAGGCTGGCTGTGAACTGGGGATCCTCCTGCCTCAGCCTCCTAAGCTGCTGGGATTACAGGCATGCACCACTGTACCTGGCTCAGGATGATTCTTTAGGGCCTTCTCACATAAGGGTTTTTCATTCTTCCAAGAATTCAAGATAACTTCTTGGTTGAGGATTCAATCTTTGCTATCCTTGTCATTGTGGACTATTACTCTCCATGGCCTTGTAAAATTGTCTTACTATTTTGAGGTTCATATAATTCTATTGTCCTTGCTCAATGCTAACCTTACAGCCCCCATGGTTATGCTCCCTATTTGTTGAAGACTTTTGAACTTCCTTCCCAAACTCCTTTTCCACTCCAAATCCTACATTTGCCCTAGGTAGCATCAGTGCCTTGTGGTATATACACAACATCCTAGTCATTTATTTCCTGGATGTTCTCATCTGTATAATCTATTCAAATACTACTCTCATATCCCCACCCTGTATTTGTCATGACTGGAAATGATTCTATCTGAATCATGACTTTGGATTTCTATCACTGTTTTGAACTTCCTTCTTACAATCTTGCTTCTAATGGCCCAAAGTTTTTTAACTTATTTATTATTATAATTTTTAAATTCCTTATATGAATCAGCTGCCACTCTCAATATATGTACATACACACACACACACACACACACATTTGTACACATATCCACACACATCTTTCTTTCTCTTGTGATCCTTAGGTTCCTCATTTAAACTAATTCTTTATTGGTATCATGAATTCCATTAATTTCTCTTTCATCATTCACACTGTTCCAAGGTCTCCATCTTCTTCAAATTTCTAGTTCTCATCACCTGCTGTCTCTTCTTCTACTACTTCAAAAAGATAATGTGGCTGATCAATCAGATAAAATGCCTTCAATTTCCTCACATTAAACCAACAAACCTATCTTCTTAGATCTTTACTCATATTCTCAAGAGGACCCTAGAGTTGTACAAATTCCCCCAATTTATTAGATTGAATCAGATTAAAATGTCAATATATGACCTTTTCTTTTCTTCCTTTGGTAGAGCATATTGAGCCCAGGGGCACTTAACCAGTGAGTTACATTCCCAGCCCTTTTTTATTTTTATTGTTTTTATTTTGAGACAAGGTCTGGTTAAGTTGCCAGGCTGGCTTCGAATGTACAAAACTCCTGCCTCAGCCTCCCACATTGCTGGGATTATAGGCATGTGCCACCATACCCAGTTTATATATGACCACTTTTAACCTACATAGAAGATAAATTTCACATCAGTGAAACTCATAGTTTGCAATTCATGAACATTAAAAATTCTGTGCACTCAATTTTCCTCCCAACTTCAGAATATCTGATGGTTAGTTTTTATTATATAAAGTATATTTAAAACACCCTGAACCACAAAAAAATAAATTTCCCTATCAACTTCCCTATCAACTTCACATTCATATATTACTTGTCTCCTTCTTCCCACCCACAGTAAAACTCACTTAAAAAGTGTTGTTACCCACTGTTCCAGCTCCTCATTTTTAATTTTTTCCTGACCATATTTTACTATTTTTTTTTTTTTGGAACCGAGGATTGAACTCAGGGGTACTCAACCACTGAGACACATTCCAGCCCTATTTTGTGTTTTATGTAGAGACAGAGTTGCTTAGTGCCTCGCCTTTGCTGAAGCTGGCTTTGAACTCATGATTCTCCTGTCTCAGTCTCCCAAAGTGCTGGGATTACGGGCATACACCACTGCACCTGGCTTATTTTTACTATTTTTTTTTCCCCCATTGGATTTCTATTTAGAATTCTGAGGACAGACCCAACAGAACAGCTTCCTGAGTTCTGTTTACAAGTGAACTAATTCTCTTCCCCAAAAGGCTTTAGCTTCTTCAAGAGGAATAATCATTTCCTGGCCTCCTCATTTTTTGAGGTGACCTAAAGGTCACTGCCCAGACAGTCAGTGTTCTCACTATCTTGAGACATATACCAAGTGACCCAGGCCTGCCTCTCTCTCATAGTCTGCTGGGCAGCTCCAGCAGAAATCCTTAGTTGCTGTGGCAACCCCCTCCCCACACACAATACTATTTAATTTTGACCATACATCACTTGTATGAGTTTAGAGTTCTTTCAAATCTACTGAAAATAATAAAATTATATCTTAGTTTAATTCTGCTCAGCAAAACTTATTCCCATTTCACAAGCTTCTGTTATTCTAATGTGCCTTTTTGGAGTGGTGATTTTGCATTAGAACCCATGCTGCACAGAGGAAAGTGTTAATACATAGGAGATATGGAATTTAGGTGGGATCTATTAGTTATTGCTTTTACTTTCTTGGGAAAATTTCTTTAGCCTCATCAGCCTCAAATGGAAAATGGGCATAACAATATTTAGCATACAAACTTCACATAGTTGGATAAGCGAAGAGTTATGGAGCACGTTAAGTACTTTATAAACTGTGAAGTTCTTCATAAATGAAAGCTACTAATTATCATTGTTATTATTAGTAGTACAGCCTGTGCTTCACCTCTATACCTCACCTTTTGTTCTCCCAAACTTGTTTGAAATAAGGTGGGGCAATCTTGAGTAAAAGACCACTCCCTACATTTTCTAAGGCCCTAAGACACTCTAAAACCACTCTTATGAGACTCTTATTACACCATGCAAATGTATCAGGCAGAAAGAGTTCATAACAATTAGGATAGCTTATCAGATATATGCAAATGCTGTTTATGTTTAGCTGAGATGACAGTCACCCTCTGGCTGGTATCTTGTCAATAAAATGCAAGGGTGAGTAATAGGAAAGTGAGGATAAGAGAATTCTCTAGACAGAGATCCCTGGATTATAATGTTGACAGGAAACTCCAAAATGAAAATGATTTTTTTACATGGCTCAATCATCTTGATCAGAGAAGCTAGCAACTATTGACCATTTTTCAAACCATTGCATTCTGTTCCACGGGGTCAGTCATAGCTACTTCTTTAATCAAGTCTAATAATTGCTAACATTGAGGGAACACTTCCCATCTCTTCTTTCTAACAATAGCTTTGTAGGGATCCTCTCCATTTTTACCCAATGATCTCAGGCACTGATATGTGAGGCTAGGTCACATCACTTGTGAGTACTAAGGAATCCTGTCTGAAAATAACCCAGGTTTTTCCTATCACATACACAACCTCTTGGAGAGCTACCCAGGCTGCTGCAACTACCCTTAGGAAAAAAGTAACATGGGAGATATCTTGCTTAATTTCTCTTCAACATTATGTGAGAATTGCTGAATTGGATAAAAGAGGCTGAATATCATGTAAAAAAATATTTATTTTCCCCAGAACCCATTGTTAATTAGAATAGTGTATTATCTCAGTGTCTTCAAACATCTTTCTTAAATGTCTGGCACATGAGAGTGCTCAATGTTCTGTAAATCCAACATACAATATAGGACTTATACTGTATTATATAATTGAAATTTTCTGCAGAGTAGGTATTAATTGTTCTCACCATACACACATAAAAATGGCAACTCTGTGGAGCTACACACATGTTAATTAGCTTGTTTGTGGTAGTAATTTCACAATGTATACATATATCAAACATCACATTATACATCTTAAATATATACAACTTTTGTCAATATCTTAATGAAGCTCAGCAGGAAAATATAAAAGGAGTAAATAGGCAACTATCAGTCTTGTTCTTGCTGAAAAGATAACATCAACCTAGAGAACATTCCTAATATGAGAGATCACACACAGACAACAATATGCAGATCAGCGGAATATCCAGAAAACTATCTGGGCAATTAAGAGAATGTGAGAGCTTTTCATCTTAATAATTCTTGACTTCCCCTTTTCAAAGTAACTCAGAACAAGTGCAGGAGGATAAGACTGGAACCCAGGCTTTTCACTCTCTATCACTGAACTGATAGTTCAGTGAACTGATAGTTCAGTGAAGTATCAGTAACTTCAATGAACTAACTAGAATTTATGTCCACATGGACAAAAAAACTGTGCTCACCGTTACTGTAGTAACAAGAAGAGAGACAGAGAACACAGGCACAGAAATAAGGTACACAAAAAACACATGTGTTCATAGGAGTTGTACATGCTCTGCTCTGATTATTTCTATTCTCTCAGTGAAAAGAAATCAAGTTCATCAGCTGAGGGTGAGAATGAAGGAAGGAGTTTTGGAGTTTTGAGAAGGGAAGGTATAAAATAATGGTTACTGAAATTAGGAGAAAGAAAAAACTAAATTAGAATGATGACCAGGAAGTACTGAGGGAAAATTTGAGGTTAGTTGTCCTGAATTTAAAATAAGACATCAGAATACTTACGTACTGTTTCCCAACCACATTTGTGCAAAGGCAAAACAGGTAGATAGTTGTATTTAACCAGTGTTTAGGTTTTGTTAGATCATTATGGCCACATGAGAGACAGTTGTGGGTCTGAGGTTGCATGCCAGAGAATGAGCATAATGAGAGCCCGTGGGATTTACTCTAGGAAAGAAGAATGATGCTCACTTGAGAGTAATGAGAGAGTGCAAAGGTGGTAGGGTCAGTGTGTTAAAGGCCCACGACAACTGCAAACAGGGTATAAGGTATTAAGCTGGAAGGATGGGAACCAGGTAAAATTTACTTTATGGAAAAATCACAGGTATTGGTAATGACAAGATAGAGTGCATAACTATGGGAATGAGCCGCTTAAAGTAGAGAGAGCAAGCTCAGTGACACACATACACAGAACAGAAGACAGAACATGACCAATGTGATAATAGGAAGAGCAAGAAAATAGCAGGAAACTTCAAAAGAGTTGTTAACTGTGGGGGATCCATGAAAGGATATGGTTCTTAAATAAGGAAAAGGCATTAGCGCAGCACATGGAAAGATTTCCAGACATGCTAACGCAGGCAGCTGGGGAAAGAGGAGAGCCAGTATTTTAGGTGGAGTAGGTGGTGTGAGCAAAGCACTAGGTTGGGTGAATATAAAGAACAGAATAGCACAGGTAAAGGGAAGCACTACACATTAAGAGCACTAAGGTCAGTTCAACTCAGCAAATGAACTTTCTTTTAAATATGTAAATTACATCATCATTCTCACACATATAAAGCTACCCAATGGATTTCTTAAAATTAGTATCATCTTGCCTTTACTTCTCAGAGCCCCTGTGATCTGATCCTTTGGTGCCCACTTTCTCCACCCTTCCTGGAACTCACTGTAGTCCAGCTACATTGGCTTCATTTCCTGCAGAAATTTAACAAGCTCACTCTTGTCCAGCTCTCAGAATTTACTGTCACGTGGTTGCTCTTTCCTCAGCTTTTCTTAAACCTATTTCTTCTCAATTCATCTCTCAGCTCAAATGACATTTCTTCACGGATGACTCTGCTACCCAGTCAAACACCTCATACTCCCATTCCCCAGCCTCTGGTTTCAGTCACACATTAATCAGTTTTATTTCCACATGTCAAAACTGATTACTTTTATTTGTTCATTTTGTTCTCCTCTAGTAACCATGAGATCCATGACAGCAGAGATTTGTCTGCTCTTTATGACAGTTTTCCCAGCAGTGATAACAGTTTTTAGTACATAATGAGATCTCTATAATTATTTATTGTACTTTCAGGTAAAAAAATTTACAGCCTACATAATGAGAACATAGGGTTTTGAATAAGAAAAATCACATCATCAGAATTTATATTTGAAAGATAATTCAATTAGCAACAACACTGTAGGATGTATTGGAGGGGAGGTTATCTGGAAATTGAGACACTAGTTAACGTCTCCTATAATTGTCCAGAGGAAACATATTGCATGTCTGAGGTAGGAAGAGTTAGGGAAATGCAAAGACACAAAGGAAAAACAAGTCAGAGATGGACTGATAAAGTGATGGAGAACTGGAGAGGGAGATGTCATATGTTTCAAGGTTCAAGAGCAGGTAATCTGGAAACATGAATAATTCTATTAAGGCCTATTTTTGTTGTAAAATCTGTAACTAAAAAGGAAAATAAAGGGAGAATGGAAGAGGAATAAGAAACGTGATCTGAGAACAAATGAACAGAGTAAGGTAGAAAGAATATAAGTACAAGTCAGAAGAAATAGAAGAAAAGACAGATGAAAACCTCTATGGAACAGCAAGAGGAAAGAAAAGATTGGCAAGGATGTGAAGAAATTATTACATTTATACATCATTGAAGGAAATGTAAAATGATACAGGCTCTTTGGAAAAAGCCTAGCAGTTCCACTACAAGTTAAACTGAATTATCCTGTGGCCAAGAAATTCCACTTAGATTTATATTCTAAAGTAATGAAAACATGTATCTGTACAAACTTTAACATAAACATTTATAGCAACATTATTCATAATAGCCAAAAAGTGGAAACAACCCAAATGTCTATCCATTGATGAATAGATAAATAAAATACAGAAAATCCATAAAATGGAATATTATTTGGCAATAAAAACAAAGTAAGTCTTCATACATTCTACAACATGGATGAATTTTGAAAACTATGTTAAATGAAAGAAATTAGATATAAAATACCACATATTTATGTGCTCCTGTTAATATAAAGTGTCCATAATTGAGACAGAAAGGATAGTGGCTATCTAGGGTTAAGGTAAATGGGTAGTGACTATTAATGACTATGGAATTTCTACTGGGGGAGGTGAAATACTAAAAACTAGATTATGAAGTCTGGCATGGTAGCATGTACCTGTAGACCCAGCTACTAACGAGGCTGAGGCAGGACGTTGTGAATTCCAGGCCAGCCTGCACAACACGACAAGATCTTGTCTCTCAAACAATAAATATAATAATAAAACTAAGAAATATAAAAAAAAAGATTGTGGTGATGATTACACAGCCTTGTGAATTTCTTGAAAGCCACTGAAATGTACAGCCCTATAGTTATAGAAACAAGATGCACAGCTTCTTAGAACCCAAAACAAAAGAAATACATGAATTATATCTCAATAAAGTTGCTAAAGAAATAAAAGAAGGAAAAGGAGAAAAGAATAGAAGAAAGAAAGACAAAAAGGAAGAGACAGAAGCCTCTGGAGGCTCAAAGCTATTCACTGAATGTAAAAGCTCCCCACAGCTATTATTCACTGGAGTTGTCAAATCCATGATCTGTCCTGGTCCTTCCTTTCTCGGCATTTGTGTGAATACTCCAGCAGTTTCAAATACTTCTTTCAAAAGTTCTTTCTCACTCAAAGAAGACCTTGACTGATTTTCTTTTCAAGCTTCAAATTTTAATATTTAAATAAAAACTATTCCCAACTGTTTCAACATTCAAAACAAGCCCTGCTTTCTTATAGAGATTGTAATTTATTGCATAATGGCAATAGGACAAAAGGTTTTTAAGGATGAATGAAGCTTAATAGAAAACATTAATAAGAAAGCGGGAAAATCCACCCCCCCCTTGCAAAGAACAAAACTAAACTAAATAAAAACAAGCAATATTGGCAGAAATGCTGGAGAGGAACTGAACAGTCATGATGTCTTTAATAGTTTCTGTCAATGGCATGTACATTCTTTTTGATCCTTGTTGGGTTTTTTTTTTTGTTTTGTTTTTTTTTTTTTATTAATTAAGCCACTCGGCCATGCTTTATTGGAAGGTGAGCCCTCGGACCATCTCCCCGTCCATCAGAGCAGGTCGGGAGAAATGGCACTGGATCTTTTGTGCACAGAGAATTTCAAGAAAACCCGGTCAGGAAGGGGAGGGCTCGGGTACAGGAAGAGAAGGCCATACCTTGTTGGGTTTTAAATCTCTCAATCCTCTGAACTTCCCTTAGACTATTTTCTTAAGATGATTCTAATAAATTTGCATAAATGCACAGAGGATTGGGGTAGCATTACTCTTTGGCTTTGATTATTCCCTTTTGAACTCTTATCTACTAAGACACCAGTTATTTTAATAATATTTCAATTATGACATGAGTCAATTTTTCAGTTATGAAACATTATGTCTTTCTTATTTACATAATGTGGGGCTCTGAAAACAAGGTACGCAGCTTGCCAGAACATGAAAAGTAAAAGAAAACACAAGTTTCATTTAAAACAAGTCTCATTCACTCTTTTTCATGACTTTTAGTGTTTGTGCCTACATTACCAATTTTATGAAAGTCTCATTGTATTCCTTTATTCTTCATCTCTAAATCACTAGGTGACAGCATTTTGGTTAAATAAAGCATTTGAAAATCTCCAGGAGATAGAACAGATGCTAGATTTATCTAACGAAACAGAATCTGAAGATGTACCTTGGTAAAAGATAGTAACATTGAAAGCGAATGACACACTGAAAAAGCAAGAAGAGTTCTTTTTATTCTGCTGAGGTTTGGCTCTACAAACACAAACCTTGAGAGAGTATAGATAATGAACCACTTGGAATTTAAATGAAGGTAGAGATGGGATTAAAAGGAGAATGCTTTTCAAAAATGCTTTGACTCTGCCAGTGGATAGTTTTTGTCCTGCTCATTTTCATGGTGATAGGAAGACCCCAATGTAAGGATGAGGTCACACATCATTTTTCTTTTTTTGTGTATCGGAGGTTATGCTAAGGCTAGATTTCCCTGTGCTACATTGAACCCATTTAGTCTTCTCACTGGCATAGTCTGACCAAAACTAAATGCTTGGAAATGGAAGGATTAGAGGAAGGCAAAAGCTAAGAAGGAAAGAAAAGAGAATTGTTCTTTAATGATTTTTAAGAATAAAATTGATAATTGCAACTTGATTCCAGATAATCAAGTTGATTCCAGATAATCAAGTTGATTGCTTACTTTCATTTTTCCTCCTGCCATAGAAGAAGAAATTTATCTCCAGTAAAACTCTGATTTTGTGTTACAAATAGCTTATGACAGTCTCCTACTTTACTGCACATTCTTTTATTCAGTAGACAAATATTTACCAAATACCTAAGAGGCACACACTTCCACCTGTCTAGAACAGCCATTGAAATTAGTCACTGTTTAAGTTAAACCTAGGTTATTATTAAAAACAAATAGAGAGGAAAATATTTTATTTAAAAATAATTTAGAAATAGATATTTTGGAGTGTCTCTGCATGGTTAAGGAAATAAACCGAAACATTTTCTCACTTGTGACACCTAAGACTGTAATTTAGTCACAAGGATATTTCTGGTGTTAGAAGCATAATAATTCTACAGCTAACCACATCCTTTGGAAGATGTAAATGTTGTTGCAAACTAAGCTCCCTCTTTACGAATTGTTTTCTATATCTGACTCAGAGAGGAAGACATTGAGAAATTGGGTCCGGCATTTTTAAACTCTAAGTTAGTCATTGTTTTAGTCAGCTTTATTACTGCTGTGACCAAAAGACCTGACAAGAATAGTTTTAGAGGAGGAAAAGTTTAGTTGTCACGGTCACGTCTCAGGGGTCTCAGGTCCATAGATGGCCCACTCTATTCCTTTGGGCCTGAAGTGAGGCAGAACATCATGGTGAAAGAGTGTGGCAGAGGAAAGTTCAGGCCGTGGCCACCAGGAAGCAGAGAGAGACTAAGCTTAGCTCACCAGGTTCAAAAATCTAGACCCCAAAGGCACGCCCCCAGTAACCCACCTCCTCCAACCCGTTTAAGTGGATTCATGTGCCTGTTAAGGCTCTCACAACCCAATCATTTCACCTCTAGACTTTCCTTGGTTGTCTCTCACTTGAGCTTTTGTGGGACATCTCATATGGAAACTATAACGGCTATTATATCCTCTAAAAAGGAAATATTAGTTGTTCTCTGGAATTCTCTTGGAAATTTTGTGCAATTCTGGTAGCAGTTTGTGCACACTCTACATAGTAATTCTTAATAAATATGTGTTGAGCTAGCTAATAAATAAGTATACTGATTGTTTACCTACCATCTCATCTGCATATTCTGTTTTCTTGAATCTCTTCTAGGTTCTCATGTCACCTTGTCTTTGCTTATGCCGTTCCATCTTCCTGAGGTCCATGTCAGCCTTGCCAGTTAATTCCTCCTCATCAGCTTTCAAAACCCAGTTCACCTGACAACTTCTCTAAGCCAAAAACCATTTGTATCTACTCATCTCTGATAGCATTTTGGGCATAATTCCACAATGACACGTAGCACTTTCATTATAGTAGTTATTTCATGTGCCTAGATTATACATCCTTAAAGATATGAGAATATATCTTTATCATTTTGAATCCGTAGCAGATGATTAATTGGCATGCGGAAGAAACTCACTAAAGATCCACTGAATGAGTTCATGATTGCTTTGGCTTCCATTAACAAAGGAGATAGGTATTTTCATCAGCTCTTGCCTGTGCCCAGCTTCATTCCCACTCTTCTTAAGACATTCAGATTTGCAGATTGTAATGTTTTTGTTTTGCCACTAACCAAAAAGTTGTAGGCCAGGGTGACTCTAGATCTTTTCAGAAACCCAGCTGAACTCACAGTTAGCGCTGACTACTTAGCAAAGCTCCAGTTGATGGTTCTGGGATAGAAGACTACCTATGAATTCCTCTTTGCCCAAACCCAAGGGCATTAGAGACATTTTCACCCCTTCAAAATTGTCGTTGCCTAAAGAAGTAACTCAACTGATTTCTTCAATTATTTACTGGGACCTATGTTCCTCTTTACTACTACTAGGCATTATTAATCCCAGAAAAAGTAATTCCTTCTTGTTTATGTATAATTTTAACAGAAGAACCAGAACTTTGAATTCTCAGAATGCTATTTCTATTTTCCCTATGGTTTATATTTCACTGGATAACCCATATTAGCATTATGCTAGCCTGCCTCAACTCCATAATTGTTCAGATTTTTCTTTTAGACTGTGGGCCCTGACACTGGCATGGGGCAGAACTTTGTCACATTACCCTGTTTCCACAGGGTCTCCAAAATGTCAGTCAATTTGCTTACTACTTTGTTGTTTTTTTTACCACATAGGAAATAGTAGTCACTGATACTATTATTGTCTTAATATTTTTTAAATTGATTTTTTATGCTTACTCAAATAAATGTGACCTTATCCTAAGCAATCTCATCTGTAAAAATCACAAGCTTGAAATGTAACCCTATGTGATAGATAACTCATCATATCATACCAGAGTACCTGGGTCCATGTCTCAAATTATCACTATTTGCTTGTTTGTCCATAATACCAATAACTTTTTCTTGGTTTTGCTAGTTATTTTTTATTTATTTATCTATTTATTTATTTATTTATTCTACTTAGGTATACATGATAGCAGAATGCATTTTGATTCATTGTACACAGAGGATAAGTTTTCATTTCTCTGGCTGTACGTGATATAGAAATTGCTAGTTATTTTTTTCATCAGAATTTTATTTTCTTAAATTTCCTCTATGTTAGATATTCTTCATATGCATCACAGATTGTATGTCCTATAAATGTGAGCTATAGGTTTAAGTATAAAGATATGAAAGAAAGCTCTAAAAGCCCAATATATCTGGTTTTGCCCATATTTAACTAGGAGGTTTCAGTAATCTCTGGACTTCTGTCTATTCATGTTAGAATGAGAAGAGTGACTGAGATGCTCTTGTTTCCTGGGGTTTATTGTGATATGAAGCATATGGCTCAAATATATGATATTAGTGTGCTTAAAAAAATACTAAATTTCACAACATTATACTTGTAGTTTAAAAATCATTTCCTTATTTATCTGACCAGAAGGTATGTGAAGTAACAGTTCATGGTAGTATAATGTTGACTTTCTAAACTCATAAAGTTAAGTGTCAGTTCAATTTCTCATAAATTTTTTTCTAATATTCTACAGAATAACACATCCAAATGTTAACAAGTATAATATGAATCAAGAATTCCAGAAAACAAGATTCTACACAAGAAAGAATAATCACAAAGTCCTATTTGTTTTTAATATGTATCTCTTTCTCAAAAGACCAGGGATATTGAGTGGAAGAAGAAGTTCACTGAAACCATGGGTGATTGCCATTATTATCACAACTGTCGTGTTGGCTCTAGCAATAATTATTGGTCTCCTTGTTTATTTTTTGGCATATGGTAAGCATCTATCCCATTATAATAATTTGGAAATATGAAGACTCTATTTCAAAACCTTAATATTTTCTAATATTTCAGAATGAAATTTGCATTTGAATAATTTTACAGAAGGAGAATCATGAGTTCAAAGCCAGCTTCAGAAAGGGCGAGGCACTAATCAACTCAGTGAGACACTGTCTCTACATAAAACACAAAATAGGAATGGGGAAGTAGCTCAGTGGTTGTGTGCCCCTGAGTTGAATCCTCAGTACCAACAAAAAAAAAAAATTGAGAAATAATAATCCTAATGCATAAAAATTATTTCTAGCACTTAAAATCTAGTGTGGTTCATACAATATTCTCTCTCAAACAATGCACATATTTACATGTTATATTATTATATTATATTATTACATGTTATTGTTATGGTATAATAATACTCAATATACTGATAGTAAAAAACTGTTTTAGTAGAAATGTTAACTTCGAGGTCAATTTATGAGATATTCCAACATTAATTAGTAGCTTAAAAGTATGAATGATCACAAACAAGTGTCAGGATACAACTTAAAACCCTGGTGACTATGAAAACATGATCATAAAAAAGGGTTGTGTAGAGATATTTACCATAGTTATTGAATGCTTAATATTTAGGGATTCATCAATTATCTGACTGCCTCAGTTTGCTTAGTGTTGCTATAACAAAATATCTGAAGCTGGGTACTTTAAAAAGAGGCTATTTTGGCTCACACTTCTGGAGGCTAGATTGGGTGACTACCTGGCAAGGGACCCTCGGTTACATCACAACATAGTGGACAGCATCAGGATAGGAATATGTGTAAGAGGTGAGTAGTACCTGCAGAAGAGGTCACATGGCAAGAGAGGAAGCAAGAGACAGGGAGGGGCTATTCTTGATCCTTTGTAACAACCCACTTTCACAAGAATTAATCCACTCCTCTGAAAACTAACCCATTCTTCAAGACTAGAACCAATCTCTTCACAAGAGCAGTCATGACCCAATTGCCTCCCTCTAAGCCCCACCTCTTAGAGGTCCTCCCATGCTTCAGTACTGATACATTGGGGATAAGATTTCCAGCACATGAATCTTTGTGGGATAAATCATATCCAAACCATAACAATGATTTTTTTTTGTTTTCATCCCTTATACTTATGTATATACAGCTTGAATAAACTAGACATAAATATTTGGTTTCTGTTTTTTCTTCCAGATCAGAAGTCTCAGTATTACCAGGCCTCCTTCCGGATTCCCAATATTGAATATAATCCTGAATTTTCTGTAGAACACTCAAAAATTAGGACTAATCTGAAAAATAAAATCAATAATGAAGTAAGTCTGAGCTTTCCTGGCAGCATTGCTACCCTGGAAATTTTGTTTGGTGTGATGCAGGGTGGAGGACAGGGCAGAGTAGAGAACATTTTATTTTAGAAAGCAATACATTGAATTGGAGACAGCTCAACTTTTTAAGTCAGAAATATCTGGATTTATATTCCAATTTTGTAATAGCGAGAGGCAAATTGAGAGTGTTTAACTGGGTTGCCAATTAAAATAATCAATACCCAGTTACATTTTAATTATAGGTCTTCCTGAAAATATCTTCATGTAGTATTTGAAACATACTTGTAGTTTAAAAATAATTCCTTATTTATCTGAAATTCAAATTTAACTGTATTTTTATTTCCTAAGTCAAGCAACTCTAACCAATTTTATCTCAGGAAGTCTAGAAAAAAAAATACATTGAACAAAAAATAATTGCACCCAGAGACTTAAACACATAAGTCTAACAGAAAAACCAATAGCTAGAATACAAAATAAATTATGAGTCATCTAAAAACAACTGAATAATTTAGGCAGATACAACACTACTATTTATTATTTAAATATTAAATTTAAACAATACCACATACTACTTATTAAGAACCTTCTCTGCGTTTGACCCTGACACACTTCCCATTAGGCAATTTATATGGAACATCTACTCCAGAAACTATACCAAGGAAAAATAAAGACCAGCTAGCTTTTCCACTGAAGATTTTAGCTATATCCACAGCCTCTACTGAACCCAGCAATGATCAGAGATGAAAGATCATTCCTGCCAGGTTCAAAATATTTCTTCAGTCATTTCACAATCAGAAGCAGAAGCTGATGAAATGAATTGAAGAATGTAACTAAGTAGAATGTCTTTTCAAAACCAAATCCTAAGGAAATTTTGATTAGAGAAGAAAAAAAAGCAGTGTAGCATTTGGAATATTTTGCTATGTGAAACTATATATTGAACACAAACCCTTGGAGTCAGAAACATCTAGATTTATATTCCAATCTTATCCTGTCACTCTAACAACTTTAAAAAAGCGACTTTAACTCCTCAATTTTTCAACCCTAAAGTGGAGATAAAGTCACCCACCTCTCAGGGCTTTCTGAGGATAAATAGAAAAAGCACAAAATATCTTAATTAATGTTAGCATCTGTTTCCGGTGCTCTCACAAAAATTTCATACCTCTTTTCTAGAGCACTTAACATTTTACAGTAACATTATTATTGTAGATGTCTATACCCCTTCTGAACTTGTGAATTCATTCATGCTGGGGCTGTCTTCTTCTATCTAGTATCTCTGGTGCTTCTTAGTGCCTGTCATACGGTAGAATTTCATCAAAGGGATAACTAATAAGTAAATGATCAATTCATTATTATTGATTCTGCCCCCTAAAGTGTAAGTGGAGACAATATAGAAAGGGAAGTGCAATAATTTACACCAGAAGTCAGAAAACTCTTTTGTAAAATGCAAGATACTAAATATTTTTGGCTTTGCAATCATACAGTCTTTGTGTAATTACAGCTGTCATTGTAGTGTGAAAGCAGTTACAGAAAATACATAAGCAAATGAATGTGACTATGTTCCAATAAAACTTTATTACGAACACTGAAATTTGAATTTTGTAAAAATGTTGAATGTCAGAAAATATTATTCTTCTGAATTTTTTTCAACTATTAAAAATGTGGAGACCATTCTTAGACCATGGGCAATACAAAGCAATGGCAGGCCAGATTTGACCTTTGGTTATAGTTTACAGACCCCTTATTTAGAGTACTAGTTATAGCTACAGTAAATATTTTCCTAAAATAAGTGGTTAAAAAAAATACCTAAACTGAACTTTATAGATTTTTTCTGAAGTTCAATAATACAGACTATAATAATACTATGTAATAATACTATGTAATAGTATATAACAATAATGTGTATGCATGTTAAATACGGAAGTGTATATTCCAAAAATATGAATAATAGATTTTTAGACTGTGATTTATAAGTAGTATTAATGCTTTTTATTATAGTTTTATGTATTGATTATAAATATTTTTATAATGAATATGTATTCGTTTTGTCCAACAAACTACATATGTATATATAAAATTGTTTCCTTAAAAAAGTTTCCCCTTATAGTCAAAAAGGAAACACATGACCATTTGTCTTTTAGTAACAATTGATTTCTTAATAAATGTCTCCTCAGCCTGTCCAGTGTGATATTACACATTTCTCTATGAAAATTACATATATTAAATTAGATGAGTAGAAAGCATTTGTTTGACAAGCCTGTTTCACAATGTGACAGCTCTTCTCTGATTTGTGGAATTAGCTATTAAGACTTGGGTTCACTTAATGTTTGGCATATGATCAGTTATTTTCCTGAGAAGCCGGCTTAATGAGCCAATGGTAATACACAGGCTTGTAAGATCATAGGTCTTATACCAAGCTATGGTTTTATGAAGGCAGAGTTCAATCTAGGAATTTGCAACACAGAGAAATTATCTCATGAGGAATCTAAAATAACACACAAGTAGCATTCATAGTTTTATCTAAGTAATCATTTCATGCATTTCTCATGATAAACAATTGATTTTTGAGAAATGTCCAATACATATGCATTCTCTTCTCCTCCTCATTTACCACAGAATCCAAATTAGGCCTAAATTGTTTCATTAAAACCTAAAGCCTGATGCTTTGATCACATCCATCAGACTGTCTGAATGATATTGACTGATGAGTAGGTAATGAGTCCATACATACCAAGCTTTCACAGCTACTCATTCGCTGCATCTCCAGTGCCTTGTACATGTTGTAATGGTTGTTGAAATACTATTTTAATTCAACTTTTTATTTTGATCATCTTTGATCATATGGCAAGTTGTTCAAATATCAATATCCAATTACAGGGATGATTTTATGACAAGATTATGCCCAAATGAGCTCTTTGGGAATAACAATCAATATTGAAGTAAATAACATTTGCATCACACTAGGCTTTAAATAAGCATTTTTGTGATATTTTGAAATGGATGAAATTCACATTTAACAAAATTCTATTTTTTTCTTTCCTCAGATAGATAAGATATTTCAAACTTCCAGTTTAAAGCATAATTACATCAAGTCTCACGCTGTCAACTTTAGGTAATCACAACTAATTTGTATGATGGAAAAGGCAACTTTTCCAAGTTGTTATTCTTTCATTGTTTTATTTGTGGACAGGATCCTAGATACACCAAGAGAAAAACTAGAATAATATTATTAAATTGTTATTCCTCATATACAAAGAATTTATAGTGGGAGTGTTTCTTGAGTAATTATGAAATATATTCTATTGTTGTCTTTTTAAGACTTTAGCATTTTAATTAAAGACTCTGAAAATCACTAAGTACTTCTCTCAAATAGTTGCTAATTTTTTTACAATTAGCAACTATTATTATTTATTATTTTTTTTGATACTAGAGATTGAACTCAGGGACACTCGACCACTGAGCCACATCCCCAGCCCTATTTTGTGTTTTATGTAGAGAGAGGGTCTCACTGAGTTGCTTTAGTGCCTCGCCATTACTGAGGTTGGCTTTGAACTTGCAATTCTCCTGTCTTAGCCTCCCTAAGTGCTGGGATTACAGGCTTGCGCCATGCCCGGCTAGCAACTATTATATTTTTTGAACACTAGTATATATTCACATGTATATAATATACATACAAAATTAGTTGATTAAACAAGCATTTTTGACTCATTTTTCCAGGAAAAAAAATTAGAACTTTTAGAAACTCTCTCTGAATGTCATCAAGTTTTATAAGCAGGGAACAATACAGGAATTAACATCTATTTAATATAGAAAGTGGAAAATTCCTGACAATAAAATGTCTAGAATATTTATGGTGTACTTTCTTAAAGATATTTAAGTGTGAAGGTATAACATAATAATTACTATGGCTATGACCTCACTAATTCTGATGTCTTTGTTTTTTAGGCCAAGTAATGATGGTTTGAAAGCAGATGTACTGCTTAAATTTCAGTTTACTTCTAAAAATGCAGACACTATAAAAAGGCAGGCTGATGACATTTTACACTGGAAGTTGAAATCAAAGGAGAGCTTCTTGAAGAAAGACCCTTCATTACCTTATCTTAGAGGCAAGAAATGCTGCCTTTTTTCTTCTCTTATTATGGTCAATGATTTTAACAATCTTGTCATTTACAGAGAAATCATCTTTATTTCACCTAAAATGAAACCACTTTCTTTTAGGAATCTTAGTGAATTGATAATAAGCAAATTTCCACACAACACCAAAGATTATTTTCCTTCTTCTAGTATGGAAATAAATATAAAAAAAGAATTGTGTGATGATACATAATGGTATTTCTTCCCTCTTAAATAATGTTAGTGGAATTCTTTGGAGTAAGCATGCAGCAGGTACAAACCTACACTCTGCTTCTGATTTTACAATGCTTTCTCCAATCTGAATCCAGAAGTTAAGAGTGGTGTAGACACATGAACTACACATATACGGGAAACGAACATGATGTAGGCTCAAGTGGGGAAAAATCTGACATTTTAGATTACTCTATCATATCCTTCCTACATCATACAGGATAAGATTAGCCCAGGACAAGGAGTTGGCAGGAGAAAAGAGATAGCAGACCCTGACAGGCCCTGTTTCAGGCATAAAGACACTATCTCACTTTAGATACAGACATAAAAAGCTGTGATAAATGACATTGATAAATATTTGAGGTATGAGATTGAACAAAGTTTGTTATAATTCCCAGACGGTTGCAAGCCTATGAATTATCTTCAGAGTTGTCATATTTTACTAAAACTTGTTTAAGTTAAAAAACAAGATTAGAAGTCTGATAGAAAATTACAAGTTACCAATAAATCTTCCTTCAGTACTTTTTCCCAAAACTATCAGAGTGTTAGAGCAGTTATAATATGTTATTAGGGGAGAAAATCATTATATTACAGATTTAGCCAAAGTCAGAAAGAAGAAAAAAATACCTTGAAGATAAGAACTTGAGGTCTCTGTAATGCCCAACATGTAGTCGTGCAGCTGAAACAGAGCACTCTGAATCTATGCACTGAACTTTAGATAGCAGAGATAAACTTCTTCAAGGAAAGGTTTTGTTGAGAAGGTGCAGGTATGTGTGAAAAGTAACTTTATTTTTAATAAATTTAATTTTGATGTTGAGCTCCTATTAAGTCAAATGTTAGAAACATAAATTCCTCATTTCTGAGTCTACCCCCTACCCCTAGGACATTAGAGGGATCTTGGCCCTTCACAATATTGCTGGACAAGGGTTCGTGGGTTTAGGTCTCAGTCATTTGTCCATGTAGGCATCTGCTGATCTCTTTACCGCCAGATCCTCTGTTGTTAGACATCCTCATTCCCATCAAAAGCCCGTCAGAATGGTAATTCTTCCTAATACTTCCCGTGCTTCACAAGGATGCTTGGCTATTTAAATTGCATATTTTTGTTTTATCTCTTCGCAAAAAGCTATAATTCCTTGAATGTAGGAACTATGACTTCTGTAATCACAAGCCCATCCCAAGATTAGAATAGCACTCCACATAGGTTATGAACTCAGTATTTGTAAAATGTTTGATTTTTAACTCTGTAAAGTTAAAACAGTCCCTTGAAAGTAGGGAAAGAAACAAAAGGAGTCTTTTAAAATTAGTAGTGTAAAGAACACTGAGGAATTTGAAATCATTCCTCTTTCCACAGTTTTAGAACTGTATTAAAAAAAAAAAGTGAGATATTTATACTTTAAAATTTTTAAAACAAAGTTGCATTACATTAAGTAAAATTATATCATTTAAATATATGTTATTACTTAGTATACTTGGGGGATTGGTTCCAGTACCTTCCAAAGACCCCAGATACCAAACTCTGGAAATGCTGTAGTCCCTTATGTAAAATACAGTCAGTAGTATTTCCATAGAATCTATGCATATTGTTCCCTATGATTTAAATTATCTCTAGGTTACTTATGTTTTTTTAATTTTTTTTTTAGTTGTAGATGGACGCAATGTCTTTATTTTATTGCTTTGTATGTGGTGCTGAGGATCGAACCCAGGGCCTCACGCATGCGAGGCAAGCGCTCTACCGCTGAGCTACAATCCCAGCCCTCTAGGTTATTTATAATACCTAATACCTTGTAAATAGTATATAAATGTTATACCATGTTGTCTAGGAAATAATGACAAGAAAAAAGTCTGTATATGTTCAGTATAGACACAATATTTTTTGAATATTTTTTATTTTCCATTAGTTGAATCTGCAGATGTGAAACCTGCAGATGTGGAGGGCCTACTGCATATAGTATAGAGAAACCAGTGCATGAAATGCACTGTAGGAGAGACTGAGTGATGGAGGAAAGCACCCTATATCAAGATTCAGAACCTGTATCCCAATAGTAAATCAATAGTATGTTAGGAAAATTGATAAAACTTCATTCTCAGTGTCTGTTTTGCAAAATGAAGATCATAATAACTATGAAAGTACTCATTTAGGAAGAGGTATGAAATTACCCAGAAAAGTCTTAAGGACAAATAAATTGATTTAATATATTTTTTTTATTTACAGATTTTTCTCAGATATCTATCTTTAACAATCTTGAATCTGGGAATTTGGAGATAGTAGTCATTTAAAAATCCATTTTATGTCAATTATGTTGTTCTATGTCATGCAGTGTCTAAGCTCTTCTTCTATCTCTATTAGAATCACCTCAGATCCAAACATCAAATAATCTAAACATCAAATAATCTTTGATATAACTTTTATTCAAAATACCATAATTTAAAAGTTTTTAAGCATTTTACAATAAGATTGCTATTTACAGTTTTCAGTCACTGGAACTTTTACCTTCTAAATTTAGTATTTATCATATTTTATAGCAGCTTTGTTTAACATTAGAATAGATTAACCAAAAACATTAATCTTTAATATTTAATTTGTCTCATTTTGTGGTTTTGTTTTCAAACAAAAACAGTGCTACCTTTTTCAATTGGATTGGATGCTTCACCCACTATTTATCTAAATTTTGTTAGGTAGGAAAATTAATATTTAGTAGAACCGAATGAAATCTTAACAAATCAAAAAAGTTAAAACTGACTAATATTCTAAATTAGGTACTATCAAGAAAAATATTTCTCTTTTCATATATATGCCTCAGTAATATTTTACCATTTTCCCCTTACTTTTTTTTTGGACTACATACACTTGGATTTTCTTTTCAAACAACAATGCTTTTGTAACATTTTTTTAAAATATTTATTTTTTAGTTGTAGGTGGACACAATATCTTTATTTTATTTTTATGTGGTGCTGAGGATCGAACCCAGTGCCTCCCACGTGCTAGGCGAGCACGCTACCACTGCGCCATAATCCCAGCCCCCTTTTGTAACATTTTTTATAAAGAATAGAAAAATAATTCAGACTTTCTACTACTATCCTTTATTTTTTAAATTTTATTTGGAAATAATTATAGATTCATAAGAAGTTACAAAAAAATTTACAGGAAAACCTCATTTACTTGTACCCTTTCCCTTGTATACCTAGAGAAATTTGTAACACTGCATTTGTATATATATATATATATATAAATCAGCTAAACTTTTGTGAGAATTTTGTATCTAAATTCAGGAGCAATAGTAATTTTCTTTATCCCTGTCTGGTTTTGGTATCAGAGTAATACTGAGCTCCCCAAATGAACTAGGAAAAATTGCTTCTTTAAATACTGCTGCAAATTCTTCAGTGAAACTAGGCTTTAAGAATTTTTTTATTACAAATTCAATTTCTTTACCAGTAGGACTATTCAGTTTACATCATCTTTGCAAGTTTTGATAGTTTATGATTTTAAAGCAATTTGTCTAGACTTCTAAGCTATCTAACTTACAAAGTTATTTGTAATATTTCTTAATTAATAATGTATATTATTCTTTCATTAAGCTCTTTTATGATATTCCTTCACTTTACTCTTGACATTGGTGAGTTCAGTCTTCTCTATTTTTTGTCATTTTTCTCAGAAGTTTGTAGATTTACTCAATTTTTTGCAATCTGTTTTTTGTGTGTCATGATTTTTTCTCTATTATTTTTGTTTTCAATTTCATTGAGATTTTTAGCTGGATTCATTTTTATCTTTATTATTTTATTTCTCCTCTTTAAGTCTGTTCTTTTATGTTGCTAGTTTTTTGAAGTAGAAATTTTGAATATGAATATCTTTTTTCATTTCTAATATATAAAACATTCAGTGTTATAAATTTCTTTCTCTGAACTGCTTTATCTGCATTCCACAATAATTGGTATGTTTTATTTTCAGATTCATTCTGTTCTCTGTAATTTTTATTTTCTTTGAGATTTTATTCTTGAACCAATGGACTATTTTGTAGTGTATTTTAATTTTCAAGTGTTTGGAGATTTTCCCACTATTTTTCTGGTTTTGATTCCCATTTTGACTCCATTATGGAAAAAGTAGATGATCTATTCAGTTCTTTTAAATATGTTGAGGATCATGACTCAGGATATGTCTACTAGACAAATATTCCAATGGGTATTTTAAGTATATTCTTGCTCTTGTTGTGCAAAGTTTTTTTAAATTTCAATTAGATATTATTGGTTACTAGTGTTGTTAGTTCTATATCCCTGCAAATTTTCTGTGTAGTAATTCATTAATTGTTGAAATTGGTGTATAATTATAGTTATAATGAATTATAACTATAATTGTGGATTTTTCTGCATTTTTTCATCTCTTTCAGTTCTTGCTTCACTTATTTGGAAGTTGTGTAATTTATAAACATAGATTGTTACATATTCTTAGTGTATTTATCCTTCTATTGTTATGTAAGTTGCCTCTTTGTCTCTAGCAATTTCTTTGCTCTGAAGTTCACGTTATATAATATCAATATAGTCATTCCTTATCTTCCCCTAAACCCAGAAATTGTGTTCATGTTGTAGAATAGGTGGATGAGATCATTCAAGCATGGGGTTTTTTCCCAATGTACTTTTTTTTTATTGGGGGAGGGTAACTACAGATTGAACCCAAGGGTAAGGAGGCAGTGTTGCTGAGGCCCAGCCTCCCAGAGCTGCTGGGATTACAGCCACGTCAGGCCCACAATCCACTTTCTATGGGGCCTGCTGTACCCAGGGAGGCTCTCCTGTGGTGGCTGGATGACCCCTGGGTGAATCTGTGGGGTGCATTCAATACATGCTTCTATATTCTTAACAGTGTATTTAAGAAATTTCAACAATTACTATTGCTGGTAAATTACCAGAACAAACACTTTTTTTCTGTGACTCAAATATTTAGTTAATTGTTATATTTTAAAAAAAGAAACACTAGATTATATTATGCATTTTTCTGTAAAAAAATGGAGGTCTCTTGAGGTTAGCAGATTTGTCAATATATGTACACTAATTCTAGGTTTTCTTGCTTTAGTAATTCCTATAGTGTGTAGTTTTAGGTTTGGACTTAGAAAAGAAAAAACAGTATCCACAATATAGAGTTGCTAGGACAAAAGGACATTTCTGCTGGGCCCTCTCAAGGTTCACTGGTATACCCTGACAGAGATTAAATTTGAGAAAAGCCGTACAAATTTACTAAGGTGCAAAAAGGGAAAATCACAGCATGGAGATGGTGTAGGGGGAATCACAGGAGGGTTCCATGCACACAGCCAGCATGGGGTTCTTGTGATGCAGATGAGGTCTCCCAGGCAACAACCACCTGTGGTCAGTTATCTGGGCCAAGTGTTAGAATCCCAGTTTCTTCTTGCTGTATTTGGAACCCTTCTAGGCAGAAAGGAGGTGGGGGATATAAAATAGAAAAACCCCTGTGCACATCTGCTATTTACTAGTGTAGATAGATACTTTTCTTTTACAAAAGAATTACCTTTCAGAGCAGTTCGTGTGATCACAGAGCCTGACGTTTCTCTGAATATCCAATTTAAAATATGCAAAAGAAATATGTTTGAGGTGGGATATTTTACATTCCTGCAGGGTCACTAAATACATCCTGTGAACTTTTTTTTCAGTGTTGTAGTGAACCTACTGCTTTGCCCACTAAATTATACCCCAAACTTGCCTTAAAAATATACTTTTTACTGAGTTAAAACATTTAACCTTTTTGACATGAATGTTAAAGTTCAGCATAGCTTGAAATGTTTAAGAAATAGGAAAAAAAAAACCACTTCCTTGGTAAAATTTCTTAAGAAATGTTTATTTGCACCATGTTCTGATAATATAAAACAGATAATTTACTTTCATAAATGTATCTAATGTACTAGAATCTAAGAATGTATTGCATTATTCAATATTAATCTAATTTAACATTTACTTGGTATATATACACACATAAATATGCTCCTTAAATTTTTGGAACAATAGTGGACTGTACTTTTGAATAAACATGAACAATTAAAAGAAAAAAAATATATATAGAGAGAGAGTCATTCCTGCTTTTTATGGATTGTTGTTATACTATTTTGTCTCTTTTTTACATTCAGTTTGTGTAGATATGTCTAAAATGAGTTTCTTGTAGATAGCACATAGTTGAGTCATATTTTTCAATTCTTTTCTGCTAATCGGTCTCTTAATTGTCGTATTTAAACTAGTTACATATTAAAATGACTATGGATATGTTAGGGCTTAAATCTTTCACTTTATTATTTGTTTTCTGCTTGTACAGTATCTTGCTCCACAGTTCCTCACTTTTTGCCTCCCTGTGGGTAACTTGAACATTTTTTTACAGTTTCATTTTGATCTACTTGTAATGTTTGTGATTTTATCACTTTGTATAACTGTCTTAGAGACTGACGCAAGTATTATCACATACATATGTAACTAACACAACCTACAGGTATCAACACTGTACCACTTCAAATTAAGTGTAAAAATTTCACTTCCATTTGGGTATCTTGACCCTTTCCACTTTTTAAGTATACTTTTCTTAAGTATTTCTTCACCATACATTTAACACAACATCAATTGGTATTATATCTTTTGTTTCAAACATAAAATATGTTTAAAGAAATTCATGAAATGAAAAATAGTCTTTTATGTTTATTTCTACTATTCATTCTGTGCCTTTCCTTTCTGAAGGTTTTAACCTTCTTCAGTTATCATTTGCTTTTCTGTTTGTAGAGGTTTTCTTAGCCATATTTAAAAGTAGATCTATTAGAAACATTTTACTTCAGTTTCTTTTTGCTCATCTAGGAATATATTTATTTCCTCTCCATTCTGTAAGGATATTTTCACTTGATATAGAATGCAGGGTTGATAGTTATTTCCTTTCAGAACTTGAAAAATACTATGCAATAATTTTGGCATCCATAGTTTCAGATAAGAAAACCACTGTTATTTAAAGTATTGTTCCTTTGTGGATAATATATCATTTTTCTCTGTTTTTAAGAATTTTTTCTTTGTCTTTATTTTTTAGTAATTAGTTATAATAGATATTGAGGTAAATTTCTTTGAATTTATCCTCTTCAGCTTTTTCTCAGTTTCTTGAATCTGTAGATTTATTTCACCAAATTTGAGGAATTTTCAATCATTATTTGTCCCTAAAAATTACTATTTAAATCCCATATTCTTTCTCCTCTTTTTGTAGTTATCTCACTACATAACCCTTAGATCTTTATTATTATCCCACATATCGCAGAAATTTTGTTCATTTCACTCTCAGTCTATTTTTGCTCTGCTCTTCACACTCAGTAAATTCTACTGACTTGACTTCAGGTTTACTGATTCTATTCTCTATCATTTTCCCTGTTCTGTTGGCATAACCCACCAAATTGGTTGGCTATTGCTGTTATTATTGTTATTAGTATTATTATGATGGTTATTATATTTGTCAGTCATAATTTTCCATGGTTATTTATTACTTTGATTTTTTTGTTTATATTTTCTATTTTCACTTGTTTCAAGATAATTTATACTTGGTTTCTGAATCAATTTTTGGCAGCTCTTTAAAATCATATACTTGTAACATCATATTCAACTCAAAAATAGCATTGGTGGTTGTCTTATCTCATTTACATTATGGTTTTTCTGTTTTGAAATATGAGAAGTAATTTTTTTTGTATTCTGAACATTTTAGTTGTTATGTTATGAGACCCTTAATCTTATTTAATTCTTCCATTTTACCAGATGGTCAACCTACTTAGGTCCAAGCTTTATTTGAGGTAAAAGGAAAACCAAAAAATTCCACCATTTGTCCTTCCTCAAATTTTGAAGATTTCAACTATACTTTTTTCTAGCTTATAGATTTCTTTTACTGCTATCTAACAAATAATTTTCAGAATATAGTTGTCTCTCAGTAGCAAGTCCCTTACATAAATTGGCATAGTATTTGCATATAACCTACACAATCTTCAAATGTACTTTAACTCACATCTAGATTATTTATAATACCTAATATACAGCAAATGCTATGCAAATACTTGTTATACTATATTATTTAGAGAATGATGATAGGAAACAATGTATATGTTGTCATATACAACTTTTTCAATATTTTTGATCCAAAATTGGTAGAATTTACAGATGCAGAGCCCACAAATATAGAGTGCAAACTGCAATTATATTTATTAAAAAAGTAGGGAAAAGTTGGTTTACACAATCTTATTCTAGAACTGGAGCTACTCAACTTTTTCATTCTGAAAAAGAAGCACATCTAGTGTGTGATGTTCACATATGAGCTGTAGGCCTGTTATAGAAGTTGCTCAGCAATTTCTGATTGCACAGTGATATGTTTAGTGCTAAATTAAAATTATTTATGAATTAACCATAAACCCACCCCTCTGGCACATAGGACTCAGTAAATTAGTTGTCATTATTATTGTTCATTTATTCACTAAGCAAGTATGTATTGGAAGTCTGTTTGATCCAGGAATGGAAGACTTTGTCCTTATACAACTAGTATTCTAATTGCAGTTAAGAAAGATAATGACCTAAAAAGTAAGTAAATAAACAAGGTAATATCAAACACTATGAAACCCCATACAGAGAACAGAAAATAGGAGGCTATGTTAGATTTGGTTGTCATGGAAAGTCACTCTGAGAAGGGGATTCTTAAGCTGAGATCTGATTGACAACCATAAAAAGGCCAAGTGAAAAGCACTCCTGATGAAGGGGCCAGCCTGAAGAAAGACTGTAGGTGGGAAAAACCTCTACACAGTCAAGAAACAGAAAGTCCAAGGTGGCCACTGAGTAATGACTCAAAGCAAGAGCTGTTCAGAATGACATCAAGAACATAAATGGTGATCATGCCACATGGGTCTAGGAAGGGAGTCTGGGTTTATTCTAAAGACTAGGGAAGGTATTAGGGGATTGTTATTATTATGGGAAAAATCTAATTCCAAGATTTACTCAAACTCTTTAAGCATAGTCCTTTCAGATGATCACAATGTCCTTTTTTATAGTCTGACCTACATTAAAGACTTATTCATGGTAGGCTCACCAAAATTCTAGACCAGCTCTCATATTAACACAGTGTGGGTCTGG
>CM053408.1:72919490-72930537 GCA_028644305.1 Xerus rutilus
AAAGACTAGGGAAGGTATTAGGGGATTGTTATTATTATGGGAAAAATCTAATTCCAAGATTTACTCAAACTCTTTAAGCATAGTCCTTTCAGATGATCACAATGTCCTTTTTTATAGTCTGACCTACATTAAAGACTTATTCATGGTAGGCTCACCAAAATTCTAGACCAGCTCTCATATTAACACAGTGTGGGTCTGGATTCTCATTGTACTGGTCGGCCTAAGAAACAATAAAAGTAACTTAGGGAAGCAGATTGTACTTTTTCTTATTTTACTTTATGAACAACAGGACTAACAAGTTAACATGTTTTGAGGATTTATTAGTATACTGGTGGATTTAGGCTCCACAGGGAGCTTCTTTGGACCAAATTTAGATCCCAGGCTTCTAGGACACCTTGAATACCTTTACTATAACCCCAACATAAAATTGAGGACAGAAAGAAATGGTCTCCAGATATATAAGAGCAAGCATATGACAATGGTCCTAGACCTTGTTTAACTTTCATTTTTTATAAGTTGATATGGCATTAATTAAGTCGATGGAGTGCTCCTTCATGGAAAACCATATCTTTCTCTATGCCCGTGATGTTATAGTCATGAGCCAGGGTTTTCCTAGAGTCCATACATGGTCAGAAGAATTTAATTTACATGTAGGTTACTCTTTTTGGTATCATTTTATTCTACTAACTTTAAATTAAGAATTTCTTGACTAATGCAGTTCTTCCCAATCAGCAAAAATCATGTCATGTATGCATAGTATTTTAAATTAAAACGGTTGCATAACCAAGCAATGAATTTGTTTTTATGTTTTCCAGAAATGAATGGAGCACAAGCAGAACATATTCTGAACAGTTGTAAGTTCATGAATATCATGAAGATTTTTATAAATCAAAGAATAAAGCATAGCATTCTTAGCCTTTCTGTATTTCCATGTTGACTCTTTCTCAAATGTATATATTATCTCTAAATTGATAAGTAATTTGATTATCCTCAAGGGAAACAATTACTACTAATAGTTGGGAATTGTTCTTTGACAATATTTCTCTTCTCCCCAGCAAATTTCACTGATGACTTCTTTAAGAATTTCCTTGTATCTTTTCGTATTTATTTTTATTTGACTCACTTTCTCAGAGTAGAAAGTTTTACTTAGAGTTAAATTCTATCCACCAACTTTAATATAGAAGCTTAAATTTATGCTATAGTTGTGTATTTTAAAGTATTTCAAGAGTATAATTGTTTTTCTGTAATAAATAACACTCAAAATTATCCAGTATCACTGAGATAAATTGTCACACATTAAGAACATGATCCAGAAAAGGAAATTGCTTTAAAAACATAAAATCTGTTATTAAGTAATTATTAAAATATTATTAATTATTCAAAATAGGAACATCACACTTTCAATGTAAATAATCATTATTATTTGCAATGTTAATGTCAATGAAATTTTTTAAGGCAAGTCACATCTAAAAATGTTTCCATCTTTAACTAGGTACCAAACATACCTAGACATGTCTATAACTCTGGAATTAGACATCTTTTTTCCTTCTGACAGGTTGTGGTTTAGGGAAGGAGTACCCACCCATGGAAAGAATTTCTGATGGCCAAGTAGCAAATAAAGCTGACTGGCCATGGCAAGCCAGCCTTCAGATGGACGGGATCCATTTTTGTGGAGCATCTTTAATCAGCGAGGAGTGGCTCCTGTCTGCTGCTCACTGTTTTGACACGTAAGTCCTCGGTGTGTCCCACAGGATCACCAAATCAGCTCTTTTTCTTGCCTTCAAAGCCGATAATTCTTATCTTCTTTTCATTTCCTTCATATACACCCAGAGCCTCCCAGTGGCACTCATGATTGTCCACAGGCTTGGAAAGAGTGGCAGTTACCAAGGAGTAGCAGACAATTTACAGACAATGTTCATCTCCATCCAAAAATACACTCTCTAATGATCTCAATTTAACAAGAAACAAACCAACATTGGCAAAAATTAAACACTTTCACTACTTTTCCTGAGATATACTGTAGATTTTTTAAAGCTCTGTTAATAGTATTTATATCTGATTAACCCATATGAGCGTCTTTGGTGCTGCACTTTTATTCCAGGTATGCTTTTTGAAGCTTTAACATAAGGGAATCCTTGGAAATAATGAAGACATACAGAAACCCTAGTGAAACTCACATAAATGGGAACATATTCTGGTTAAAATGCCAAATAAAAAGGGAGCGAGAGAGAACTATATGTAAAATATATCTCTAATTTTATCTCTCTCAGCCTTTCTGACTCCCCTCGCCCTTTGTCTTTCTCTCCATAGCTATACATATATTTATATAGCTATGCAGGGATACATGTGTATATGTGTGTCTATGTGAATATATGTAGGTAAATGTGTCTCATAGTTATTTATTTGTTTATTTATTTATATTTTCTTCAATTAATCAATATTATTTCATAATCAAAAGGCAAAATGTGTTTTTTCCTTTAAAAAATACAAACTCCCCTCAAACTTTTGCTCAAAGAGAGTAATTTAAGCTACTTTATAATGAGGACTGTGTTACCAGCTAGTTGAGAGTAAAGCTGTTCTAGGAGAGAAGCCTCTAATAAAAAGATGAGAAAGTTCCACTCAACTATCACCTTCAAAAATGTGCCCTTTTCTCACACTAGTGCCCTATGCCATCCAGAGTCCCAGGAACTCTAGACTAGATCAGAAATGAACACACTGTGCTCCTTTTAATCTGTGATCAGTTACAAAAACCCCAAACTATGGATGGCGAGTTTTGGAACAACCCTGAGCCCTCCACTGATGAGAAGACAGGTGCAGTCAATCATTGTTCACGAAAACTACGCTGCCCACAAGCACGATCATGACATCGCTGTGGTGAAGCTCTCTACCCCAGTCCTGTTTTCTGAAGACGTGCACAAAGTCTGTCTCCCAAATGCTACTTTTGAAGTTTTGCCTAAGAGTAAAGTGTTTGTTACTGGATGGGGAGCATTAAAAGCAAATGGTGAGTATCTCAGTAAAAACAAGCAAAAAACTTATACCTAGCTTCCTTTTTCATGAAAATATGAAATAAACATAAAATCAAAATATTGACATCCCATGCCAAATACAGTAAAACAAATGTAAATAGATATGATGAATTTTGAAAAATTTGCTATTACTATTTGTAAAACACAGTACCTATATTTATTGTCATTTTTATGCACTATTTGGGAAACATGTTGGAACTGTCTTCAAAAGTGAACAAAGCATGTCTTCTCACATGATGTTTTTCTTTATTTTTCATCTTCCATATGTAGAGATTCTACTATGGTCGCATGATTCATAAAGTATATGGTTTGCAAGCACTGGTATCATGAACTTAAGTATCATGCAACTAAGCAGAAACAGCTCCAAGCAAGGAATCTGAATGGTTGTTCTTTACCCAGCACCAAATACTAAATGGGATCCTTCTGATTCATGTGTCTATACAATTCTTGAGTCTGAGACTTTGTAATTTTACTTTATTATTAAAGTCTAAGACTATATTTTTACATTTTACTCCACTTAATAACACACAACAAATTGCAAAAATAATCTTTTGGATCTTCATGAGTCTTCATTTCCTATGTTTCTTGGCTGGACTTTTTACATATGGTTTAATCTACCCTCAAATTACTGATCCTTATTCTAGGCTATTAATAGAAATTTGAATCTTATTTATGTAGTACTCACAGCATAGCTTTGATCTACTCAATTTTTATCAGTTGAGTTTTACAGAAAATCTGCTTTATTGCAACATGCATTTGACAATTCTGACCTTTAATCCAGGCTGATAAACTATTGCCATATCCTGAGAGTTCTTTTTCTCATATCTGAGGCATCTACATTGTTCTATAGAAAATGGTAATAAGAAGAAAGAGGAATTAAATCCTTTGAATTTTAAAGCCACATCAGTCAGGTTATAAATGAAAAACATCTACTACTTGAGTAGCACCATTACGCTTCCTTTACATCTAACTAAACTTAGTAACTCCTCAACTCAGAGTTAAGTTTGGGAGTAGTTTGGGATTGCATCATGAATTCTTCAAAGTTCAATAGTATACAGGTTAGTGTGCAACATGTACTCTAACAAGTTATATATTTTTTCAGATATAACATTATGAATTCATAAGGCATCAGACTAAGGTTAACTACATGCATATACATATTTGATTATAGTTTCTTTCTACATTTTGAAACTGAGATAAGGACTATTCAGATTTTTTTCTCTTACCTCCCAAAACTTATTTAGTCTTTCTAATTAGAAATCTTCTTACTAGATAGTTTGCAAAACTAAAAATTTCTATTTTCTGGACAGTTTCTTCCTTGAATAGTTGATAACGTAGAATAACTTCTTATACTGTTAGGCACCTTAATGGAAATTTTTCAAGTTGAGATCTAAAAATTATAAACATTTGCAATTTAAAGCTAGCAATCTAGACAAATTAGCTAAACTAAAAATTGATATACAGAAATTACAAGTAGTTAGAATATTAGAATATAGCTGATTAAAACCTGGGAATATCTAAAAGTTTTAAAATACCATTACAGACAGTAAAATAGTACTGAATACTGCTGCAGCACTTACACAATGAATAGATCAGACTGTGTAAAAAAATCTATACAAAGAGCAGTTTGTGATCAAATTCTCTCTATAGGAGCATTTCAAGCAAAATCAGAGATGGAGAGAAGAGAAAATGTTCAATGACCTTTCCATGCTTAAAAATAATGACTGAGGTAAAGAATTTCAGTAGACTACAGATAATCTTTAAAGTCTGTTCAGAAGTGGAACTTAGTTTTTCAGCAAGACAGTCAATGTTAGGAGCATGTATTTTCCAGTTTCAAAGCAGAGAATTGGATTTCTGTATTCAAAAGTTTCTTACAAAACCCTCAGAAATCTAGGTCAACTCTTATAAGAGCTCTAACTTTCTCATGATCCATCATTAACACTGAAGTGCAGCTTCAACACCATGAGGGTTTTATGTACATTACCCTAATATCTGCAGTTCACTCTAGGAGCTTCCATTTATTGAGAACTGAATGTGGGGTGAGGCACCATCATAACTGATTTCATGTATTAATTTTATTTTACTCTCACAATAAACATGAGATAGGTATCATTTTATCCTTTCTACAGGTGAGTGCAAGGATCCTTAGTAACTTTTCCAAGTTTTATAAATCTTAAATTGTGCAAATAGTGTACAAACTTACATCTGCCAACTCCAAGACCAGGATTCTTATGCACAGAATTGCCATGACTCAGTGCTCAAATTACTGCTCAAATGAATTCCTCATCTGTTCCTTTGTCTTTGAATCTGTTACAAATACCTATCTTTATGTGAATTATTAATATACTTTTAAAATAGAAGGTATTAAGGGGGAAAAGGAAAATATAATGGCTAAAACAATATGTATGTGACAAAATAATACTTTTAATATTATAATGAATCAATAAATATGTAGTTAATGAATAAAACATGATCTATTTCTTATCCTAGTATTAGTTACTTATTCTAGTATTTGTTCTGAACAGCAAATCAAGCTGTTCTCAGAGTAAATATAGTCTTTTTCATGAAACAGCAGGATTCCATCAGCACTGAAGTCACTTCCCAGTAGTTCTGCTCTTCCTTAAAGATTTCCAATTCTGAAAATATATGTGTCCTTTGTAAAGCAATAAGGTGGGTTTTCAGGTAAGTTACGGCAAGCTGTAGCAGATTCTCTCCACTGGTAAGAAATACCCTGGTTTTAAATCTAACATCATCTCCCACTTAGCTGTATGATCAAGCAAGATCTTACCAGGTAAGCTTCAGTTTCCTCATCTGAAAAAGTGGATACTCATCTGTATCTTCGGTGGTTGTCGCAAGGATCAAATAGTATCATAGGAGTAAATGTGCCAAATGTTGTGTCTACGCATAGAAGGCACCCCCAAAATGTAACTCAATTCTGAGCACTGTCATCCAGCTCAGCATCTTACAAATTTAGGACTACTGCTTTACCACTAATCTGTACTTTAGAAGACCCAATAATTAGCTACCATAACAACAAAGTGGAAATTCTTCAACTATTTACTTTTTTCCTCATATAGGTCCCTTTCCCAATACTCTGAGACAAGTGGAAGTAGAAATCATAAGTAATGATGTATGTAATCAAGTTAAGGTGTATGGTGGTGCTGTATCATCAGGAATGATATGTGCTGGATTCTTGACAGGAAAACTAGATGCCTGTGAGGTAAGAATAGTCTCAAATCCCAAAAAATGACTGTTAAATAAGGATGACCTTACTAACCATAGACCAATGTCACATCACACCATTCTATGGTATTAACTTATGGAGGAGAGGAGAGTGTAAGAAGGGATGGAAGAACCATAAGACATATACCTCGTTTAATACTTTATTGAACAAACCATCTAAAAAACAGTAACCAGCTGCAAACTAGAGCTTTGGTTAGAAAGAAATAGAAACAGATAGTAGAAACCAACCTAGGAAGCATGTAATCAGTGCTTCAAGGCATGTTAATAGCCAAGAGTTAGGTATATAAACACTAATAATTGCAAGCTGCTGTGAGATGGGATCTGCAAATATCTCCATGGCCGATGAAATTTTACCTCACTGGTACCTAAATCTTTGACTTTAAGTAATGCACATCCAGATAGAATTACACTATTTAGAAACACAAATAAAAAGTGCTATCTCACTGATCCTATCTAAAAACTATTATAAATAGTGTTTTCCCCAAAAAAACATTAATTTCAAGCAATAAGCATAATTTAAGGAGAATGCCAAAGTTTGGTTATTTAAAGGATTAAAACCAAATAATTATAATAATAAAGATTGTACCTATAATATTTGAAACTGGGAACAACAATTTAGTGATTTTTTTGAAGAATAACATTGCTTTGATAATTTGATATATATGTGTATGTTTCTTATATGCAAAGATGCCACTATTGATCTGCCATTGTCTGTCATGTGAGAGTAATAAAAATTCTTTCACTTATTCATTCAAACATTTTTTGTGACTTGTAAAGCACTGTGGTAGTTATTGAAGGAAACAAAACTTTTAAAAGAATCACAATGCATTTATAATCTAGCACACAAGTAACTAAAATTTTCACACTCTATGCACCAGGGACCAGGAAAAATGGAACAAAAATAGAAAGAAAAGGAACTAAAGACATAAGACTCTACAACTCCTTGCCTGCTCAAACAGGGTCATTTCTCTCATTTAAGAAACTTACAATGGACTTTCACATGACCCTTGTTTTGGATGAATTGGTCCATTGCTAAAAGGAATGTTAAAAGAGAAGTTCTCATGATTTAGATACTTTACACTGGTTCATTAGGGCTAGGAATTTCACCTTAGTTTCAAGCAAAATCCTTTTAGTAATAAATAGTGCACATTTGATACAACATCCCAGACACCTTCCTATCAATTACTGTAAGTGGAACAAAGTGAGATTCTAATTCAAAATAAGACATTACTCCTAGCTAACAGAGTTTGGAGAGTCTTCATGAAGAAAGTGTTAGTTGAATCTTGAAGTCATGGCTTATGTAAGAATTGCCTGTCTAGATAGTTCACTTTGTGGTCTCTCTTCAGGCAGAGAAAAACTAAAAACTTACAAAGGTAAAGCTAAAACCTTAGTCATCTTCACATAACTTTCCAATGGAAAGCATTAGCAGAACATAAATAAATTTCAATTATCGTATTAGTACTAATGGAAAGTATAATAAAATTAGTTTTACATATTTCAATTTTTTACATATTTTTTACATATTTCAATTTTTTACATATTTCAATTATTTTACATATTTCAATTCAAATTATTAATTTGATTTAATTGCCAATTGACTCTAATTTCTGGCACCCTTTCATTTATCACATTGACCAGATTTTCTTCTTCTTCAGGGTGATTCTGGAGGACCTCTGGTTATTGCACGTGATAGAAACATCTGGTATCTAATTGGAATAGTAAGCTGGGGAATAGACTGTGGAAAAGAAAACAAGCCTGGACTTTATACCAGAGTGACTCATTATCGAGACTGGATTAAATCTAAAACCAACATCTAATGCAACAACTACCTCTATGTCAAAACTGTAAATGTCATATATGGTCTTTAGCAACATGTGTTCAGTATGTATTGTCTTGTGTATTATTGTCAAGTTCAAGATGCAAATAAGTGTGGTCTGATGCCCTTCTCCTTTTTAAAAATGAAGAAAGTAGACTTTGAAGTTATCTGAAGTGATTTTCTGACCATGAGGACAGATGATACTGTTAGTGCAACAAAAATCTGCTATTCCTGAAAAGTGTCTCTGGTTATCTCTTGCTCATCTTTCCCCACAATTCATTTTAGAGTAATCTGGCAGTTTAACTAGATAAGTACCAACTGACTGGGTATTCTTTACATTTTTTCTGACAGAGTATGCTTTCTTTCTTGGATTACTCTAGGTTTTTGTCTTCTGCATCAAATAATCTTCAAAAAGAATCTCTTGCCAGGTGCGGTGGTGCACACCTGTAATCCCAGCACTTTGGGAGGCTGAGACAAGAGAATTGCAAGTTCAAAACCAGCCTCAGTATTGGCGAGGCACTAAGCAACTCAGTGAGACCCTGTCTCTAAATAAAATACAAAATAGGGCTGGGCATGTGGCTCAGTGGTTGAGTACCCTTGAGTTTAATTCCCGGTACCAAAAATAAAAAGAATCTCTTGGTCCAGTGACTAGACAAATCAAGATAGTTTTAACCAATATTGATGCAAATAAAGGAGGAAAGCACTAGATCTAAAACTAGGACTTAAAAGTTGGCCCTGCTGAGACCATCCCCTTTGCCCTTAGATGTGCATTTAACTTCTCTTTGAAACTTGAAAATAAATTGATATTTATATTTTTATTCAATGGTGCAAATTTTAATTTCTTTAAAATACACTGAGCTGTATTTTTTAAATTTTATTTATTTATTTATTCAACTTAGAAAAACATGATTCATTGTACATAGCTGGAGCACAACTTTTCATTTCTCTAGTTGTACATGATGTAGAATCACATCCTATGTGCAGTCGTACATGAAAGTAGGGCTATGATGTCCATCTCATTCCACCATCTTTCCTGCCCTCATTCCTCTCCCCATCCCTCCCCTTTGACCAAATTTCCTCCATTCTTTTCATATTCCCTCCCTTATTATGGATCAGGATCCACTTATCAGAGAGAACATTCGGCATTTGTTCTTTTGGGATTGGCTTACTTCACTTAGCATGATATTCTCCGACTCCATCCATTTACCTGAAAATGTCATCATTTTATTCTCTTTCAATACTGAGTAATATTCCATTGTGTATATATAACACTTTTTCTTTATCCATTCATCTATTGAAGGGCATCTAGGTTGCTTCCACAGTTTAGCTATTGTAAATAGATAGAGCTGCTATAAACATTGAAGTGGCTGCATCACTGTACTATGCTGTTTTTAAGTCCTTTAAATATAGACCAAGGAGTGGGATAGTTGGGTCAAATGGTTGTCCCATTTCAAGTCTTGTAAGGAATCTCCATACTGCTTTCCAGATTGGTTGTACCAATTTGCAGTCCCACCAGCAATGTATGAGCATGCCTTTTCCTCCACTTCCTCGCCAACACTTGTTGTTTGTGTTCTTCATAACTGCCATCCTGACTGGCATGAGATGAAATCTTAGAGTAGTCTTGATTTGTATTTCTCTAATTGCTAGAGATGTTGAACATTTTTTATATAATCTGTTGATCAATTGTATATCTTCTTCTGAGAAGTTTCTGTTCAGCTGCTTAGCCTATTTATTTATTGGGTTATTTGTTTTTTTGGTGTTAAATTTTTTGAGTTCTTTATATATCCTAGAGATTAGTGTTCTATAAGATGTGCAAATGGAAAAAATTTGTTCCCAGAATGTAGGCTCTCTGTTCACTTCATTGTTTTTTTTGCTAAGAAGAAGCTTTTTAGTTTGAATCCATCCCACTTATTGAGTCTTTATTTTAGTTCTTGTGCTATAGGAGTTGTGTTAAGGAATTAAGGTCCTAAGCTGACATGATGAAGATTTGGGCCTACTTTTTCTTCTATTAGGCGCAGGGTCTCTGGTCTAATTCTTAGGTCATTGATCCACTTTTAGTTGAATTTTGTGCATGGTGAGAGACAGGGGTTTAGTTTCATTTTGCTGCATATGGATTTCCAGTTTTCCTAGCACCATTTGTTGAAGAGGCTATCTTTTCTCCAACATGTGTTTTTGACACCTTTGTCTAGCATGAGATAACTGTATCATGTGGGTTAGTCTCTGTGTCTTCTATTCTACACCATTGGTCTCCATGTCTATTTTGCTGCCAATATCATGCTGTTTTTGTTATTATGCCTTTGTAGTATAGTTTAATGTCTGGTATTGTGATGCCTCCTACTTCACTCTTCTTGCTAAGGATTGTTTTGACTATTCTGTGTCTCTTAGTCTTCCAAATGAATTTCATAATTGCCTTTTATATTTCTATAAGGAAAGACATTGCAATTTTAATTGGAATTGCATTGACTCTATATAGCACTTTGGGTAGTATGGCCATTTTGACAATATTGATTCTGCCTATTTAAGAGCGTAGGAAATCTTTCCATCTTCTAAGATCTTCTTCAATTTCTTTCTTTAGTGTCCTGTAGTTTTCATTGTAGAGGTATTTCACTTCTTTTGTTAAATTGATTCCCAAGTATTTTATTTTATTTTTTAGGCTATTGTGAGTGGGATAGTTTTCCTAATTTCTCTTTCAGAGGGGTCATCATTGATGTATAGAAATGCAATTGATTTATAGGTGTTGATTTTATATCCTGCTACTTTGCTGAATTCATTTATTAATTCTAGACGTTTTCTGGTGGAATTTTTTGGATTCTGTAAGTATAGAAGAATCATATCATTGGCAAATAATGATAGTTTGAGTTCTTCTTTTCCTATTCATATTCCTTTAATTTTTTTCATCTCTCTAATTGCTCTGGCTAGTGTTGCAAGAACTATGTTAAATAGCAGTGGTGAAAGAGAGCAT
>CM053408.1:72930637-72993969 GCA_028644305.1 Xerus rutilus
AGGGTTCTCTTCTATTTCATGAAATAGTTTGAGGAGTATTGGTATTAATTCTTTTTTGTAGGTCTTGTAGAACTCAACTGAGAATCCATCTGTTCCCGGGCTTTTCTTGGTTGGTAGGCTTTTAATGGCATCTTCTATTTCTTTACTTGTAATTGATCTGTTTAAGTTGTGTACATCCTCCTAGTTCAGTTTGGCTAGGTCATATGCTTCTAGAAATTTTTTGGTGTCTTCAGGATTTTCTATTTTACTGGAGTATAAGTTTTCAAAATAGTTTCTAATTATCTTCTGTATTTCAGTAGTTTCTGTCATGATATTCTCTTTTTCATCAAGATTTTAGTAATTTGGGTTTTTTCTCTCCTACTTTTTGTTAGAGTGGCTAAGAGTTTGTCAATTTTATTTATTTTTTCAAAGAACCAGCTTTTTGTTTTGTCAATTTTTTGAATTGTTTCCTTTGTTTCAATTTCATTGATTTCAGCCCTGATTTTAATTATTTCCTGTCTGTGGGGAGCTAGCTCCATGCTATGCCCTTAAGATGGCGACTAGCCATTGTGAAAAGTGTGTAAGCAGGAAGCGCACAGAGGAAGGAGGGACTATGTGATTGGTTTACTGTTGGTTCTGCGAACATGATCAGCTCGTAGACAGAATTCAGGGGGCTTGTGTGCCTTGCCACATGGACAGCTGCTGGCTATGTGCATTGTCTCTGATTGGCCGACCGGCCCTATAAGTTGAATGCTTGTTCTGCAAATAAACGAGTGCCTGCTTTGACCAGACTCCCTGCTGCGTCTGATTGTTCTGCGCGGAGGGCTGGGAACCGGCGGCCAGTCAGCTCCAACTCTTCCTGACTTCTACTGCTAGGTGAATATGGGGGTGCCTCTTCGGCCCACTGATTCTGGACGGACCATAACCCCCACATTGTCTTCTATTTCTTTTGGTGTTGGTTTGTTTCTCTTTTTCTAGGGCTTTGAGATGTACTGTCAAATCATTTATTTGTTGACTTTTTCTTCTTTTGATGAATGAGCTTAATGCAATGAACTTTCTTCTTATCACTGCCTTTATAGTGTCCCAGAGATTTTGATATGTTGTATCAGAGTTTTCATTTACCTCTAAGAATGTTTTTTTTTCTCCTCCTTGATGTCTTCTGTTACCCATGCATCATTCAATAGCATATTATTGAGTCTCCTGGTGTTAGAATAGTTTCTAATTTTTAATCTGTCATTCATTTCTAATTTTATTCCATTATGGTCAGATAGGATTCAGGGTAGTATCTCTATTTTTTTTTTTTTTTTTTTTTTTTGTATTTGCTAAGACTTACTTTGTGGTATAACATATAATCTATTTTGTGCTGCTGAGAAAAAAGTGTGTTTGCCTGCTGAAGGATGGAATACTCTATATATATCTGTAAAATCTAAATTATTGATTGTTTTATTAAGTTCTATGGTTTCTTTGTTTAGTTTTTGTTTGGAAGATCTATCCAGTGGTGAGAGAGTTGTGTTAAAGTCATCAAGTATTATTGTGTTATCATCTATTTGATTCTTGTAGTTGATAAGGGTTTGTTTGATATACATAGATGCCCCATTGTTTGTGGCATAGATATTTATGATAGTTATGTCTTGTTGATGTATGATTCCTTTAAGAAGTATGAAATATCCTGCTTTATCTCTTTTCACTAACTTTGGTTTGAAGTCCACTTTATCTGATATGAGGATGGAAACCCCTTGCTTATTTACGCGGTCCATGTGAGTGATACACTTTTTTCCACCCTTTCACTTTCAGTCTGGATGTCTTTTTCTGTGAGATGAGTCTCTTGAAGGCAGCATATAGTTGGATCTTTTATATTTTTATACAATCTGTCAGTCTATGTCTTTTAATTAATAAGTTTAGGCCATTCACATTCAGGGTTATTATTGAAATATGATTTGTAATCCTGGTCATTTTGGTTTATTTTTGGTTTTTACCTTGACTTGATTTCTCCTTTGTTTGGCCTTTCCTTTAGTGTAGTTCCTCTCTTTGTGTATTTTCATTATTGGTTATCATTTCCTCCTCATGGAATATTTTGCTGAGAATGCTGTGTAGTGCAGGCTTTCTTACTGTAAATTCTTTTAGCTTTTGTTTATCATGGAAGGTTTCTATTTCATCATCAAAGCTGAAGCTTAATTTTGCTAGATATAAAATTCTTGGTTGGCATCCATTTTCTTTCAGAGCTTGGTATATGTTGTTCCATGATCTCCTGGCTTTTAGAGTCTGGGTTGAAGTGAGATCTAAATTAATCTCCCCCTATATGTAATCTGATTCCTCTTTCTTTTGGCCTTTAAAATTTTATCCTTATTCTATATGCTGGGCATTTCCATTGTAATGTGCCTTGGTGTAGATCTGTTGTAATTTTGTGTATTTGGTGGAGTGACCAATGGTTGCCTTTATTTGCTCTCTTATTTCTTTGTTGGAGTGATCAATTTTTGCCTGTATGTACTCGCTTAAGTCATTCTTTAATTCACAGATCATTTTAATTATGTACATTCTGTATTTTTTCTGACATTTCCTCAACTGTGCTGTCAATGGATTCTATTATTGTAGTATCTTGTTTTGTTTGGGGCACTTTCTTCCCTTGTTTTTCATGTTGATTATGTATCTTCCTTTCTTGCAATGCTGATCTAAGGTATTGTGGTTTCTATCCTATAATCTTACAGCGACTCTACAGATTACCTGTATCTTACCTTGGAGTTCACTTCCAGTCCCCATCAGTTGTCCCCAGATGGACCTTATTGCCATTAAAGATGTTGGTGGTAGTAATGGAGGTAACAAAAGATGACAGAGGAGTTGGCCCAAGATGGATACAAACACTTTGAGAGATGGCGCTAAAAGAGTGGGACTTAGAATGGCTTTGAGCTGATTGATCAGAGATGCAGTGCTTTGTCAGGCTGCTGCCTCCAGGCCCTGTCTGTTGTCCCAAGGTAGAGGCTACTACATAGGAAAAGCTATGGGTATGGCTGCAGTGTACAAGATGAATACAGGGAGCAATAGCATGGATCTCCACTCTATGCAGGGGTGGTCCTGGGCCTGGGCTCTCACACAGACCTGTGAGGGCAGTCCTAGGCCTGATCTTGGCCAGGACTCCCTCAGGGGTCCTAGGTGGTAGGTCTGGGCCTGGGCCTGGGCTCCTGTGGATTGGCAGGGGCTCTGGTTTGGAACTGGGGACAGTCCCGGGCCTTAGCCACAGGAATCCCCGGAGGCAGTCCTTCACCTGGGTCTGGGTTCCCCTGTGGATCCGTGGATAGGTGGGTAGCAATCTTGGGCCTAACCTTGGCTGGCTCCCACAGAGGTCCCTGAAGGTGGTCCTGCGCCTTGACCTGTGCTCCTGCCGGTCAGCAGGAGCACTGGTGTGGCTGACGTGTATTTTTAAGCAGTGAATAAGTCCCTGGATCAGATAGTAGGAGAATATTCATATATCGTCTTTCACAGGATTCTTCTCTGATTCTTCTTTGGTGCTCAGAAATTGAAGACAAAGTTGCTTGGCCTTTTCATTGATTCAAAATGTAAAGATGCAAGAATTTAATAAGAAGCAGTTACTTTTAGCTCCATCTCTAAAAGGAAGAGAAGTTCCATTCCTTATGTAAATTTACTTTTCACTTGTATTTCATTATGTCTTAAATCATTTTATTTAAGTGGTTTTATTTTTAAACAGCTTCAGAACAATGAATAGTCTTGCAGAATCAAAAGTAAATATAATTTAGATATTCATAACTTGTGTGGGAAACCAAAATAAAGTTAGATATTCATAATCAATTTGATGCAAGATTTTGGTAAAGACCTTATCTTTTCTTTTATTTGTTCTATTTGGGTTTACATGATAGCAGAGTGCAGTTTGACTCATTGTACACTGATGGAGGATAACATGTCATTTCTCTGGTTGTATGTGATGTAGAATCACAACATACATGAAGTAATACATAAAGCTAGGGCTATGATGTCCATCATATTCCACCACCTTTACTGTCCACCCCTGTGAACAGAGTTCCTCCATTGTTCCCATGTCCTCCCCCCTATTATGGATCAGCATCCACTTATCAATGAGTACATTCAGCATTTGGTTTTCTGAGATTGGCTTACTTCACTTAGTATGATATTCTCCAACTCCATCCATTTACCTGAAAATGCCATAATCTTATTCTCTCTTATTGGTGAGTAATATTCCATTGTGTATATATACCACAGTTTCTTTATCCAGTCATCTATCGAAGGGCATCTAGGTTGGTTCCATAGTTTAGCTATTGTGAATTGAGCTGCTATAAACATGGAAGTGGCTGTGTCACTGTAGTATGCTGTCTTTAAGTCTTCTGGGTATAGGCCAAGGAGTGGAATACCAGGTTCAAATGGTGGTCCCATTCCAAGTTTTCTAAGGAATCTCCATCTGCTTTCCAGATTGGTTGTACCAATTTGCAGTTCCACCAGCAATGTATGAGCCTGCCTTTTTCCCCACAACCTCGCCAACACTTATTGTTGAATATTATTGAATACACAACTGTATATAAAACCAAGTCCCAACTCTCAGGACCACATAAAGAGGCAAAAGTCTTCTTAACAACTGCTGTTGAAAGTAGGAAACTTGTGGAGAATGAGATTAGCCCCACATAGCATGGCCATTTTTTGACTTTCCTTCCTCTAGTGGCCCTGTCACCTGGTTAAAAAAGGGCTGTGTGAGCTATAGCAGGCCTGCCAGGAACCACAGGTGAGGCTGGAGTGATCAGAAACTGGTTTTTCAACCTGCCTTAAAAAATATCCCAGAGTATTTCCAATTTACAGAATATTACAGAATCAAAAAGAGCTTGTATTGTTTTTTTTTAATTGACAAGATATTTCTTATAACCCAGGAAGATATATTAGTGACCATCAAAGAAAAGATTAACAACCACTGAAAGAACATTAGGTAACTTAGTCACACAGATTAAAAACAGCTAATGACATTTTAAACAAGCAGCCAATCCAAACAGGAATTGGATCATACAGTCTGTCAATGTCATTTTATTATAGCTATTGCAGAAAATGGGGAAAACAGCAGGTCACCAAGATAAAGGACTGGAAAAACTCTTAGACCAAATGTGCTGCTATGCTGCCATCTTCTGGTCCAGATTATTTTCAAAATGCAGTTTACTGTAATTTCATTTCAAGGTATGAAGTATATGAGCTGTTTCCCAACATAGGGTAGTAGTACAAGAAAAATCTGGCAATCTTTCACCAATACTGTCCTGCGCAAATCGAATTATAAAGTTTTTCATATACTTTTACATTGTTCCATTATGTTTAAAAAAATGTATCTATTCACTCATAAAGGACTTACCCACATTTGTTACAAAAAGAAATTTTATAAATACACATGAGGGAGAGAGAAAGAGAGAGAGACAGAGAGAGAGTGAGTGTGTGTGTAGGCTTTTGTTTCTACCAGAATAGTAGTCTGGAACAGAATATTTGTTCCCTCCTCCAAAACAACTCCAGATAAATTATAGAAAAAATAATGAAGTAAGCATGGATTCTTGGCTAGAACTGGGAAAGAGACTATCCTGAATTGGAGTGTGTAAGGAGGGAAGGTGGCTGAAATCAAGAGTAGAATAAGAACATAGTTAAGAGGAAAAGCTTTTTAAGTTTTTTTTTTTTTTAAATCAAAATCTAGTTTCAGAATCCAGACCACCAATTTTGCAAGTATCGGGTGGAAAGTCAGTATCAAGAGAGAAGTTTCTGGGTAATGTAGCAAGAATCAACTGATTTTGATGCTGTCAGATATTCTGCTTCTCCCCACCCCCCCCGGCTCCGCACCCCCTTCCCTCCAGATCCCCAAGGCTTGTACATTAAAATCAAGGAAAACTACTTTTTTCTAGTGCTGCTTCACTTTACAAGCTTATCAGTACAGTACCCACTAGGAGAATTGACTGTTGGAGGATCAGTAAATGGAAGTGAATGATAACAATTATTGGGGCCTGTAGGGCTCTCTATCCTGGAGTTCATTCCCAACATATTCCTTAAAACACACCTTAACTGATGCAGGTAAAGCCCTAGCCTTTGGCTTTTCTGCAATTTGTGTTGCAAGAAAAAGCAGCTAATTCCTCTGGGGAAACATGAAATCATATTCCAAAATAAGTAGACTCTGAAAAGTATAACTTGCTCAACAGAGAGCCAATAGACAAGACAACACATAATGTCTGGAGCAGAAGCATTAAAATAGAAGAAGAACGTAAAATAAACATAATATCAATGCTTGAAGAGATAAGGGAAGATATTAACCCCATTTGCCATTGTTCATATTGATCAACCAAAGCAATAATAAGAATGTATGAAAAAAGAACCAAACGGGAATATTAAGCTTGGAAAATATAAGAATAGAAATACAAAAAGATAGTGGAGAACATCAATAGTAGGACAGTTACAACTGAAAAATATTAATGAGTTAGAAGTTCAAATGGAGAAACTTTCCTAGAAACGCAGAAGAAAAGAAAAAAAATAAGTTTTAAAAATTTCAGAGATTGGAAGGAAGAAATATAAATGCCAACACCCCAATGATAATAATCTCAAATAGAGAAAAAAAATTTCTCATTTTAAAGAGATGAGAAAAAATTTGAGAAATAATAAAAGATAATATTTTCATAATTTAAGAAAAATGAGAAGTTTTTATACTAAAAAGGTTTAAAGACTTCCAAGTAAGATGATAAGTAAAAACCTATACCTAGATATACTACATAGATTTTTAAATATTCAGATAAAAACATTATAAAGCTAGCAGAAAGAGTGGATCATCAAAAATATGAGCAAGACCAGATGACATCAAACTTCTCAGCAGCAGCTGAGATGACAAGGGAGTAATAGCTTTGAAGTATTTAAATAAACTATAAACCTAGAACCTCATTTCCAGGACTCATAGCTCCCATAAATCTCCACTTTGTGTCTATAGTATCAGTGTCAACTCAGATTCCATTTCTAATAGTTTTAGAAATATCTGGTTATTCTCTTTGCCTTTTGTACAACCACTCAGTAAGGAAATTACAATCGGCCCCTTTGGGGAAGCACTAGGAGAGTCATCACTGTGTCTGCTAACCATGGTATGACACAGTCTCCTCCTAGGGACTAGCCACCTCTTCATCCTATGGGTGCTGGATTTGAAAATTGCCTCCAGTCTGGGAACTGAGCAAGGGATCACCACTTTCTATTAAACTGACAATCTAGAACATCCTGTTTTTCCATTTGTGTCTTTTTTTTCCCTTTTACTATTGTGATTGGACATGCTAATCAGCACTCTTGTTTGCTTATCTATTTATTTTCTCCTCTTTAGGAGAATAAACACCATGCTGTTCGAACCATCTCTACAATATCTTGTGGATCAGGCTCCCTTGGCTATCCCTCTGACCTTGGCACATGTTAAAATTATTGTGTGCTCCTGGCCTTCACAGTTCTGTGGTGCATGCAACTTATTCTCTATTTCAAGGTTTCACCATTTCTATGGATGACCCTAGTTGTGTAGTTATTTATTTTATGGCCAGTCTTTACCTTCAGTGAATTTCCTAGTTATTCTTGAAGCCTTCTCACCAGCTTATTTCTAGTGGCTTTGGTATGAGGCATGCACTCTGGACTTTTGAATGAAACATATTCCCTGTCAAGCCTTGACATAATATATCCATTCAACAGTCCCACTTCCCTTCACCTCTTCATTTCTTTCTCCACTCTCTTCTAGGGCAAAAGGGACATATTGATTTCATTTTGCTTTGGTTATTGCTTCTTCCAGGCTGCTAAGAACCATTCTAACAACAATTTTGCCCAATTTTGGGGGTCTCTGCTACAGTGTTAAATTTCCTATCTTGAAAAAATGCCCCCAAGTTCATGAATTCTTGCTTATTCTGTCTGTCCTGTTTTGGTGATCCACTCTTTCGCTCTGATAGCTTTATATTGCTTTTGTCTGGATGTACTTCTATTGGATCATGTACCCTCAAAGTCAACATCAGGAGAAAGAGTACTCCTCTGGCAGTTCATAATCATTAATTCTTACAATTCCTTCATTATTTTATCTCTTTCCTCCTGTATGAGTCCAAGAACATTGATAGCTGAATTATTGGACCTATTGTCAGTTAAGGATGTGGGTATATATCTTGATGAAACAACCGTCACCTTGTACGGGAAAGGGCTCCACAGAATCTTTTAGCATATGAGAAAGACTGCTCTTCTAAGAAGGGGGATGACATCCATAAACTCCAAGGTTTTGGAGAGTTCGAAGAACTAACATTCTCAAGGTCATCATCCAGTTGTCCTCTTATGTTTGAGGTTCTCAGGTTTTGCCAACAAGGGCTCTGACCTAATTACAGCAGATGTGCTTTGACTGAGCATTCAAACTCTGGGAATCTATTAGATCTCCCCTGCTGCTTAGCTATGGCTACTCTTCCTCTGAGGAGGTAAGACTTTTTTGTAACTAGCTCTCATGGCCCTCAATTTATTGTTTTAATTAATTTTATTTTTGATTGAAACATAGGATCTGTATATATTTATGAGATACAATATGATAAATTTTAGTATATACTGTGTAATAATCAAATCAAGCAATTAGTGTCTGGAGCAGTGAATGAATCATTGCTTTGAATCCTGTACCCCTGCACAGCCAGGGAATCTTTCAGTGAGATGGTGCCTATTCACAAGTGGTGGCTGTTAATGGGATAGATCCCATGCCTGGCACAGAATATATGGGTTCCATTGCTTCGAGTTCAAATGCCTGCTGCCCAGGGGTACGAGTAGTATGCGTGTGATCAATAGCCTTGAGGCACCTGCTGCCCAGGGCTAGAGAAGATATGACATAAGCAGATAAGCCCCAAATAGCCTGTTCCTGCTCAACCTCCCTTTCATTTACCTTGAAGCAGCTTTCTTACAATATATCCTTTTGATGTTTAAACCTATGTAATAAAGGTGTGGAGCCTCGCTCTTTGTTGCTTAGCTAGATCCCATCAGGACTGGTTTGTCCACTTCCCCACTATCCACTGTCCACTGTCCACCTATCTTTGTGTCTTTGTCTTTATTTTTTCTTTATTTCTATTTTTTATTCTTACTATAGTTTCAATCTGCCATTGCTCATATTTGAGAGTGTGAGCTGTTCAATGGCCCTGCAGGTCACAGCTGATAGGTGTGGGAATTAAAATAATGTAGCCTGAGGAAAAGGAAAAATAGCCATGCACTGACAACTTTTACCTCCCCGGACAAATGCCTTCCTGGTGCTAATTGCAGGCAGAAAGGAGTATCTCGCCATACTGAAGGCACTAACTTGCAGAACACAAGACCTCTGACCCATGGGCTCAAATTTCTGAGCACTAAAACTGACCATTTCATTGACTGATGAAAATGTCCTCACTAAGTTGCTGAGGCTGGTTTTGAACCCACGATCTTCCTGCCTCAGCCTCCCAAACTGCTGTGATTACAGGCATGGGCCACTGATCCTGGCACAGCTATTCCTTTTTAAACTCTAAAGGAGCTAAACTGTTTGCTCTATTTATGGTCCAACTTCCTTCTTCCTTCAGAGTTTGTTAGAAATTCTTACTAATGAGGCTTTGCCACAAAATGATTATGGAAATCTAATTGGATGGAATTTTGCACTGAGCAGGCAGAAACGGAGCGCATGAGGTTAACCACACTCTGGAGATGTTGACTGAAGCTGGACAATTTCCTGATCTAGGACAATAGCTATATTTTGATTTACAAACTTATGTACAAATACATTTGTGTGCAAAAAGGGCATGGAGAGAGTTACCTAAGGGAGAGACAACTTTGGACATTTCTCAAATGTGACAGGGACAGATGAATTATTTTCCGATTTTGTGGCACGTTTATATCAAGCCTCAAATCACATAATTAGTGACCCTAATGCTACTGAAATATTATTTAAAATATTTGAAAATGCTAATAAGACTTGCAAGCAGTCCTTATGCCCTCATAGAAAGAGAGGATCAGTGTCAGATTTCATCTGCCTCTGTGCAGACATTGGAGTTGCCTACTCACAAGGCATGGATGAAAGGACACTCACAAAGTCCACACAGAGTCCAAAGACCACACCACATGCTGGAATCTTACACGAGAGAGATTTATTATCAGTACCAACAAGGCTGTCCCTCCGAGGAAGGCAGCAGCATGTCACATTCACAGAGCAGCTATAGAGTCTGCAGGAAAAATTCCACCTGCACTCCTGAGGGTTGTGACATGGGCTGGGATGGGGTTGGCCTTTTAGCAATTGCATGTCTTAAGGGAAGCTGAGTAGCCTAGCCTCAGGATTGAAACTTAAGGGTTCCGGATAAAATGGCTCTGACCTAAAATGGCAGATCTGATGCCAATAATGGACATGTCTGTGGCCTTGAAAGAGTCTTTTCAATTTCCTTTAAAAGGAAAAACTTCAAAGAGGGAGTGTTTTAATTGTGGCAAACCTGGACATATGGCCAGAGATTGCAGGCAGCAACCAGGACAAAGGAATAGGCCACAGGTGTGTGCCTGTTGTCAGCAAGATGAGCACTGGATGTATGAATACAGATCACAGGCAGAAGTGAATGGATGGCCCTCCTTTCCTCTATCAGGAAGCAGGAGGTGTGGCCCACTCCAGCCCTACCAAATAATGGGGGCACAGACATTCATTCTGGAGCAGTCATTCACTCCAGCCCAGCCTCATGTCTTTCCATATGGGAACAGTACAGAGCCACAGCCAGGGGCACTGACCTGGACCTCAGCCCTGCCTCCAAATATGTATTAACATTGGAAAAGGGGCCTCAGGCCATTTCTACTGGAGTTTAGGGGCCTTTGCCCGCTAGCACAGGGGGGCTCTTATTAGGTAGGAATAGTTTAATTCTGAAAGGATTTCAGGTGTTACCGGCCTGGTTACTGGGGAAATTAAAGTTGTAGTTCACACAGTTTCACTGTTCAACCTTCTCGAGAGAATACCATAGCTCAAATTCTTATTTTGCCTTATTGTAACCAAAAGCTCGGTTCCTGTCCCCAATGCCAATCAATGCCAATTTAACAATGAGGACACAGTTTTGAGAAAAAGGAAAAAGAATTTATTGCTTTGCTAGCAAAGGAGAAACACAGGGGACTCCTGTCCCAAAGGCTATGACTATTGATCACCCAGGACAGGGAAGTTTTAAAAGGTTACATTCCAAATATGCTCTGATAGGGGGTCCCAGGGTGCCTTGATACTGCATTAGGATTCATTTATTAATTTGGGAGATATTTGCTTCCCAGACTCAGCAGGAATCTCCTGCCTGTAGTGGTTGTGTTCAAGGGCAGTTAACTAGGGGAAGAAAAGATAACACTTGTCAGGGAGGGGGAGAGGGAAGAAGAAAAAAAAAACATTTAAAAAAAATAAACCTTAGAGCAATGAGGGCTATATTCAGAAGGTGAAGGGACCACTGTTGCATTATCATTCAACAGGAAAGATTCTTCCAGATGAAGGTGATAAAGGTTTCAGGTCCTCAGACAGAGCATACTGGACTGAATTAGTTAAGCAAGAGCAACTCCAACTTGTTCTTAAAATAAATGGAAAAACTTTTAAAGGGGTCATTGATACTGGGGCAGATGTCTCTGTAATATTTACAAGATATTGGCCTACAGGATGGGCATTACATGGAGCTCCTGCTGATTTAAAGGTCATAGGACATATCTCAGCCCATTGTGCATAATATCGCCAATGGCAAGATGAGGGACGTAACACAGGATTTTTAAAACCTTGTGTTTTTGAGAGTTTTCTAGTGAATTTATGGGCTGTGATATACTAAACAGAATGGGAGTTTTATTAGTGAGTCCTAATTCAGTGGTTACTTCTCAAATGCTTAATGAAAGATTTATCCCCACTAAGGGGGTGGAAAAAAATCAACATGAAGGTGTTCACCTGTGACACAATCCTCTCAACAAGGATAACAATGATTAGGATATTCACCAAATCAGCCTTTTCAGTAGGAGCATTGATCTCTTCTCTGGCCCATATAAAACAGCAGAAAAAATTAATTGGCTGTCTGATGATCCTGTCTCGGTTGATCAATGGCCCCTTACAGGGAAAAACTTCAATGGCTTATATGCTAGTTCAAGAATAGATTCAAGCTGGTCATATTGAGCTGGTAAATGGAGAGTGTTACAAGATCTTAGAGCAATTAATCAGACTATTGAGTTAATGGGTGCTCTGTGAACTCAGCTTCCTTCTCCTACAGCTATTCTTCTTGATTATCACTTAATAATATTAGATTTAAAATATTTTTTAAAAACTATACATCTATATCAAGTTGATTATAAACATTTTGCTTTTAGTGTACCAGCCATAACTTTCAAAGAGCCAGGAAAGAGATACTGCTAGAAGGTCTTGCCACAAGGAATGGCCAAGAGCCCCACCTTGTGTCAGACTTTTGTAGTGCAAGCTATTGCTCCAGTGCCAGAGCAATATCCTAAGGCACATATTATTCACTATATGGATGACATACTTTTGGAACATTATAATTCTGATATGCTATAAAAATTTTTTGCTCTCTTAGAAACCTCACTTACCAAATTAAGTTTATGTATAGGACCTGAAAAAAGTACAAAAAGTCTTCAGTATCTAGGCAACTTAATTGAAGAATGCATGATTCATCCACAGAATTCATGCTATGGCCTATGGGCTTGTATTCAATCTCCCTATGTTTTGATTTCTGGACATTTAAAAGTAAAAAGAATAGGAGAAAAATATCATGTCACTTGTAAGAGATGTAATCTGCCCAACTGCATTACTAGATATAATAAGAGAAAAAGTATAATTTTACTGTATCAGCCTTCTTTTGTTTTTCTCCCAGCTAACATTTCAGGGCCTTGGTATTCTGATGTTGGAGTTCAAGTTTTACAACAGATGCATGCCCAATGAAGCAGACCCCAATGTGCTGTTGGTCTTATTGTACTCATAGTTACTTTAGTATCTTTTTTTGGCTTCTAACCTGACAGCTTCTGTGGCCTTATCTCAAAACATACAAAATGCTCATTTTCCTAATAATTTGGCTCAAAATACTTCCAAAGCCCTACACCATCAGGTAAATATTGATGAAAAGATTGAGAATAAATTAAATGCTCTGGAAGCTTCTAGCATAAATATTGGAAATGAACTTGTTGCTCTCAAATTTAAGCAAAGGTTTAGGTGCCCTATCAGTTATAAACATGTCTGCATTACTGCAGCCAACTATAATGCTTCCCAGTGGGATTGGAAAAAGGTTAAAAATCATTTAATGGGTATTTGGCATAGAAATATCGACAGGAGTCTGGATCTATGGAGTTACATCATCACATCCAGGATATTCAGAAAAGCAGGAACAATCTCTTGGATCTTGCATTACTTGCTGAACAATACTTCATGATTTAAATGGCTTTAATCCTGGAAATATGTTGAGACATTCCACATGTATATTTTTGGAATATGATCCCTCTTGTTCTGAGGCTTCAGCCTCTTGAGCTGTGCAGCTACTAGTTCCTCCAGCTCTCCAACCTGCAGACAGCCACTGTGGACTATCCATCTTGTGATTATGTAAGCCAATCTAATAAATCCTGTTTTTTATAAATCGTACTTTTTATAATCATACTTCCTGTTGATTCTGTTCCTCTAGAGAACCCTAATACAACAGTACATTATTGTTAACTACATCATTCTACTCAGTGACAAACAGAAATTCCTCCTATTTAAATGTAACATTGTACCAATTGACCAACCTCTTTCTAGCTCCTTTCCCCCTACTTTCTTCAGTCTCTGGTAACCCCTATTTTATTCTGAACTCCTATTAGATCAACATTTTTAGATTCCACATAAGAATTTGTAGCCTTATGCAGGAAACAAGGCAATTTAATAGTAAACAACCAATTTCCCTATCTTTGTAAAAAGGCATTCCATCCTCATATTCGTCAACTCTCAGAATCATTGTACCTGCAATAATGGCTCTTCTAACTGAAGCACCAGGAAGTTTCCCCACTCATTGCTGGTGAAATCTTTAGCAAATCAGCTGTCATGCTTTGCCAGGGATTATCTGTGCCTCACAGCCACTCAGGATGGTATCCTCTTTGTCCAGCAGTCAGGGAAGTAAGTTAATCCATCCTAAATATTCTGAGATCACTCTATCAGATCCTGTGATAGTATTCAAATTGCAAAAGATCCATTAGAGGGAGATTTAGGTGAAGAAAATGATATGCACACTGAAGGAGTCAGAGAGACTTCAGAATGCAGTGCAGGTCTGACCCTTGTACAGTAGAGAAGGAAGGAAGAAAAGTTGGATAGGAAGAGTTCCACATGGCAGTGCAGTTCCAAGAATTTTTGACCAAGACATGGGAGTCTCAAGTCAAAATTACCTCTGAGGAATCCTGTCTCACAGCTATGGACCTGCCTTAACAACTCAGCTGTGCTTAGACATGGGCTAGGAGGAGCCAGTGAGAGGCACTGCCTCAGTAACAGTGCAAATGTGGGCTTGCAGCCCAGTGGCTGGGCCACCTGTCAATTATATTCCCCAAAGCAGTAGGTCTGAGAGGCACATTTACATAATCACTTCAACTGCAAATCCTTGCCAAAAATTATATGCAAAAGTAGATTCCAAACATGGATTAGAAACCTAAGCGAGAAGGAAAAAAACCAATCATATTAATATAAAAAATGGAAGAATGTCTTTCAATTTAGTATAAGGAACAGTTAAAACAAAACATCAAAAGAATTCAGTGTAAGCTGGTAATGGTGGAACATGCCTGTCATCCTAGTGACTCAAGAGGCTGAAGCAGGAGAATCTCAAGTTTAAATTCAGTCTCAGTAACTCAGCAAGGCCCTAAGCAACTTCAGACAGATTCTGTCCCAAAATTTAAATAGGTGGGGTTTGAGTGGTGGCTGGGAATGTGGCTCCGTGGTTAAGTGCCCCTGGGTTCAATTCTTGGTACAAAAAAAAATTATAAAGTGTAAGGGAAAAAACATGCATTTGACCTTGACTGTTTCTAGTATGCAATTAACAATGTGGATAGATTTAAAGATATTTTAATGCCTAAAACTGACAAGACTATGACATTTAGAATATATAAAACACTCCTGGAAATCAGCAAGAAAAGTAGTATTGTCAGTAGAAATGAGGTCAAAGAATATGAAAAGGCAATTTATAAAAAGGAAAAAAAATTCCAAAAGCTAGCCAGCATATAAAGAAATATTTAAAAAATTAGTATTCAGAGAAATACAATTAAAATCAAAGTAAGGCATCACTTTATACTTAATAGACAAGTAAAAATGTCAACTCTAGGCAAGGAGGTAGGGCCCTCACATAATACTGACACAGCTATCAGTTCTAGTCAAATGACTCGTATGCATGTCCCATGACCCAGAAATTGTTAAGTTCTACATCATGTGCTAAGTCACTTTCAAATTGTACCCCAGTACATTTTTTTCAGATTAGACTAATGATCAATGATCCACTCTGTATTTAATTGCTGAAAGGAAAGGAGAGAGGTTTTTTTCCAACTTGAATGAATTTCTCAAGTTTATTAGAATAAACTAAAAGTTTACATTCTTGCATTCTATGCAAAATAAAAAATATGATTGATCTCTCCCACTGCAGGCAGATTACAGAGAAAGTTTTTGAACATTAATCTTTTCACTTCAATAAAGTTTCATATTTATAACAAATACTTGTAACTAATTGCACTAATCGGCAACTTTGATTAGAGTAAGTACATTAACACATTCTCATCCTTGTGTTCCACTTAATTAAAAGCATAAATGGTATGACAGTCATCACTATGATATTCCTAGATCATTATCAAGCCATATCCTTTTGTTTTATGTGGAACAGGGAAAACAGGCTCCTTCTTAAACTTCAAGGTTAAGAGTTGTCACACGCATCATCAATCAGGAAATACAGAGATGCTGGGTAAGTGGGATTCTAGGAACACCCTGCCTACTTCAACCAGAACTGCTTCAATGTGATTCATTTTATGTATTTAGCTTCAGAATAAAATTCAGACAGAACAAATGGTTCCACTGTCATTCCTTTCCTCAAAAGCTTAACTTGTAATTCATTATTTGTCATATTTTGTGACTCAAGTTTAATATTGATAGGAATAAAGATGAAGTATAGAGTCTTGTGTAAATGGGAGAGAGATCTGGAGGATTATTTAATGGATATGAGGATAATTCAATGGATATGAAATATAAAGGAATGGATAAAGATGTGGGGAACTAACTTCAAGCTACGCCTTTAAGATGGCGACTAGCTGCTGCAAAAGTATGTGGCATGGAGGGCACAGAAGAAGGAAGGATAATATGATTGGCTTACCGAACGTGATCAGCTCCTGGACAACATTCAAGGGGCTTGTGTGCTTTCCACATGGACAGCTGTTGGCTACGTGTATTGTTTCTGATTGGCTGAATGGCCCTATAGGTAGAGTGCTTGTTTCCGCATTAAACGAGTTCCTGGTCTCCCTGGCGTGTCTGATTGTCCTGCTGCGGAGGGCTGGGAACAGGCAGCCAGTCGGGTCCTACTCTTCCTGACTCCAGCTACCAGGTAAGGGCGCCTCCTCAACCCACTGGTTGAGACGAGTTGAGATCCCCACAAGGAGAGTTTGAGAATAATGTCTAATTTGCACAGATTGAGATGTCAGAAACACACACAGAATTCCAGGAGGCAGATGAGAATGCAGAACTTTAATGTAGAATTTAATATCAAATGTGTACAGAAATGTATACGTCAAATAAAAATAGACCACTAAATGAGAAAAAATACTCAGGAAAACTGGAGTTAGAATGGTGCCACAGAAATATAACAGAAAACCAAAAAGTTGTGTGCCGTAGAGCAAAAGGGGAGAATTTTATAAGGAATGAACTATTCTAAGTCAAGAAAGGCAAGGACTAAGAAAAATGCCTGTAGATTTTTTCAATTATATGGTGTGAATGTAGTTTTTTGTTGTTGTTGTTGTTGTTATTATTGTTGTTACTTGTTAGAGTTTTAGAGTTAGAGGATAATACAAATCACTCATTACAGCCATCCATCCAGTGATTGTTCTCTCAGATTTAATATTAGTCAACTCAGACTTTCATGACAAAATACCATACACTGGGAGGCTTAAACACAAGAAATTCATTTTCTCATAGTTCTGGAGTTTGGAAGAGAGGACGCCAGTGTTAACAAGTTCTGGTAAGAGCTTTCTTCTATTCCTGAAAACAACTGCCTCCAAGGTGGCCTCACATGGCTGAGGGAACTCACCAGTAAAAGCATTAGCCCTAGGGTCTTATGCCCTTATTTAATATTTATTACCTCACAGGGCCTGTGGCCTACTGCAGTCATATTGAGGGCTAGAAGTGACACAAACATTCACTCAATAGCACAGATCATCATCCCATCCAAGGGTTTATCCAACCCTAGCTTCTTTATGACAAGAGCTCACCACATTCCCTGGCAATGGATTCCTCAACTTAGTAGCCCCAAGTGTTAGAAAGCACTAATGATATATTCCTAATAGTTTTAAATTCTCTTTCATTCTTCAACCTTCCATACTTGAAAACAATAATTATTTCCCTCAAGCTATCAGTAATACTGAATTATGTTAGGCATTGGGATATGGAACTTTCTTTTATACTTATACATGTTTTCTATAAATGTATAATTATACACGCATGTATCTACATACACATGTGTGTATTCATATTATATTAATAATTAAAATTAAAATTCATGAGACACAATTTTGTTTACATTGACATGTGACTAAAGCTAAGGTTTCCCAGTCATTGAATTGTTCAGTATCAGTCATGTCTCTTCTTTGAATGTTTTGCCAATTATTATACCTCTTTGATAGTTTCTCAGAATCCTTTGGACTTATTAGACAAAGACCTTAAAGCATCCTCATGACTTTTTTGCTGAATTATAAACATCCTTCCTAAAATTCAAGGGACCCTGAATGTCTAAAACAATCTAAAAAGGAAGAAAGTGGGAGAATTCACATTTCCTGATTTCAAAACTTGTATAGACCTAATCAAGAGTGTGGGACTTGAAGAAAGACAAAGAGGCTAATGGAATAGAACAGAGGGTCCAGAAACAAGCCCTCATATAAAGGGTCAAATGATTTTCAACAATGTACCAAGAAGATCCAAATGGAAAAATATTATTATTTTCAATAAATAGTATTGTGAAACCTGGATACATACATGCCAAAAAATGAACCTGTACCTTTACTTTATACTACATCCCAAAATTAACTCAAATGGAATCAAATACATAAAAGTAAGAGCTAAAAGTGCAAAACCTTTGGAAGAAAACAGAAGGAATATGAATGACATTAGATCTGGCAATGGTTTCCCATATATGATAACAAAAGCACTAACAACAAAAGAACAAAAAGATTGTACTACCTCAAAATTTAAAAATTTTGTGCATCAGAGCACACTATAAGCTAAGTGAAAAGACTCTACAGAATGGAAGAAAATATTTGCAAATCATATGTCTTTTAAGGATTCATATCCAGAATATCTGAAGAACTCCTACAACTCAACAACTAAAAAATAAACAACACAGTAAAAGTGACCAAAGCACTGAATATACATTTCTCAAATGAAAATATACAAATGACCATAAGCATATGAAGTAATGTTTAAACATCATTAATCATTAGGGCAATATAAATAAAAAAACACAATAAGATACCACTTCATACCTACATTAGTCTATTTTCCTTCCATTTTAACAAAATAACTGAGTTGAACACTTTATAAAGAAAATAGATTTATTTAGCTCACAGTTTCAAAAATGTAAAGTTCAAACAGCATGATTCTGATTCTGATGAGGGTCACTTGGTTGCATCAGACCATCATGGTCAATGGCGTCATAGTGGGAGTATATGTGTAAGAAAGAGATCATATGGTGAGTCAAGAAGTCAGACTCTTTTGTAACAGCCCTTTCATGAAACTCAACAAGGGTGCCATAACAACCACCTCAATTCTCCTCAAGGGCAGTACTTACATGACCTAATAACTTCTTACTAGGTTCCATCTCTTAAAGGCTCTACCTATCTCCCAACACCTCCAATATAGACCAAGCTTCCAATACATGAAGTCTTGGAAGACACGCTCAAACCATATTCAAACCATAATAGTACCTGTTAGAATGAAGAAAAAATAGCAAGTATGGACAAAGATGTGGAGAAACAAACCCGTGAATTCCTGATAAGAATGTAAAATGTTGTAGATGTTGTCAAAAATGGTATGACAGCTGCTTTCTCAAAAAATTAACATAAAATTACCTTATAAGCCTCCACTTCTGGATATATAATCAAAGGAACTGAAAGTAGGGATTTGAACAAATATTTGTGTACTCATTTAATTGCAGGATTATTCACAATAGTCAAAAGAAGAGAGTAGATCAAGAGTCTATTGATAGATGAATGAACAAAGTATGAATACATATACATATATACAATGTTTTATAGATATACTATATGAATTATATTTGTTTTATATATGTTATACATACCACAATGGAATATTATTCAGCCTTTAAAAGAAAGAAATGTTGACATGCTATAACATGAATGGACCTTAATGATTTTATGTTACAGAAAATTAACCAGTCACAAATACTATATGATTTCCCTTATATGAGGTAACTAAATTATAGTGACTGTATTATTTCATGTTAAGAAGTAGAATAGTAGTTGCCAGGGGCCAGGGGTAGGAAAGAATAGGGATTTAGTGATCAACTGATATGCAGTTTCAGTTTGGGAAGATGAAAAGACTTGAGAGACAGTGGTAATGGCTATAGAATAATGTGAATGTGAATGTATTTAATGCCAGAGAACTGTATCCTTACAAGTGGTTAAAATGGTAAGTTGTTTTGTATATTTAAAGTTAAACAGAGACATAAAAAGAAAGGACATAGAGGAAAGAGCCCTGAGAAGATGGAGGATGAGATTTATCAGATGCAAGCCAAGGAACCCCTAGATCCACCAAAGCTAGAAGCAAGGAATGAGTATTTTCTAGAAAGTTTGGAATGAGTCTGTTCTAGAGAGTTTGCTGACACCTTGATTTTGGACTTATGGTTTCCAGAACATTTCATCTCAAGGACCTAGAAAAGAACAAACCAACACCAAAATTAGCAGAATTCAGGAAATAATTAACATCAGAGCCATAATCAATGAAAATGAAATTAAACAAATTTTTAGAAAATCAACAAAACAAAAAGTTGATTCTTTGAAAAAATAAAATAGATAAGCCTTTAGCAAAGCTAACCGAAAGAGGAAAAAAAACTCAAATTATTAAAATTCTTGATGAAAAAGGAAATATCACCACAAACATTATTCAAATATAGAGGATAATCAGAAACTATTTTAAAAATTTATACTTCAATAAATTAGAAAACCTTAAGGATATCAACAAATTTCTAGAGATATGTGACTTACCCAAATTGAAATAGGAGAACATAGAAAATTAAATAGACCAATTTCAAGTAATGAAATTAAAGATTCCATCAAAAGCCTACCAACAAAGAAAAGCCCAGGATCAGATGGATTCTCAGCCGAGTTTCTCCAGGATAGGAGAAAATCTTTGCCACCCACATCTCAGATAAGGCATTAAAATTTCCAGGATATACGAAGAACCCAAAAAACCTCACACCAAAAAAACCAAATAACCCAATCAATAAATGGACAAAGGAACAGACACTTCTCAAAAGAGGAAATATATGAAAAGTATTCAACATCTCTAAAAATTAGAGAAATGCAAATTAAAACAGACACTGAAATTTTACCTCACTCCAACCAGAATGGCAATTATTAAGAATACAAGTAACAACAAATGATGGCGAGGAGGTGGGGAAAGGGTACACTCATACATTGTTGGTTGGACTTCAAGTGACTGCAACCACTCTGGAAAGCAGTATGAAGATTCCTCAGAAAACTTAGAATGGAACAACCATTTGACCCAGTTATCCTACTCCTCAATGTATATTCAAAGTAGTTAAAATCAGCATACTACAGTGATGCATCCACATCAATATTTATAGCAGCACAATTCACAATAGCTAAGCCATGGAGCTAACCTAGATGTCCATCAACAGACGAACTGATAAAAAAATGTGGTATAAATGCACAATAAAATATTGCTCAGCCATAAAGAAGAATGACTTTATGACATTAGCTGCTATAAATGGATGAATCTGGAGACTATCATGCTAAGTGAAATAAGCCAATCCCAAAAAACAAAGGCTGAATGTTCTCTCTGATATGTAGATGCTCACCCACAACAAGCGGGGAATGGGGTGGTTAAGAATAGAAGTTCAATGGATTAGGCAAAGGGGGATGAAAGAAAGGGAGAGAGGATAGGAATAGAAAAGACAGTGGAAGAATCTGAAATGACTTTCTTATGTACACATATGAACATGCCACAGTTAATTTTAACATCATGTACATCCATAGACTGGGATTCTAATTAAAATAACATATATCCCATGCTTGTATAAATATATTAAAATATATTCTACTGTCATGTGCAACTAAAAAGAAGAAATTTTAAAAAGAATAAATAGTAAGAAATTATTAGTTCATGTAAGTACTGTCTAAGAGTGAGAATAGAAAAATAAGTGAAAGAGTTTAAGGAAAGATCAGAGGTAAAAAATTGTTGCCCAGGGAGTGGGAAAATGAATAGGCCAGAAAGAATAAAATGACTACCTGTAGCATTAGGAGTCCTTTAGGATTGTGGTCAGGAATTTAAAATTCTATCAGTCAACTTGTGTGTTTTTCTCCATCTCTGTTTGTCTGCACAAGAGCATAGGTGAAGAATCACAGAAATTTGAATTTACCTAAAGTTATCTTTTCATCAAAAGAATACAAAGAAAAGGGCTGGGTTTGTAGCTCAGTGGTAGAGTGCCTACTCAGCATGTGTGAGGCACTGGGTTTGATCCTCAGCACTACATAAAAATAAATGAATAAATATAAAAGATATTGTGTCCAACTACAACTAAAACAATTATTTTTAAAAAGAATACAAAGAGAAATAAAGGAGTTGATGACACATGTAAAGAAATGCGTTTAATGATTGTCCTTCTTTTTTAAACTGCTCTAATGTTCAAGTGCATCTTAGGAACATCCATAGCAACCAAGCAAATATCTGTTTAACAAGTTACTGAATGCCGTGATGCTTAGCACACTAAGCTGCTCTGAAATACCATAACACAATAGACTCTGAGCTACTGCATGCATTGATCCCTAAGCTATGTGATATTATTCACCTCTTCATTTTTCAACATGACAACACTTGTTTGTCACCTGGCATCAATTTTGTAGTTTCTCTCTGAAGAGAAGACAGTAACATCAGCTGAAGAAAACTCTCACAGAAATATCTTATGTCTCTTTCAAGGGAGGTATATTCCTATTGTCTCACCATGTAATCCTTATGCACTGTAAATTTTCATCATAATGTCACATTAATTTGAGACAAGAGTAAAGCAACAGCATGTATATTTAAGTTACATTGACAATTTTAAAAACTTAAGAATTTCTGCAATAAATTTCAAATACAAGGAAAAGCTTAGTCAAAAGGGCTCTAGAAATTTAGGGATGTTATGAATTAACGTCATCTATTGAAGTAAATGCCAAAAATGAAGCGAAAATTAAATTCATCCATACTAAAAATGTGATATTTGACAATCATATTTTCCTCTTGGTCCCTACCACATCAGAGAAATTAGATGGGACATTGTAGTTGTTTGAAATGGAACAACATAAAAGATAGATTAGAATAGTGACTAAAGGCTGCAGGTCACCACCTCCAACTCCGAGGGTTGCTCCTCAATTCTGGAATATAAACTAATATTCAGCCATTTAATCTTCTAACCTCCAATAATCAAAAACCCAAGGAACTAGGATCCAGATGACATTAGGGCCAAGTTTTTTTCTCACTTAAACATATACAAATGAACTGAAGTTTTAATAATAATAGACAATATTTCTGTAGTACCTCCATCACATGAGGTACTATTCTATTTTACATTTATTAACTCATTCACATTTCTCCAGTACCTTACAAGGTAATTACTAGTATTATTTTACAGACATGTAAACTGCAAGGATTTGAACCCGGGCACTCCAATTCTCAAGTCTCTGCATTTGAATTATTATGTTGTACTAAGATTATTTCAAATGTACTTTGCCAAAATCTTAAAAGCAATGACCTGAAAACCTTCATTCAGAGTACTGGTTCTCTTTAAATGGGCAACATTTTTGTTGATAGAGTATAGCCAAAGCTAAATATTAAATATTTTCATAGTCCACATAGTTGTTAAAAAGAATAAAGTTACTCTAGGTCATCTCCCAAAATAGATCTTCAAAATATGAAGTGGATAAAGACCACATTGTACAAGGATGTATATAATATACTTTTTAATTAAGATTCTTTTAATTTAACATGATTTATCTGGGGATGTGTGTATGTTTGTGTATGCATGTTTATAAGTGTTTGGGATGTTCGATGGAAGGATAGACCCTAATGACACCAATTATTTCTGAAGAGAAGAAAAGGGACCAAGATCAGGACATGGTAAAACAGGGCTTCAGTCTCATTTCAAAGGTTTAAAATTCACAAAGACCATGTACACATGTGTTCCTTGTCTAATTGAAAGTATTTGCTTCTTCTCTTTTAATTTTATTCATTCTGATAAATACTTTTTAAAATACATTTAATACATTAAGTCATTTGGGGAAAATCTGGTTTGATATTCATTTATTTGTGCTCTCAGAAGTAGGTATTTTTAAAAGAACTTAGTACATATTGATAAATTTACTATGTCACTGTGAAACATGGAGATTCTTTTTCAACAAGAATTTATGAATTATTTGTTGAGTTATATAATGAATGTGATTTTTAAGAATATTTTATTGTTTTTATTGAGTTTTATGTGAAGTTTTCTTTAAGATATTTGTATGCCTATCAATAATCTGTAAACTCTTAATCCAGTGCATACCTAAGATATTTATCATTCAAATCTTCACAACCAGCTTATTCTTCTAACAAAATTAGTTAATACCAAAAGGAGGAGGCGGAGAAGAAGAAAAAGAGGAGGAGGAGGAGGAAGAAGAAGAAGAAGAAGATGATGATGAAGAAGAAGAAGAAGAAGAAGAAGAAGAAGAAGAAGAAGAAGAAGAAGAAGAAGAAGAAGAAGAAGAAGAAAGCAAGCCAGCCGGCCAGCCTATTTCTTTCTTGTTGAGACTGTTTTCTCTGTTTTCTTCAAGCTATTCTATGGGCTGAGGCTTCTCTGTTCAGACTTGTCCAACTAGTTTCATTTCAACTACTTGTAATTTGTTTCCTTATTTCTTTGAGCCGTAGACCTCTAATATATCTAGAAATGTCACAGAGTTGATTAGAAAGTCCAATTCAGTGTGTGCAGACATACAAGATCATATTCCTTCTGGTGATAATGTATCGGTAAGTTAGTTTTGTTTTGTAAATGGTTATCGCTATTTTATCTGTCAACAGCTAGATTCCCATGTCAGAAGGCTACTGGTGAGGTATCTTTAATGGATTCAACCAGCACTGAAACCTTTGGCATTTCTGAACTTTTAATAGCAGTATATATTAATTAACTTCTGTGTTTAAAAACAATGCTTTTATATAAAAAATCATCATAAGAATTACTTCACGTTGCCAAGTTCAATAGTGAATGATTGGGATTTTAGAAGAAGTTAATGAAAAACTGTATTACGCTGTGTCCTAATTCATTCTGAATTAGGAGGGAGGGTTCATTTGTTTTAAGAAAACCCTCCCTTGAGCAATCTGACAAAATTTCGCTTCTATACTACTTTCTCTTTAGCCTTTTTTCCTTGTATTTTATGATAGTCTTGTGGACACATGCAGATTCGGAAGTTGACAGCTGCAGAAACACCTGTCTCCTAGTGATTTTAAAAGCTATGACAATAATAATATTATTTCAGTGTTGTTTAGATTTGTGCTATACTAAAAATATTTTTGTATATGTTATTTCACTTAAAAGCCAAGACATTAAAAGCTCAATAGGATAGGGATCATTAATGCCCATTTTTAAGGATGGAATTTTAGCGAAACACAAATTAGGAGATGTCTCCAGATCTACCGGGCTGTCAGATTCCAGAATCAAAGCTGTATTTCTGAGTCCTCAACTTCTTAGAGTTCAGGTTTCCTTAGTAACTACTGCCTCTCTAGATGGCAAGAATACCACTGAGAAATTCAGAGTTGAGAATATAACACTACATTCACTATAACTGGGTGAACTTCCCTGGGCTGCTTCTTACACTCATAAAATACATTTATATCTGTCCTTTAAGAGCACATAGTAACTGCCTCTGAGCCTCTTAGAAAGGATCTTTAATGCTTCACACATAATCAGTACTCCATAAATATTTATTGAACAAATAAATGAACAAACAACTGTAAATATCTAGCATTGATGTTTTACTTATTTATTAAAACTTACTGAATTGAAAATTTATACCCCATGTTTATGGCAATCATGATACTATAAAACAGAATCTCCAACTTCTCATATTTTACATTCCCCAAATTATTATTTTTTAAACAGCATCTCATTATTATAGGCACCAAAAGCATTTTTTTTTTCTAATGAACATATGTATTTGTAGGAATGTCTGCAGTTTAATGGAAGCAAATTACAAGTGTAATGCTGGTGGTTTGTGTCATTGTTCTGGACATTTGTGATACGTGTTAATAAAGAAAGGAGACAGCAGCAAACACTGAATGGTCATATTTTCTTTAAGCCTAATTCATGGCATAATAATTCAGAATTTGGAAGATTTACAGGAGGAGAGAAAGTCACGCTAATAGGCACAGAATTGAAGAAAAGCAAATGCTTAAGACTAACATCCTGTCTCACCTATACTCATCTCACCTACACTCATTCTAAAATATATTCATATTCATGCTCACCCTTATTTCTCCATCAATAGGAAACAACATATAGAAACCTTGTCAAAATATATTTGATTCATACTCTTGTTGTTTGTGGTATTATGAACTTGAATTTCTTCTTTATGGGTTTTGTGACTCTTTTTTGTATGACAGATTGATTTTAGTGTAACAGCTTTTTTGTAACTCTCCATTTGCATTTGCCTTTGAGGATATCCATACTCCTACTCTCTAAGATATTCTTTAATAGTGATTCAGTCACTTTAAAATCTTGATTTCAAAATATCCCTAAAAAGATAAATCTTTTTTATAAAAGATAAAATCTCCCTATAAAAGATTTTTCAATCTCCCTATAAAAGATAAAATACCAAATGAATTCTTTATCTGAGATTTTTGACCTGATCCCATGAGTCTAACATCTCTACTTTCTTATAGCTCTTTATTTGGGGCATTGATTATTAATAAATGCAAAACTTAATTCCTCCTCTTCATTATTATCTTTAGAGAAAAAAGTAGTTTTAGGTAAGTCTTTTAGAAGAATTCATGTTTTACATTTTAATTTTTTTTTTTTTGGATAATTGCTTCAGTTAACTTGTGAATTTGTCAAGATTAGTCCCTAAAATATTCTAAAACTAAATTTTTGGAATTAAAATCAAAATAGCAAAGTAAAGTCTCCATATTAGTTACTGATTACTAAACTTGGTATAAATTTTTAATTGAAAATTTTTGTTAGTTTTCAGTAAACTCATAGCGCTTTATGTGTCACATTAACATTACATTAGCTCATTTAATTCTCAAAACAATTCTTTGACTTTGTTACTGTTATTAACTCCATTTTATAGAGGAAGAAAGTAACTAGCCCAACATCATAAGTAAAACAGCTAGAATTTGAACCTAGAAATGGAACCAGAGCCTGGAATTAACTAACAGGCTGCTTTTCCTTCTTTTTTATAATTTTCGAGAGAAAAAAAATTGTTTTTTTTTTTTTAAATTTGAGTATAACATTTACAGAGCTTGTCAATCAGTAAGATTCTATCTATAGTTGATGGCAATTAAATATGTGTACATCTCATTGAGATTTAAAGGGCGATTTGTAAACTTCTCTTCTTTGTTGTGCTTTCCTTTTCTAATAGGCAGTAGGGAATAATTTTGGTAGATAAAAGAGAGAGGATGGCAGATACATGTATATGTTGTTTGGAAACTAAGATTTTAGGAATTTATGATCAGATAATTTTATAATTCCAGAGTGGGTTGGCATTTATTTATAATGATTTACTACAACTAATTCATTATCTATTTAGTAAATATGAAACATTTTATGTGCATTATTTCATTTATTCTTTACAATTCTGATATGTTAGGTCTGAGATTACCCTATTTTATAAGAGGGAAAGCCATTGCCCCACATCACAGCTACTGAATTTTAAACTGAAACTATCCACAACTTTCTATCCCCTATATATTCACATGTATGTCTCTGAAATATCTTGAGCAGTGACAAGGAATTGATAATATAAAGTACAATGACAAGAATTGGTAACAAAAAATAACATAAATAACACTTGAACGGCATGCTACTGAAGGTTTTCATGTTCATTATCAGAGTGGTCTGGTTACAAACATATAGCTTTAAAGAAAGACAAATTTTCCCCTTCCCTTAGCTCTGTGACTTTTGTTTCCTTTCCTTATTAGTGAAGTGGTAACAATAATGCCTAATTCACCAAGATGTAGCATAATGACATGAGATCACCTACAAGAAAACTCCACAGACCCAGAGTAGGACTTGGTATTTGTTAGAGCCCTTCATTTACTTACTTCATGATTTCACACCTCCAAGTAGTATGCATTATCATCATTTCACAGGGAGCAAGCTGAAGTTCAGAGAGGTTTGGGAAACTTCACAAAATATAAGTTATAAGCAGGAACTGAAACCAAAGTCTTTTGCCTATAAAGGGAAGACCCATGTCTGCATATCAACATGCCTATAGAAGATTGTACCTGGCAGATGGAGAATTGGAGGATTTAAAAAAATCTTTAACTCTCATTTTTGTTTACATAATGAAAATTTGTTTCTTATGCGATTTTAAATATTTACAGAGAAGTTTTCAATAGTTCCTTATTTCCTATCATTATTTCCCATAGCACAAATTGAAGCAAAAGTACTAAAGATTGTACTATGAGTTGCAGGAAGGTAGAAACCATGTCTTATTTGTTCCTACCTTAGTAAGTCCAGCATGATGCCCAAAACATAACAGTGGCTCAATGAAAGGTTCTAGAGAACAAATACAGAAAAATGGATGGATGGACAAATGAAAGGACAAACAAAGGAGAAATGAGATAATAGCTGATAGCTTCTTGGAAGTAATTTGTAAGACATATTTACATTGTACAAGTTTCTGACAGACATTTGAATATGAATGATTTGTTTTGTTACATGAATATCATCCCAGACTGAGTCTTAATCTCCAGTCTAATACAATCCTTACAAATTTTAATAGGTGAGGCTGTAACTTGTACCAAAATTATTAAGGCTAAGAACACTCACATGTGTGTGCACACTCACACACCTTCCGCATAGTAATATTGGTACTACCTCTCTTTTCTAGTTGTAGAATATTCCATGATAAAGTTTTGTTCAACTCTCATTTGCTCAAACCTTTATTCCCTTATTGTAGTTGTTTATTAGTATCCTTATTTTACTGTGTCTCAGTGGGCCACAGTAGAACACATTTTTTGGTGATTAATGGCATATTAAAACTAACCCAAGTACTTCCTGATACTTATCTATCTAAGCTCATTTTAATGAGGCTTTAAAATCCAAAATGCAACTGGTACCAAAATTACCTACAATATATAGTCTCATACTAAAGTGCTCATTTTATCAGCATGACTGATTTCTATTGAGTAAGAATAATGACAAAAAAGATTGATAATAGCTTACATTTATATGTTATTTACTATGTGTTAGTCACTGTACATGTATTAATGCACTTAATCCTATGAAGTATGTCTTAATTTAATTTCACTATACATGTATTAATGCACTTAATCCTATGAAGTATGTCTTAATTTAATTTCTATTTTACAAATGGGGGAATTAACACACAGAAGAGCCAAATACTTGGCTAACATTGCAGAGCTAGCAGGTGGCAAGGATAGGATTTGACTCAATACTCAATAACTTCAGAGATTGAGCTCTTATTTTTTTTCAAGTTAAAAATTTTATTAATACAACTCACAGTATAACTTTTCCTAACCCAAAATATTCATCTACATGTTCTCATAAGAATTTTCACTTTACAGTTGTTATTCATTTACCTAAAATACATATACTTTATCATTAATTTATTATTTTTTAATGCATTTCAAGTCATAGTACATATATAGAGCTCAACCATCTCTCTGGTTGCAAACAAGATAGAGTCACGCCATTCGTGTCTTCATACATGTACCTAGGGTAGTAATGTCCATCTTATTCTACAATTTTTGCTACTCCCATCCCCCCTCCCCTCCACCACCTCTCCTCTGTCCCATTCAAAGTTCCTCCATTTCTCCGATCCTCCTCACCCCCAGCCCTCTTATGTATCAGCATCCACTAATCAGAGAGAACCTTCGGCCTTTGGTTTATTGGGCTTGGCTTACTCACTTAGCATGATGTTCTCCAATTCCATCCATTTACCTGCAAATGCCATAATTTTATTCTCTTTTATTGCTGAGTAATATTCCATTGTGTATATATACCACAATTTCTTTGTCCATTTATCTATTGAAGGGCATCTGGGTTGCCTCCACAATTTAGCAATTGTGAATTGTGCTGCTATAAACATTGAAGTGGCTGCATTACTGTAGTATGCTGTTTTTAAGTCTTTAGGGTATAGGCCGAGGAGTGGAATAGCTGGGTCAAATGGTGGTTCCATTCCAAGTATTTTAAGGAATCTGCATACTGCTTTCCAAATTGTTTGCACCAGTTTGCAGTCCCACCAGCAATGTTTGAGTGTGCCTTTTTCTCCACATTCTCGCCAGCACTTATCCTTGCTTATATTTTGGATAGCTATCATTCTGACTGGGGTGAGATGAAATATGAAAGTAGTTTTGATTTGCATTTCTCTAATGGCTAGAGATGTTGAAGATTTCTTCACATATTTACTTATTGATGGCATATCTTCTGAGAAGTTTTTATTCAGCTCCTTAGCCCATTTATTTATGGGGTATAGGAGCACTCCCTATACCTTCAACCCCTCCCTTACCTCTTTTCCCATTCTCCTCATTGGTTATAACCTTGGGGCCGTGATTGGTCCGAGGACCCTATATAAGCCTCTGTACTTCCTGGATTAAACAGGTTCTGCGTCTCGTTCCAGCAGAGCAGTCTTACCTACCCCCGGAGTCTGGGTGAAGTGACTCCGTGGACCGTCACCCCTAACTTCATCCTGTGAGACCCCTCTTCGTCTTCTCTGAAGACCCCTTCTCGTCTCCCAGGGCCCCAAAGCCTCGTCCTGTGAGACCCCGCTTTGTATTCCCCGAAGACTCCTTTTCGTCTCTCAGGACCCCAATTCGTCAAGGAGACCCACGAGGCATGACCTCAAAGAATAATGGGGTTGTTTGGTTTTTTGGTGTTAAGTTTTTTGAGTTCTTTATATATCCTGGAGATCAGTGCTCTATCTGATGTGCATGTGGCAAAAATTTGCTCCCAGAATTCAGGCTCTCTGTTCACCTCATGGATAGTTTATTTTGCTGAGAAGAAGCTTTTTAGTTTAAGTCCATCCCATTTATTGATTCTTGCTTTTATTCCTTGCACTTTAGGAGTCTTGTTAAGGAAGTCAGGGCCTAATCTGACATGATGAAGATTTGGGCCTACTTTCTCCTCAATTAGGTGCAGGTCTTTGGTCTACTTTGAGTTGAGTTTTGTGCATGGTAAGCCATAGAGGTTAAGCTTCATTTTGCTGCATATGGATTTCCAGTTTTCCCAGCACCATTTGTTAAAGAGGCTATCTTTTCTCCAACATATGTTTTTGGCACCTTTGTCTAGTATGAGATAACTGTATTTATGTGGATTAGTCTCTGTGTCTTCTATTCTGTACCATTGGTCTACATGTCTATTTTGGTGCCAGTCCTATGCAGTTTTTGTTACTATAGCTTTGTAGTATAGTTTAAGGTCTGGTATTGTGATGCCTCCTGCTTCACTCTTCTTACTAAGGATTGCTTTGGCTATTCTGGGTCTTTTATTTTTCCAAATAAATTTCATGATTGCCTTTTCTATTTCTATAAGAAAGGACTTTGGGATTTTAATTGAGATTGCATTGAATCTGTATAGTGCTTTGGGTAGTATGGCCTTTTTAATAATATTGATACTACCTATCCAAGAGCATGGGAGATCTTTTCTTCTAAGATCTTTAATTTCTTACTTTAGTGTCCTGTAGTTTTCATTGTAGAGGTCTGTCACTGCTCTTGTTATATTGATTCCCAAATATATTTTTTTTAGGCTATTGTAAATGGAGTAGTTTTACTTATTTCTCTTTCAGAGGAATCATTGCTGATGTATAGAAATGCATATGATTTATGGATGTTGATTTTATATCCTGCAATTTTGCTGAATTCATTTATTCTAGAAGTTTTCTGGTGGAATTTTTTGGATCCTTCAAGTATAATATCATGTCATCTGAAAATAATGATAGTTTGAGTTTTTCTTTTCCTATTTGTATCCCTTTAATTTCTTTTATCTGTCTAATTTCTCTGGCTAAAGCTTCAAGGACTATGTTGAGTAAGAGTGGTGAAAGAGGGCATCCCTGTCTTGTTCCCATTTTTAGAGGGAATGCTTCCAATTTTTCTCCATTTAGGATGATGTTGGCCTTAGGTTTAGCATAGATTGCTTTAACAATGTTGAGGTATATTCCTACTATCCCTAGTTTTTCTGATGTTTTAAACATGAAAGGGTGCTATGTTTTGTCAAACACTTTCTCTGCATCAATCAATAAAATCATATGATTCTTATCTTTAAGTCTATTGATGTGATGGATTACATTTATTGATTTCTGTATGTTGAACCAACCTTGCATCCCTGGAATGGACCACACTTTTTCATGGTGCACTAGTTTATTAAATATGCTTTTGTATGCAATTTGCCAAAATTTTATTGATAATTTTTGCATCTATGTTCATCAAGGATATTGGTCTGAAATTTTCATTTTTTGATGTGTCTCTGTCTATTTTTGGTATCAAGGTGATACTAGCCTCATAGAATGAATTTGGAAGGGTTTCCTCTTTTCTATTTCATGGAATAATTTGAGAAGTATTGAAGTTAGTTCTTCTTTGTAGGTCTTGTAGAACTCGGCTGATAATCCATCTGGTCCAGGGCTTTTCTTGGTTGGAAGGCTCTCGACAGCATCTTCAATTTCCTTGCTTGTAATTGATCTGTTTAAGTTGTATATGATCTCCTGATTCAGTATGAGTAGGTCTTATGTCTCTAGAAATTTGTCAGTGTCTTCAGGGCTTTCTATTTTACTGGAGTATAGATTTTCAAAATAGTTTCTAATTGTCTTCTATATTTCAGCAGAGTCTGTTGTGATATTTCCTTTTTCATCACAAATTTTAGTAATTTGGGTTTTCTCTCTCCTTTTTGTTATGATGGCTAAGAGTTTGTCAATTTTATTCATTTTTTCAAAGAACTAGCTTTTTGTTTTGTCAACTTTTTGAATTGTTTCCTTTGTTTCAATTTCATTCACTTCAGCCCTGATTCTAATTATTTCCTGTATTCTATTTCTTTTGGTATTGGTTTGTTTTTATTTTTCTAGGGCTCTGAGATGTAGTGTCAAATCATTAATTTGTTGACTTTTTCTTCTTTGAATAGATGAACTAATGTAATGAATTTTCCTCTTAGCACTGCCTTAATAGTGTCCCAGAGATTCTGATATGTTGTAGCAGGGTTCTCATTTACCTGTAGGAATTTTTTTATCTCCTCTCTGATGTCTTCTGTTACCCATGCATCATTCAATAGCATACTATTTAGTCTCCAGGTGTTGGAGTAACTTATTTTTTTTAACTGTCATTAATTTCTAATTTCATTCCATTATGTTCAGATAGAGTGCAGCATAGTAGCTCTATTTTTTTGTATTTTCTAAGACTTGCTTTGTGGCATAACATATGTTCTATTTTGGAGAAGGATCCATGTGCTGCTGAGAAAAAAAAATGTATTTGCTTGTTGAAGGATGGAATATTCTATATATGTCTGTTAAGTCTAGATTATTGATTGTTCTATTGAGTTTTGTAGATTCTTTGTTTAGTTTTTGTTTAGAAGATCTATCCCGTGGTAAGAGGGTTAAAGTCACCCAGTGCTATTGTGTTGTGGTCTATTTAATTTTTCAAGTTGAGAAGGGTTTGTTTGACATACATGGCTGCCCCATTGTTTGGGGCATAGATATTTAAGATTGTTATGTCTTTTTGAGGTATGATTCCCTTAAGCAGTATGAAATGACCTTCTTTATCACTTTTCACTAACTTTGGTTTGAAGTCCACTTTATCTGAGGATGGAAACCCCTGCTTGTTTACACAGTCCATGTGAGTGATAGATTTTTTTTTTCATCCTTTCACCTTCAATCTGTGAATATCTCTTTCTATGAGATGAGTCTCTTGGAGGCAGTATATTGTTGGGTATTTTTTAAATCCAATCTGACAGGCTGTGTCTTTTAATTGCTGAGTTTAGGCCATTGACATTCAGTGTTATTATTAAGACATGGTTTGTATTCTGAGACATTTTGGTTTATTCTTAGTTTTTAACTTGAATGCGTTTCTCCTTTGCTTGGCCTTTCCTTTAGTATAGTTCCTCCCTTTGCAGGTTTTTATTGTTGTTCTTCATTTCCTCCTCATGGAATATTTTGCCAAGAATGTTCTGTAGTGCAGGCTTTCTTGCTGTAAATTCTTTTAATTTTTGTTTATCTTGGAAAGTTTTTATTTCACATCAAATCTAAAACTTAATTTTGCTGGATATAAGATTCTTGGTTGGCATCCAGTGTCTTTTAGTGCCTGGTATATGTTGTTCCACGATCTTCTTGCTCTTGGGGTCTGAGTTGAGAAGTCTGCAGTGATCTAATTGGTTTCCCCCTATATGTAATCTGATTCCTTTCTCTTGTGGCTTTTAAGATTCCCTCCTTATTCTGCATACTAGGCATTTTCATTATCATGTGACTTGGTGTAGATCTGTTGTGATTTTGTGCATTTGGTGTCCTATAAGCTTTGTGTATTTAATTATCCAATTTGTTCTTCATGTTTGGAAAATTTTTTGATATTATTTCATTGAATAGATTGTTTATTCCTTTGGTTTGAAATTCTATGCTTTCTTCTATCCCAATAATTCTTAAATTTGGTCTTTTAATGTTATCCCATAATTCTTGGATGTTCTGTTCATGGTGTCTTACTGTCTTCACTGTGTGGTCAACTCTATTTTCAAGATTAAATATTTTGTCTTCATTGTCTAAAGTTCTGTATTCCAAGTGATCTAATCTATTGGTGATGCTTTCTATTGAGTTTTTAATTTGGTTTATTGTTTCTTTCATTTTGAGGATTTCTGTTTGGTCCTTTTTCAGAATATCTATCTCCTTATTGAAGTAATCTTTTGCTTCCTATATTTGCCTGTGTAGCTCTTTATCAAAATGATATTTTGCTGCTTGGGTTTGGTCTCTTATATCATTCTTTAATTCACAGAACATTTTAATTATGTACATCCTGAACTCCTTCTCTGACATTTCTTCTGCTGTGCTTACCATGGATTCTAATTATGTAGTATCTTGGTTTCTTTGAGACACTTTCTTCCCTTGTTTTTTCATGTTGTTTGTGTGTCTTTCCTTCTAGCACTGCAGATCTCAGGTGTTACAGTTTTTAATCCTATAGGCTTATACATTCCCTATAGGGTTTTAATACTTCTTTAAGGGGGAGACCAATATTGACAGATCTCAATACAAACAATATATAGTTTTAAACCAAGTAGCTCCTAATAGCTCCTAAATACATTTATGGCTTTGTCACCATATACAGAAATTATGAGTTCAATTAGCATCTACTATATAAACAATAAGTTTGCACAAGTGTCTACAATTTCTATTGGTGGGCTAAAGAGAACTGGAGGTAGGGCGTAGGATGAGATGTTAGGGGCATAGGAAGTGAGGGTATAGTTATTAGATCCTAGAAAGCATGAAAGAGAAAGAAGTTGGCTGTTAGTAGAAAAGAGAGAAAGAGATTTGGGGAAGACCAGTAAGTAGGAAGAAAATAGAGTTCAACTAACGAGGAGGCATAAAAATTAAGAAAAATAAAACATGTAAAGATGGAAGTTATGAGAGTATATAATACAACTATAGTATACTAAACAGATATCCCAGTCCACAGTAGCCTTATGCATAAAAAATACTTGGTCTCACAAATGTTGGGTATGTGAGGGCAGGAAAAGAGTGAGAGAGAGAGAAAAAAAGAAAGGAAGAAAAGAGAAAAAAGAAAAAGAAAAAGAAGGAATAGAAGGAAAAAATAAAATAAAATGTCTCAATGTAAATAAACAGGATTCCTTCCCTTCTCTTCCTGTAGGTGGAGTTGTGTGTTGCTTACTGGTATCTGCCTGCTCAGGTCAAAGATGGTGAAGCAAGAGTCTCACAAAGAAGCCTTCTGCTTCAGAGATAGGGTGAAGGGCCGGGCCAGGCAGTGGTATTGGGTGACGTATTTGGAGATGCAGCTCTGTGGTGTGCTGTGCAGAAGTAAAAGGTTGTCTCCAGATCCTCACTTGGGTCCCCAGGTGTAGGCCAACAGGGAGGTTCCGCCCTGATAGATGGACATCCACACAAAAGCAGCAGCCAGGGGTCCTGCATGGGAGCAATGGCTAGGGGTCCTGTGTAGGTGGGCGACCTAAGGTCCTGCAGGGTGTGTGGGCACTAGAGCTGGGGATCCTGTGCAGGAGCAGGTTTTGCACGGGCAATCAGTCAGAGTCCTGCAGCAGAGTGTGCGGCTGGGGTCCTGCGCCAGCTTGCGGTTGGGGTCCTGTGCAAACGCTGGGGCCTGGTGACACTGCAGGCATGTGAGTGGAGTTCCTGCATGGAGGCAGATGTTGGGTGTCCTCTAAAAACTCTCTGAAAAACAGTGTTTCTACTACTTTAAACACCGGTCCTGGAGAGACTAGGAATGCTGTGTCTAGGCTGACATCTTGAAATCAATTCCGGGGCTCTTATTCTTAAAGCTATACATTCTCAGGAGTTAGTTCAAACATTTTGCATGAATTTAAACAACATGTGATTGTGTTCTATCATGAAACAAAAATCCAAATTCAACAATAATTTTTAAAAACTTAACAGACATGAACTAGTACAATAGAACTCTATTTTGCTGTTATCTCAATGTGAGAGTTAAATGCCAGTTTTATCTTAAGATAAATCTGGAAAAGGCCCTTTTACTGAATAAAGACAGAAAGATCTAAAAGGATCAGTGGTCATGTGCTCCTGAGTTCAATCTCCAGTACCTCCTCCAAAAAAGAGAATTTTGAATGTTTCCAACCCAAAGAAATTATAAATATTTGAGGTCATCAATGTGCAATTACTCTGATATGATCAGTACATATTGTATACTTGTATTGAAATGTCACACTATATCCCATAAACATGTCAGCTTACTACACATTGGTTAAAAATAAAAATATATTTTTAAAAGGCTAAGTCCTAACTTCGCATGCTGAGCAAGTTATTTATCCATCAGTTATTCACTTGTAAAATGGCAATAATTGTGACAAGAGTATTTAAAGGATGAAATGTGATAATATATCATCAACACTTACAAAGTTGGCACTTCCCAAATAGTAACTCTTGCTCCTGTCACTTTTGGTATTAAATATTCATTATAAGAGACTTACAGAATACCCAGATATCTATATATCAGTACATATAAATTTGCCATGAAAGATTGCTGTCCTTGTAGCAAATGACTGACGTAGGGGCTCAGAGGGAATCACAGTTTTCACTGGTGGAAGGAGAGTTAGCACTTTGGTTCATTGGCCCCAGCCTAGGAAAAGGAAAGCAAAGTTTTCTGCATGCATTGGCTTCCTAGAATACATGTAGCATCTTTGTTTAGTTACATTGGGAGTTAAGTACTCTTGTAGGTTGACCTGGGAAACTGTGCAACAATTTCTTCCTTTTTACATCAAACAGTGTAATTTGAACTTCAAAATACTTTTTATTAAGGCTTGTGGAAAACATAACCAATCCATAAATGGACATTTGTATGATAGTCACATGTACCCTGTATTTGTACAATGATGACATTTATCTGCAAGAAAGCAGAAAAATAATCCTGAAAGAAGAAAGTTTTGGAGCTGTTTATTGATAAAATGATAAAGGACATGTGGTTGAAGTTGAAACAAACAGAGTGACTGCCTTTTAGGGAAGGCTTTTGTAGGAAAAGGCAGATCCCTCCGGGGCAGGGACCCATACTATCCTTTGCTTATCTTGAGTTATCCTTGAACTCATATAATAGGAAAATCACTGAGAAACTGCATATTCCAACTCTGATCATCAACAATTCATACTGTTCTATGTATTCTTCAAAGTGCATATCTTTCGTTTTTAATATTTTAGGATGCAAATTCACAAAATCAATTATTACTATGTTTCTTTGACAGTCTCTTGAGAAAAAACATGCCAATAATTCACCCTTATAAAAGCTGAATAATATTACCTGAATGAAGGTATAATGGGCATGATAAATTGGATTTCACAGAAATTATAGGTTGTGTTCCTCAGAATAAGAATCATTTATACTTTCCTTTTCTTTAAAAGAATGCAGAGTACCAATTAGGTCATGACTAGAGATTACCTTTAGATCTCTTCCCAATTCAATTTCCAAGAGTTCACTTCATATTCCTGAAATTATTACCTGAATAAAATATTCCTTTGTCTTTCAAAGTTTTATTCTCAGCATAGAATTCTGTTTTCATGGAATAGTTCCCCACTACCACCTACAAAAATTATTTTTAACTCTCACACACTTTCTTTGAAGGCTACAGATTTCCATCCATTTTCATTAAAGTCATAATATTTTTAATTATGGTAGGCAGAATTCTAACATGACCACAAGATCCCTATCTTCTAGTGTACATACACTTCCCACAGTTATTGAATCTATCACTAATCCAGAGACCTCAGTTCTGCTTCAGGAAACTGAGTTCTGCTTAGTACTTGAGTAAGCTTCGAAGAGGATCATAAATCTCAGATGAGAAAAGCACCTCCAACATCATGTTGATTTCAGCTGTATGAGAGCATGAGAAGAGAACACAACTAGAGCTAATAAATGGGTATTTCTTTAAGCTGCAAAATTTGTGGTAGTTTGTGACACAGCAATAGAAAATTAATACACCTGTGCTTGTTTTATGGGAGCAAGTAGAGCAGGGAAAAAAAAAAACCACAAACAAAATAGTTCACCTGCACTTACAAATAGGCTTGATTCCGGAGGTCTTTGCTAAGTATATTTCTTTTCAAATCTGAAGTGATTTTAAGCAAATGATTAACACACCTTCCCCACAATAGGAAATTGATGACACATTTTTGCTTTCATGCATTGCTTGCTTATATCCATAAAAGTTGGTAGTAAGCTGAAAGTTAATTCATAAAGGATTAAATAGATATAGCTTTAATGCATGGCTCCTTTAGATTTTGCAGTTCAATGTTGTGCATGGCCTTTATTCCCCAAGGTGTTCTTAAAAGGATAAACAGTGTAAATATCAGCTTTTCACACTAGTCTTTGGTCACCATTTTCCACCAGATGCTCACAGCTCTCTTTATAGGATTTGAAGATGTGACCTTTGTGGCACTTGAGCAGAGTGTCAATAGTATTGAATGACTCTTCTGCTCATGACCCATGATTCAGTCCATAAGAGAGTGAGTTTATGTGTGCCTGGGCAGCAGCGGTGTGATCTTTCTGTTATCCATTTTCTCCATTTGTTCTCCTCAGAAAAACTACTATAATGGGGAGATAAGAGTCCAAAGATTGTAAATATTCTTTTTATTTTTTCTTCTGTTTTTTTGTTTTTCAATGACTTGAAGTCACACTGCTAAGATTCTCTGAGAAAAGGAAAGATCTAACGAATAGAAAATATTTGAGTGAGTGAACAGATGAATATATAACTGATAAATGTATTCAAGCATTAAAATACAATCAATGGAAAGGCAGTCTGGCACTGAGAATAAATTTGTGTCCTAAAAGGTAGAAGACTTGAGTTTGAGAAACTACAAGTTCTATTTTATGGGAGAAACCATATAATAGCTATGAACCTCAGTTTCTTCATTTGGAAAATGATTAAATTATACTTAATCATCTCTAATAATTTTTATTTCCTAATTTAGGTTTCAAGCTATTTAAGAGGTTAGATAATGTCATACCCTGTGGACCTTCCATCTGTTGTTACATTTGAGTGTACTGAGCTTGTCTATCAGAGGACACACTGCCTCTGCATAGACAATTCTCTGGATTATTTTTAATCACATGGTTGGTTATTATGGTTAGCTCACATGGTTGGTTATTTTCTATACTCAACAGAATTCATGTTTCTCAAATTCTATTTGGTTTATCGGCTACCTTCATTTCTTATGCTCAAACCATTATTTTCTTAACAATTTAGGCAAAATTATTTGTACCTTTAATCCTAGCATTTACGTACAAAATGGTCTATGTTCAAAAGAAAAATTTCTTGTAAATCAACAAATACTTATTAAAGAATAATTAACACAAAGCATTGCAATAAATACTGTGAAGGAAATATGAGAAATATTTTTGCTCCCCAAGAATTTTGGTTGTTAATATACATACATAAAATGATAAACTAATAAAGTGGGACCTATGAAGCCAGTTGCCTCTAATGAAGGAAGTATCTCTCTTAGCCTCTGTTACTTCATATGTAAGATTGGTATAATTCCTGCCTGGCATCCATAGATTAATGAAGTTTTTACTCTTTACCAAGCACCTGACTAGGTTTTAATAGAAAATGATGAACAATATTTTTGTAGCCTATTGAGAAGTTCCAATTATATATTTCAAGCAAACAAATAAGCATTCATGCAAATACTTGATAAGCATAACTATTAATCACAAGGTGCTAAAAGAAGAAAAGCAGAGTTATTTTTTTCCCTCCAAAATTAGAATATCTTCCATTCCTGGTGTGATACAATATAGCAGCACTGCATTTGAAGTATTCTTGCCAATGTATTTAACCAAAATCTAATCAAGGCTTTAGATCTAAATTCCAGCTTATAGGAAATGAAGAAGATAGAACAGTAAGTTAATTGATACCAAAAGAAAGCATTCAGACAAGTCCATACATAGGGTATTCTAAAGGATCTCTTCAACAGGCCAATGTAATTAAAAATTAGAAGGCCCAGACACAGTGGTAATCCCAGTGGCTTGGGAGGCTGAGGCAGGAAGATCAAAAGTTCAAGTTCAGCCTCAGCAACTTAGTAAGACCCTATCTCAAAATAAAAATATAAAATTGTCTGAGGATATGGCTGAGTGGTTAAATTCCACTGAGTTAAATCCCCAGTACCAAAAATAAAAAAATAAAAAATAATTTAAAAAAAAGCAGAACTCTTTTATATTAAAAAACTTAAAAGATATAATGACCAAATTTACTACATGGTCCTTCATTGTATTTATACAGTAAATATAATGAAGACAATAAAGCAAATGTAAAGACCAAATGAGTTTTAGAAGATATTGGAGAAGAATTAATTTTCAGGAATGTTAATGATGTACTAATTATGTTGGACACATTCTAACTGATTATGATAATGATTTAGCAAAAAGTAATGATGTCTTATTTCACAGTATAATGCAGCAGCAAGAAACGAAGTAAATACAGCAAAAATATTAGCAATTGATAAAATGTGTGATGAATATATAGATATTTAAATATAATTCGAACTTTCTATGTGTCTAAAGTTTTTCATTAAATATTAAAAACAAAATTACATAAGAAATATGGTATATTTCTTTTAGAAGTCACTGTGTAAATTCTAAAAGAATAGACACAAGAGATGACAAAGCATTGGAGAAAGGACAAATGGTCCTTTTTCAAGAAGCTCTTGTGCTACTTTGTGCCACATTGCTAAGAGCAGTCAGACTGGTCACCAAATGCCTGTAGAAATAGAAACAAGGAACAGAATTATGATTCTCAGATCTTGATTCTTGCAACTAACACCTCCCCTCAGGCCAATATGACCCTAAATAAATAAAAGACAAAATTTCTTCTTGCTGTAAAAGGCAGGCTAGAGCAACATGAATTTATCCAAGGAGAATCAGGAAATCTGTAACCACTGAAATGTGAAAATAACCACTGGGCTTTTCTTTTTGCAGACCAGTAGGATTTGGCACCCAAAACAGAAAGCTAAAGCCATGGATGATCACCCTTCTCATTTTGTTGTCACTGACAATGGTAGCACTGACCATTGGCCTTCTGATTCACTTCTTAGTCTCTGGTATGTAAAATTAAGTATTTCACTCAATTTTATTTCATTTATCTGCAAAGCTTCATTTCTATGTGTGTCAATGAAATTTATACTTTTACCTGTGAATGTCCCCATTCAGAATTTTAAAAATTTACTCTGTAATTTCATTAGAAATAGTTTCTAAATATTTATTACATACAAAAATTTTTTCTGTGTGTTCTGGATACAGGAATTAAGCAAAGTGGATGAATTTTCTATTCCATTAGAGTTCCCAATCCAGTATTATTCTAAGAATCTACAGAAAATGTCAAAAATTTTCATTCTGAAATTGACTTTACTAGGAATCATAGTAAACAACTCTCATCATCCATTATATATTGAATAAAAATCTGTGATAAAGTCGTTATTAAAATTGACTCTTTTACTCATGATCATCATTTTCTGCCCACTAGCATTTCTAGGATAAAAGAAAAACATGTCTCTGATGAAAGAATGAATTTTCAAAATAATGTATAAACTATGACATGATATCATCACAAAATTTTAAAGAAAAATTTATTCTTTTCAAAACAATAGACAAGGATTATATTTTTATTACCTAGTATGTTTATGATTACACAAATACTGTATTTAAAAATTTTCTCTTTTTATATTGCCATCTCTCTGTGTGCAGAATAAAAACCACGTAAATTTTTTGACAAGTCTCTATAAAGCCATTCTCATATGAATGTATTTGGTAAAATAAGTAGCCCAAGCCAGGCGCGGGGGCGCAAGCCTGTAATCCCAGCACTTTGGGAGGCTGAGGCAGGAGAATCGCGAGTTCTAAGCCACCCTCAGAAACGGCGAGGCGCTAAGCAACTCAGTGAGACCCTGTCTCTACATAAAACACAAAATAGGGCTGGGGATGTGGCTCACTGGTCGAGTGCCCCTGAGTTCAATCTCCAGTACCAAAAAAAAAAAAAAGTAGCCCAGGCTGCTTACTTGAATAGTATTTTCTCTTTTCACCTTCCACAGATTTCAGGAAGGAGTGACACTGCTATTAGTAGTAACAGGCTTAAGATCATACTCCTGGGCCTTCTGTGAAAAGTTCAACTGTAGTTCGTGGAAATGACAAAAAATTTGATTGTACAAAAGTCCTTTTACTATGAGAGTAAGATTTGATAACCATATGGATTATATTAGATAAGTAATCAAGAAGATAAAAAAGCGTTAGACAGTCCAGAGATATTCCATTTAGGAGACAGTCCTGAGATTCTTCTTTCCTGGGTATAGAGTCGCGAAACCCATTGTTTTCTACTTGAGCTGGGATGCCCAAGAATCCAAGTTTTTTCAAGTTTACTCCATTTTCTGTCATGAATTTTTTGTGGCTTTCTTGTCCTCTCTGAGCCTTTCTCCTAAGATTACCAAATTTGTCAGGAGTCTCCAGTGCTCTTTCTTTACTTACCTTTCCTGAGAGCCAAGCAGAGATCTGAATGACTTATATCTGCTACACATCGTTTTCACTACGACCTCAGACTGCTTTTTTCCTTAGCTTTTCTTTTCATGTTTTTCTTAGCTGTGCCTGGGTCTCTTGATACAAATCAAAATTTATAGAATGTTCATTTATTCTACTTTCAGTAGAATATATATGGTGGTTTACATTTCAGCTCAGCAAGGGGAAATGAAGTAATGAAAATTCACTCTAGAGACATACCAATTAGGGTTCAAAACTTGAATTAGTCATCTAATAGTTGTATAACATAGAGCCAAGTTACTTCATACCCCTGTATTTTACTTTCCTCCTCTGTAAAATGGGGTGATGCTAATCTTAGCTGGTGTAAGGCTCAGATGAGTTAATAAAGTAAACAAAACACTGCTAAGCACATAGTTACTACTCAACAAATGTCAACTACTATTATTAACATAAAAATTGTTATTTTTATGAAATTACAAAGAAGTTCAGTGATATTTTTCAGACTTCCTATTAGCCCCATGTCTTAGATCCTGAAATATTTGCTCAAATCATTTAATCTCCTACTTTCCATTTTCATCACAGGTGAGAAAATGGAATACTATCATGGCACCTTTAAAATTTCAGATCTTCAAGTCAATAGCAATTCTGAACAAGAGACAGCATACCAATTGAAGGACTTACGGGAGATGAGCGAAGATTTGGTAAATCTGATAAAATTCTTTTTATTGCAGAATGATGAAAGTGGAAGGAATTTTATGAAGAAATTTCCCTTATTTCCAAAAACATGGTTTTCAGACCACCTGCAATAAAATCAACTTGCAGATTTCTAGGCCCCACACTAGACCTGTCAAGTTAGTATCTGATAGGAGGAGTATATGGAGATAGAGAAGCAAGGAAACCTACCTGTCCAGCAATGGGTGATTCTGATAAATCAGTATTTCTAACTCAATCATTTAATTCAAAGATGAGAGACTTGAGGTCAGGATATACTAGCCCATTGTTCCTCCAGTTTCACTGTTTCTCTAACGAAAAGCCTAACTATACCAGAAATAATTATTTATGAAACTATGTCATTTTTATTTTCCTAAAACCACATTTTTAAGATTTAGGGAGTTTTTGAAGGCCCCAACAGATACAATGTCCAGTGGGGCCTGCTTCTTGGTTCACCAAAGACCATCTTCTTGCTATCTCTTCACATGGTGCAAAGGGCAAGAGAATTCCCTTTCATACAGACAGTACTGTCTTGAGGGCTCCATCTTCATGAGCAAATCACTTCCCTAAAATTCCATCTCTTAATACTTTCACCTTGAAGAATAGGTTTGCAAAACATGAATTTGGGGGTACATAAACATTCATTCCAAAGTATTTGGTATTATTTAGCTTTTTTTTTCTTTTCTTGGTATTATTTGTCAGGCTATCAGGCATCAAGTAGTATTGTACTCGTGATTTAATTTTCATTTTTTTGAATTACTAAGAGTTTGTTAATTATTACCTATACTTTCTAACCTTTTGGTCTTTTGTGTCTATAAATTGCTTGTATATATTCTTTGCCTATTTGTTCTATTACAGTCACTTTTAAAATTCATATTGCTTTGTAGGAGTTCTTTATATTTTTTAGATATTAACAGTGTCGTTGTAGATATGGTGCTTCTACTAATACAGACAAAGAAACAGAAATCCATAAAATTTCAAGTAATCACACTCATTGATTTTCTTTGCCTTACAAATGTGGTTGAAGTTTCTTTTAAAGAAGTTCTTCCCTCCTTATAAATCACAAAAATATTTTACTACATTTCCTTCTATTAAGTTTATAATTTTATGCTTTATATTAGATCTTTAATGCATCTAGAGAACACTTTGAGTGTGATAGTAGATAAAGATTCATATTTTAAGCATCTTTTAAAACTATAACTGACTAAACAATCTGTTTTCCCAAATATATAGTATGATTGTTGAGCTCACTGAATTTCTTGGCACCTGGATTTACCGTAGAGGAAATATGATCTGTCTTCTCAAATTGCTCCCAATCTCTTTCGAGAGATGTGAGTAACACACATGAAACTGAGCAGCATGACATGATATAATTAAGGATTAAATTGTAGGTTGAGGAAAATAAGTGCAGAAGAATTTCAAGGAAAGAGAAGATCAAGAAGGGTTCTCATGGTTCATATTATTTTTCTCTTGTTTGAAGAAGTTGGGTGTTCTTTTCCGCCATCTCCCACCAAGTTTGCTTTAGAAGAATTATAGGAAGGATTCATGCCACCTCCTGAGCCACTCCTGTTTATTGTTGCTAAATCCTAATGAATACAACCAGATTCTTTTCTCTCTCCTGTATGAGTGCTAATTAGATCATCAAGAAAGACAGGTTGTAGGCCCTGTTCACCCACATAATTCTGGCTTTGTTGATTTGAATGTAAATAGAGATGCAAAATAAATGAGTTTGTGCTCACATACTGCTAAAATTCATCCCAGTTTCCTGAGATAATTGGACAGATTTATTTCTTCTCTCATATCATCCTTCAGAGAAGACTCCAGTAACCAGATACTAGTAAAAATGCTCCTAAATTTATGATCAGGTTACCTCCCAATAAATTCATTGAGAATACCATAAGCTGAAGATGCACTGAATATACTTAACCTACCAAATATCACAACTTAGCCAGCTCTACTCTAAAAATGCTCAGAACACTTACATTAGCCTATAGTTGGGGCAAATCATCTACTACAAAGACTATTTAATAAGAAAGCATTGGTAAATGGATGGAGTTGGAAAATATCATGCTAAGCGAAGTAAGCCAATCCCAAAAAACCAAATGCAAAATGTTTTTTCTGATAAGTGGATGGTGATTCATAATAGGGGAGGGGACATGGGAAGAAGGGAGGAACTTTGGTCAAAAAGGAGGGAGGAGGAAGGGGGAATGGGGACAGTAAAGATGGTGGAATAAGATGAACATCATAGCCCTAGCTTCATGTATGACTTCATATATGATGTGATTCTATATCATGCACAACCACAGAAATGAAAAGTTGTGCTCCATCTGTGTACAATGAATCAAAATGAATTCTGCTATTATGTATACCTAAGTAGAATAAATAAATAAAATTAATTTTAAAAATTCAAAGGGAGGAGGAGAACTCTTGTAGCAAAATTTATATTCTATATTTACATGGTATATTAAGAAGTTTGTAATGGCCTTAACACAAAAGAAAAGTACTTTAGAAATGGATTAATTCATTTCTCTAATAATCTTAGCTTTTGAATTTCCTCTCTTTTCATTTTAAATTTATGGCCTCAGTATGACATTACCCAAGTTTATTGCATTGTGCAAGTGGTATTCATATGTTGGTACTTTATGTGCAGTATATTGTGGCAATGAGTTACAATTTTTTGTTAAAAATTTCCAGAACTACACAAGTACTTCTTAATTAGACTTGCAAATGAGTAATGTTTTTCTTCAAGAGAGAAAATTGTTAAAATATTACTGGAATTTTTGTGTCTTTTCACTTAGTTAATAGTGGGGAAAGTTGGCAATAAAGTTTGCTTTTGAAACTTTGGGGAAAAAAAAAGAAATTGTTGTATGCCTCATGTAATTTATGGAAGGTTAATTTACTGAAAGAAATAAAACTAGAAAATGATACAGGGTTAGCATTTGAAAGTAAGCATTCTGATTTGAGATTCAGTTTTCTAATAACCTTCCATCCTCCAAGATGCTTGTTATCCAGAAGAATCATCTGCATGATTTTACTTCACATCTATCATCCCACAAAATGCCAGTTATTATTGTTATATTAGCAATACACAAAAACCACTATTTGCATTAACAATGGCAACAGCTGAATTTACTTAGGATTTTTTCCCCCAATAAACTCCTGGGCCTAAGCAAGTTCTAAATTTTACTTTGTACTCAGGAACCCAAGAAACAGGTCCCCACATCATCCTCAAAATACATGTGTAGAGTTGTAGAGATAACAAACTTGGAAACAGAAAGTGATACAAAGAGATAAATGTAGTTTAGGAACACTCTCTATTAGAAGGGAAAGGTAAGATGGGCATTGCAATAGGAAGTTCTACTGAAAAAGAAATGCTAGGTCAGAGTAAACTTAGCAAAGGTATGAAAGACTACCTGAAATTTGGAATTGGAGAATGAAAGGATAGTGAAAGATGTCCAATGTTTGGAGTTGGGCTATGGTCCTATGCCTAGAAAGATTGAATTTGAAAACTTAGAGAAAAGAGAAATAATAAGAGTAAGCAGAACTGGACATGGTGGCACATGCCTATAATCCCAGCGGCTCAGGAGACTGAGGCAAGAGGATTGCGAGTTCAAAGCCAGCCTTAGCAACTTAGCGAGGTCCTAAGTAACTCAGTGAGACCCTGTCTCTAAGTAGAATATTTTTTTAAAAAAGGGCTGGAGATGTTGCTCAGTGGTTAAGCACCCTGGGTTCAACCCCAGGTACTTACAAAAAAAAAAAAAAAAAAAGGCAGAGACTTGAAAGAAACTTTATGCTCAGAAATGAGAAAAACTGTATGCAGAAAGTGGCTGAGTTCTTTAAAAAAAGAACAAAAAAAGTAAGTGAGTTCTTATTTGAGAGCTCAGACTTGTACTCATTCTGTAATTGAATATTTGGTGTGACTAAAAGGAGGTGATATGTATTACTACCTCCACTTTCAAAGTGTCTCGTTTGAATCCTGACAGGAAAAGCCAATTGTTGTACATTTCATATCTAATCTATAACAGTAACATTGCAAGTAAGGTATTATTATCCTCACCTTATAAATAAGGAGCTGAGATCTGAAATTACAAATAGTAAAAGATGAAAGGGAGGTTTGAAGTCATATGTATAACTGTAAACATGTACTCTTCCAACTAAATTGGCCTACTTGTCAGGAAGAGATTCAGCTATGATAGGAGATAAAAGTATTAAAAACCTATATCAATTCATCTTTCATTTAGATTTTTAAATCCACTAAGATTATAAATCCTCTGTACTTTGTTAGATCACTTTTTCTTAATCAACATATTGGGGTTACATATTATTTAAAAATGTCCTCATCCTCATTTCCTTGCATCAATTTTCAATGATGAAGGCAACAGCAGGAACAACTATAACAGAGACAGGAAGGAAGTTGATGGATATATTTGCATATGTATGTTTAACAAAATCCATAGTTGGAAGAAAGGTGTAGATGGGTGTGCTTTTTGAGCAAAGTTTTTTTTATGTGTGACAGGAAGCAATAGGAAACATCTCTAAACTTCTTGATGAAGTTGTGAATACAGCATAGTCTCCACCCTGCCAGGTAATCTATTTAGATTATCACTCATCATTCAGTAAATGCAGCATCATATGAGGCCCTATGAATAATAACTCTCTCTCTGCCCCTTTTCCTTTCCTTTTTTCCTCTTTTCCTCTTTCTCTCAAAATAATCAAACTTAAAGTTTTAAAAGACAACGCACTTTGAGAGTACATAAACTTTCTAAATAATGACTTTTCCTTGCTTTGGGCATTCTGGTCTTAAATACATTTAGTACAATTTTTTAATATATCCAAATTAGATATTTTTCTTTTAAAAGTGTAATTTGCAGATCTAAGTTATTATGGCACACTGAAAGCTAATACTTCATCCTTTGAATCTTTCATTGCAAACTAATTTTACAAATTAGCCTTGCTTCCCAGTCTCAGGAATATTAATCAATTTAGGATAATGTTGACCAGTATATTTCTATTTGCAGTATATGTGATTAGTTATTAGTCTGTTTCCTTCTGACATTCCACAAAAAAAAGAAAGAAAAAAAATTGAAGGACTAGTGCAAGGAAACGACTGGTAACATGACAATATATTGCACCTTATTTGGTGATTTCATTACCTCCTGGTTTAAGGTAATCACATAGAATTCTACCCACAAGCCCACAGACCTCATGTGATGCTGGACCCAGCTACTTTCTCCAGTAGACAGAGCAATGGGCTCAAAGCTATGGGTGTTGGACTTGATCCATGGAAGGTCAACAAGCCTTAAAATCATGCAAGCATCGCCAAGTGTTCAGGCTGATAATGTCTATCCAGGTTTGCAAGAATGACTACAGTTCACTTCTTCAATCAAAAATATCTGGGCCAGGCACAGTGGTACACACCTATAATCCCAAGGACTCAGGAGGCTGAGGCAGGAGGATTGCAAGTTCAAAGCCAGCCAGCCTCAGCAACTTAGCGAAGCACTAAGCAACTTAGCGAGACCCTGTCTCTAAAAAAAAAAAAGAACTGGGAATGTGGCTCAGTGGTTAAGCACCCATGGGTTCAATCCCAGTTAACCAAAACAAACAAACAAACAAAAATCTGGAGATTTAAATAGATATAATAAAAAACTTTAATGGATTGTAACAAAATCTACCAAGATTATGGTCCTTATTTTTGGACGTGTTTTTGCAGTTTCCAGTCCACTTGGGCACCACTCACTGCCTATCAGCGGGCAGCAGTTCTTAGTGGAAGCCAACCTGTGTGATGATTCTGAGGTCAGTACTACAAGGGCATTAACAAGCTCTGAAGCTGGATGATCTTGACTTCAATCCTGGCTCTGTGGCTTACAGTTGTGTTACCTTGGGCAAGTCACTTCCTCCTCCATATAATACACATAATAAGAGAGTCACTTCAGATTGTTGATATTAAAAGCAAATGGGCTCAAATACAAGGGAGCTCATACTTGGTGCACAGTTGGCAGACAGCAGTGATAATTACTCCTTTTGTTATAACAACTGTAGCCTCACCAAGGAGCTTTACAAGGAGTTAAACAGCCTAAAAATGTCCACAAGGAGAAGAATTTCCCTTTTAATAATTCAGATGTAATTTTCTTTTTTTAAAATCTAAGGTCCTTAATTGTAATCTGATGTATAAAATACAGTAAAAACCCTTGTAATGGTTTCCTAGTAAATGCAAACCTTCTGATAAATAAATTTTCACGTTCATTCATTCAACAGAAACATGCTGCATATCTATCATAGGCAAAGCCCTATGCTAGATTCTGTAGAATATGCAAATATAAATCATTATCTCTATACACAAAGAGTTTGCTGTTTAGTAAATGCAATGATACATTTACATAAATAGTAAGAAAGTATGAGAGGGATAAGAAAAACTGAGACAAAAGGAGAAGAGATTAGTCTGAAGATGAAAGACTAACCTCAAAGAAGGTATTATCTGAGATAGATCTTGAAGAATTGTGATTTAGAAAAGTAGAACTACTAGAAGGTGTTACAAACCAAAGGAAGAGGCTGAAAAGGACAAGTACACAGAAAAATAAGGGCCATGCCTGTGAATTACTGGTATTTAGACGCCTGAGCAGACAAGCTGGTGATAGATGGTAAGGCCTTTAAATGTTTGGCATTATGAACAACAGCTCAACTACAATTATACCCTACTCTCTATTCCCACCTTGATTTCAGCCCTTGTAGCAATGTAACTTCAATTAAGTCTTATTTAAACCTAAAGGTGTCTTTTAAAATGTGTCTCTTATACCATCCTTTATATGGTATCCTTAATATAATTAGGAGAAAGCCACTGGATCTAAAGTTTTTGGTAGAGTATTTTTGGTTCTTTTCCTGCTCAGGAGGTCACCTGGTGTTGTTAGAAGCAAGAGTTTTATATTCCATTTGCTAACCTTCAGTGGCATGTCTCTGTGAAGCTTGAAATCTCAGCCCTGCAATATCCTCTATGTGAACACACAGACTGCTGCAAAGGAAGCTGGTTGGGAAGCATGTGACAGAGAAAGGCAGCAACATGTGTAAACAGAGCTAGTACAGGAATGAGAGCTGAATGGCAGGGTGTATCTGTTTGTTTGAGTTGTCAACCTCTCCCTAACTCTTTAATTAAACACCCAACTAACCTTCAATTGCCCTCTTAGAACTTAATCTCAGTGCAACTTCCAGCATTCCAAAATCAACAAGCAGAAAGAAGTACCACCCTACCTGAAAAGGGGTCTTTGTTCAATGTCAGGAGACTAATTACAGATTTCTCCAAATCCCCAAAAATGAGAGGTAGGAAAGATTTACAAATCACTAACTCTATTAAGTTGCATAAAGAGCAATAAATTTATAAGAATCTGCTGCACAGCTTTGAAAAAAAAAAATGTTCTCTAAAACTATTGGGAACTTGGAATGCTATAATGTACATAGAAAGAATGTTTCTGATGATGTAACCTTCCATTAACCTGCCAAGGAAACACAATTTCAGCGTCTCTTGAAAAATCATTTATAAATAAACTCCATTCAGTGATAAGTTTATATTTGTGTTTTCTTGGATCATCCTTCTGTTTTAAATTCATTAGCATAAGAACACTTTTTACCAATTTTTGAACTTCTTTTCTCAAAGAGGACACTCAGATTGCCTGTATCACCTCAGGATCCCTGAGCCTCATCCCAGACTGAATTAATGAGTCTTTCTAGTGACAAGGTCCTGGAATTTGAATTACAAAGAAGAAAAGTCTTTATTATTGTGATCACGTAGGTTATTTCTACTTAGATCCTTTTTACATTCTTTTTTTCAGTTACTATCTTCCCAGAGAACCTAACCATTCAAAGATGGAATTGATTCTGTGTTTAGCTATTTTTCTCCACAGGCGTATGCCAGATGGATGCTATCATACACAGAGTTGAAAATGTTATCCAGTGCCTTCCCCACAAGTTACAAATGGCCAAGAATCAACTGTGCATGGAACTTACTCAGGGGATAAATTGCAAACCAAATTTCTTTAAATATCCAAGTGCCATTTACTTTTATTCCTTTTAAAATTTGTTACTTTTCTCCTTCTTTCTTTTGGTTTGTCTTTTCTTTCAGATTTTCCTCCCAGTTACCAAAGAATAGTACCGACTGTGGGTAAATGATTATGACCTTGTCACTCCTGCAAAACCACGTCTTGTAAAATAGTTTCAGTTCTAGAATATAAGCCCCAAACCATCAAATTTATGCTTTCCTTATTTAAGTACAGATGAGGGTATATTTTAATATTAACAATTTAGTTTTTAAATACTGCCTGTGATCTTATATTTAAAGCTATTACTAAGTATATATTTTAAAAGTATTATACCATGTTATCTTTAGGTCAATCAACTATTTGAAAACCTATTGCTATGTGTTCTAGGAAAGAAACTGAAGTAAAATTTGTATCATATTTAAGAGACAAGACCTGAGTTTAAGTCCTGATTTGTCATTATCTGTGTAAAGCCAGGGAAATTTCACATGATGTCTCTAACTCAGTTTCCTCTTTTAGTAAAACTGTGAACAATAATTCTTTTTACCAGGAATAATGATAAGGCTTAAAGAAATATTGAATATTTTGGTTCCAAATGAAGCATGTATGAATTCCTGGTCCTAACTTGTTCCTTGATCCCTAAAACAGACTTCCCTTTGTTTTTATTTTATTTTTTTAATTAGTTGGTTTTCCTGCCCCTTCCCTCAGGATTTAGGATTCCCCACCCCATCCACACACTTGGCTCATCTGTAGTCTACCATGACCTCTGATACCTGCATTCAGATGACACTTTTGCCACCAAGTGGTTACTAAGGCATACAAACTGTCAGGCAAACACTAGGTATGACAGACCACAATAGCATGATGCTATGGCAGACAATTAAAACTGTTGCATATATCCCCAAATCAGTTGCTTTTATTCTTCTTTTTCTTTGGTGACAAACTAAATAGTGCAATTTTTTTTTAATACTAGGGAATGAACTCAGAGGCACTTGACCACTGAGCCACATCCCCAGTCCTATTTTGAATTTTATTTAGAGACAGGGTCTCACTGAGTTGCTTAGTGTCTCACCATTGCTGAGGCCGGCTTTGAACTCCCGATCTTCCTGTCTCAGCCTCCCAAGCTGCTATGTTGCGCCAGCTAATAGTGCAACTTCGATCTGTTATTATAGCACTATCTTACTCTTTCTTTCTTTTTTATTTAACCTAGAGTTGACAATCAACAATTTAAAAATCTTTGGCTGCCTCCTAAGTCCCTAATGCCTCCTCCTTGTCTCTTACAACCAAAACCCTGCAGAGAAGTTCAAACCTACAATGTCAGGATGGGGGTGGGGATAGGGAACCACCAGCAACTACTTATCAAAACACATCTGAAACTTTATGTGTTTCATCCTTCTAGTCTTGCAAGTGACATATCACTATTTTTGCCTTACAAGTTAGGAAATGGGCTCACATTGCTTCTCCTAGTTCATGAACAGGAGAATTAGTTCAAATCCAAGATGGAGATAAAGTCCTCTCTACCACTGCTCAAAGCCTTGTTCCATGTCTCATCTCTATTGTGTCTTTTTACTAAGAAAGGATGTAGAATGATATCTTTTATTCCACATGTCACACCAGATGTTAGAAATATATAGGAAGACTTAAAAATTTGAGTGCCTACGTTCCTGTAAGACCAAGTGAAACCAAAATTCTGGAAGAAGAACCCAAAAATCTTGTTTTTAATTGAGCAAATAATTCTGTTATCAAGGTTGAGGATTGCTGATTTAAATGATGATGTTACTCCTGTGAAATTTTATTTCTATTGTTATAAAATTTATTCGAGTATAGTTTTATTACAAAATATCTTATTAACATTGGTTTCTCTCTGTAATCACAGGTGGATGAAATATTTATTGATTCAGCCTTGAACAAGCACTATATCAAGAACCAAATAGTCAAATTAACGTATGTATGGTTGGGCAAAGGGGTAGTCACAATCCTGGAGGGACAAAGGACAAAGGACACAGGCGCCTCATATATGTGTCTGTTTGTACTAGTCTCTAGGCTAGGATTCTTCATAAATATTATCTCTATAATAATCTCAAAATATAGGGCTGACTACCATTTTGTAAAATAAAAAATAAAAAAATAAGATTTGAGCAGCAGGGTAAGTGATGTATTCAAAGTTCCCCAATGGACAGTTACTCTAAGTGACAGAACCAGGACACAAATCCTACTGATGATTTATGAGCTGGAATCTGTCAAAACTCATAGCCTCAAGAAAACCCAGCAACATGTCATTGCATGCACCAAGTTATATGCTTTTGACAGATAAGTCACTTCAAAAGCATTAAGAAGACAAAATTGACTACAGAAGGTAATTATGAGTTTTACCTAGTTATAGCAAGCATGTCCAAACAAAAAGATGTTCCTGCAGAAATGAATGTTCTTTGTTGTAGTGGGGAGGAAAGACTCTTATGCGTTGCAGATATTGCCCAAATGTTTCAGTAGAGTTATTTTGAAACTCATGAGCAGAACATATATGTTATAGGCACAAACCCATGAGCATGCATGACTCATCTTCTTAAAGAAAAAGAATCTATTCAGACATAAATTTATTTGAAGGAAACAATAATCATTTTTATTACCAATAGACTAATGCCTTATTGACAGACTTATTCCAAGTTCTTTACATCTTTACTGATAACTAGGGACTTCCATAAGGATTTTATAATACAAATTAGACAAGTTAGAAGATAAAAGCATTCCTAGATGTCTTACTCGCTGTTTGCCATAGCAATGTAACATTATCATCACTTCATGAATTCCTTTAGGTTTGTAGGCATTACCACTATGCAATATTTTGTGGGGAGTCCAGAGAAATTCTACCTGGTAAACAGTGTTAATTCCTCTGATTTAAGATGAAAAATCACTTAGTTTGACATAAAATTCTGATGATTTATATCTCTACATTCCAGAGCCTAAATGGACCACAATACATAAAATTTTTCAGAATTGATATGATTTACTCTTTTTCAGTCAAAAGATTCAGGATGATAAGATTTTAATGATTTTTAAAGCTTTGATCTTTTGTAGTATAAAAATAAGACACATGGCAGATTGATACATTTAATTTCATTTTTTACAAAGACCTTGAATTATTTCATTTTCCTGTTTGAAGACTATAATACTTCAGTTCCACTAGACTGCAAATTAGTACAATCACTTTGGAAAGAAGTATAAAGATTCCTTCAAAGACTAAGAATAGAACCACCATATGACCCAGCTATTCCACTCCTTGGTATTTATCCAAATGTGCTAAAACCAGCATACTGTAGTGATACATGCATACCAATGTTTATAGAAGCACAATGAAAATAGCCACGTTATGGAATCAGCCATCAACAGACAAATGGATAAAGAAAATCTGGTACATATACACAATGGTATTTCACTCAGCTATAAAGAAGAATGAAATTGTGTCATTTGCTGGCAAATGGATGGAACTGGAGAACATCATGCTAACTGAAATAAACTAGATCCAGAAAGTCAAGTGTCATATGCTGTCTCTCATATATAGAAGCTAGAGAGAGAGAAAGGAATTCTTAAAAGGTGGAGGAGGGTCTCATGAAAGTAGAAAGAAGACTAATAGAGTGTAGGAACAAGATCAAGAAAGGAGAAAGGAGGGGCATGTGGAAGTACTAGGGAATGAAATTTACCAAATTATACTATGTTCATGTTAGATTATACCACAATGAATACTGCTTTTAATTAAAATAATAATTTATTATTATATTAATAATTACTAATATATTAATAATTATTAATTATTAATATATTAGTAATTATTAATATTATTGATAATTAATATATTGTTAATTATTATTATTAATACTGAATTAGTTAAAATAATGACAATGGAAGAGAGATCAGTAGAATAAAACAAGTGGATCTTGGGAGGGAAGAAGGGAAAGAAAGGGAAGGAACCAGGGAATGTGATTGATCAAATGATGTGCATGTACCAACATCGCATAATGAGTCCCACTATTATGAATAATCATAATGCACCAGTAAAAATAAATTTTAAAAATACTAAAAAAAATTCAGTTCCACAGGTGAAGAGACTTGAACTACTTTATATGACAAAGTTCAAAGAACTGGGCATGTTTAATCTAGAGGATATTCAGGGACCACACTTTATTACCTTAAAATATTTTATGTGGAAGAGGAAATTGATTCATTGTGTGTGCTCCAACTTCCTTTAAGCCTTAGGGAATGGTACATAAAGGGAGATATATTACAACTCAAAGTAAAGAACTCTTAGAATGAGAGTTGACCAAAGAGAAACCAGCCTCTTTAGGGAAGTAAATTTTCCATTATTTTAATGACTACACTAGGGGGTTGGAGGACCACCTGTCATGGATGGTATAGAGGTGGTTCATTTATCAGATGTATGATTGATTGACCTAAGAGAACATGAAGGTTTCTTCCAACCTTCAGAATTTCTTACTTGATGATGACTTTCTAGTCTGAAACTCACCCAAGTATTGTAACAATTAATGGTGAAAATGTATTCATAATAAAAGCAAGAAGAGGAAACCTGAAATGGCATTAGGCAGAGAGTGACACAAGAGTGTGAATGTGAATTAACATTCTTGGCAATTGAGGCATAATTCAGGGGAAGAAGATACAGGAAAAACTGTGGGACAATACCAGATGCATTATTTGAATATGTAATTTTCTCTTGTGTGTCATAGTCCAGAGGTAGATGGTGTAAAAGCAGACGTCATCATGGTGTTCCAGTTCCCCTCTAATGGGCAAAGAACAGTAAGAGAGAAGAAAATCCGTAGTATCTTAAATCAGAAGATAAGGAATCCAAGAGCCTTGCCAATAGATGTCTCTTCAGCTCAAGTTAATGGTAAATAGATACTTTACCTATGATATGAAGTCTCTATTGGGTCCATGTTATATATATATAATCAGAAACTCACTTGTCATTATATCCATTTCAAATAATAACTCAAATTTATATGGAAAATTTTTTCAACTTAATGACATTTCAAGATTTTATTATTCTCTGATGAAAGTATGTCTGAAGTTAGTCATCAGTGGTTTTCCCGAGAGTAAATGATTGACATTCATCCCCAAATAAAAGCAAACCTTTACCACCAACAGAGGGTTAATGATGAAGTCATTGCCTCAATGACTAATCAAGTGAAAATACCAAGAGTTAAGCAATAATTATATTTCTGGGGTGGGACCTTCCAAAACCAAAACTCATTTGTTGCTTTTATGGAGAGTTTCTGTGTTTGGTTATGTTATTAAGTTTTTGTTAGCTTTCTTCCTATAAGCATTCAGGAAAATGGTAAACCAACTTTGGAGCACCAAAAGCCATCTGATAAATAATGCTTTAAAAATCAGTAAACAAGAAAAAAATTTCTAAAGCCACTTATACATAGTCCACTTTTCTCTTTTTGGTTCATTTTTAGCTCATTACACTACTATCACTTCCCTAAATTAAAGAAAAGAAACCTTTATCAAGGCCCATCTCTATGCCCTCTAGGCCTATGCAGTATCTAATTTCTATATTCCAATGAAGTAGGGAAACGCAGCTTCATAGATATAAAAATCAGGCAAAAACATTTAAGGAATCTAATAATTAAAATGTCCTAAGATTCAAATCTAGACCTTTCTACCTTTTTGATAGACTTCATTTAAAAGGGATTCTGTGTTCAAACACATTTTAGAAATTCTGTCCATATCTATCTCTTGGAAATTCATCCCTTACATTAGCATATTAGAGACTGAGGAGTGTAGCTAGACAGAAACTTGTTTACTTTTGTATACTAACCTGCTTCCACAGCATCTATTTCTGGCATACAAGTGCAGATTTCCCCTACAAATTCCAATGTACACTAGATTTAGTATGTCCCAAAAGAAAGTCAGAATAAGTGATTTATATTGGACATGAAACAAGATATCCTGCCCTGTAAGAATCTAGCTGAAAAATCTCACCAGGAAGTGAAAATCTAAGGTAATGGCAGAAGTTTGCTGATGTGACAGTCAGCTATTCAGGGAATAAAGCTATGGACCTCTCCTAGACAGGAAGGAGGAACCTGTCAAATGCTTAATCCACCTTCTTTGTTAAGAGAGGAGGCACACAAACTGAGATTGTGAAATAGTGTCCATTCTGATAAGTTACATGCTGTGTTATATGTAATTTCCAGTAACAAGTTAATTTGCCAGGAATTTAAAAGACTGAGCTATCTGAAACCAGAAATGAAGCATGAAACAGTCATCGGATGCCTGACTTTTTGTAACTTAAGGACTCAGCTTGTGTGAGTTTCACCTGATTTTAATGACTATACTAAATAAAAAAAAATAGGATTACTGATGGAGAAACTGATTTGACAGCTACCTAACTAATTCTAACTCCACTGTGTCACTGCTGACCCAAGTAATTGGCCTATACCTGTGTGTCTATTTTCTCATCCATAAAATTGCAATGATAATGTTTGTTGTTCCTGAAATCACAGAAATATAAGAATGCATAAGAAAATAGAATATACAACTTATAACATTGAAGCTATGACTACTTAAGAAGCTATTAAATTTTGCATATACTTTGGAAACCTGAAAGCATTAGTATGAGTGATTAGTAGTAGAAAGAGATGGAACCTTTAAAGTTTCAGAATTTTTATTAACTCTTACCAAGGAAAGGTTCATGATGGTGCTCAGTAGCACCATTAAGGCAATTCCTACAGGCAAAAACATTGCTTTCCAGAAATACTTCATCTTGGAACTTCCAAAAAATATTAAAAGCTGCAGATATTCTAGGTCAAGTCTTGAAATAACCCTGTAGCTCAAGATTCATTCCATAATTTATCTAGAATCTTTTTGTTTTGACAAATAACCATGTGTGGGTGCATTCATTAGATAAATATGTCAAAGCAAAGCTAAAATCAACTTCCTTGCATTGCAAAAGCCATAGCTGTGGTAAAGCAGCTTACTGTCTACAAATCAGGTGACAAGTTTTCCATTTCCCATCAACGATGCCTGTAGCATGTAAAGCCCCAAACACCAACAAGATTTCTCTTAATTTAGAAGTGTACTAGGGGTCAGTCACTTTTAAGACTAAAGTGTTAATGTTTCTTTTCACTTCCATACATATAAAGGAAAAGTATTTGGTAAACATTAGAAATCTGCAACAGCTAGTTACTTCAAGTGAAATCATTCTCCAAGTGAAATCATTCTCTCCAAAAATTCAATTCTTAAAAATTCTGTCACACTAAAACCATTGTACTTACTCTAGCATCATTCCTAGAAATAGATAATTTGCATCCTGCTGGGACTAAGTTGGCAATGTTTTAACTGAAGAATTTTAACATTATATTATTTTCTAGTTTAATTTGCATTACCAAGGACAAATTAAATCATTTTTTAAATGAAACAAGAAATTTACTACTTTAAACTGTTTTTGGCTAAAAATTGAGTTCCTTTCATAGAGTAAGGACTGAGAATTTATGGTGAGCAACTGATTATTCACCCTACAGTGACTTAAGGATACCTTTAAGAATATCTTTGAATTGGATATTTTCAGAAGTTCCCACTTTGAGACAAGCACAGTGGTGTATAGTCCAGAGACACAGGAAGCCCAGGCAGGAGGATCATAAAGTCAAGGTCAGACTCAGCATTTTAGCAAGACCCTCAGCAACTTAGTGAAATCCTATCTCAAAATTTAAAAATAAAGTAAAAGTACTGGGGTGTAGCTCAGTGGTAAAATATCCCTGGGTTCAATCCTCACTACAAAAAATAAAAAGTTTCAACTTTGTAGAATTCATAACCCTAATTTCCCACATGGGATTTATAGAAAGTAGAATGAAAAATTCTTATTTTGCACAATTGGAAGTAGGATGCTGAGAATTTAAGTCTGAGAAACATGGCACTAGTAGAAAAAAATAAGTTTAATATTATCTGCTCAGTAAACCATTTAACCTGAATATCATTACAATTTTCATGCAAACTTCCTTCCACCAATTTGTTTTCTCTGTTTTACTGAAGTATAATTAACTAAAAATTATATACATATACATATACTATGTATATGATATATATGTGTTCCATACATGTTATATATGTGTATGTTATTACATAATAATATGTGTTTAAATATATGTTCAAATATTTAAATGTTTTTCCTTTATTCTTCTTCTTCTTTTTTTTAAAATTTTTTATTTAGGCTTACACGTTAACAGTGCAAGTTGATTCATTGTACATAGATAGAGGATAATATATCAATTCTCTAGTTGTAAGTTGTATAGAATCACAACATATATGCAGTCATACATAAAGTTAGGGTTATTATGACCATCATATTCCACCACCTTTGCTGTCCCCGTGCCCCCTCCCCCCTTACACCCCAGTGCACAGAGATCCACCATTGTTCCCATGTCCTTCCCCACATTTTGGATCAGCATCCACTTATCAACGAGTACATTTGGCATTTGGTTTTCTGAGATTGGCTTACTTCACTTAGCATGATATTCTCCAACTCCATCCATTTACCTGCAAATGCCATAATATTCTTAATAATATTATTTATTATTATTCCTAATGTTTTTGGAAATTGACAACAACTGACATTTACCAATATTCAGCAGATGTTGGATAAGAATACACAATAGTTCATTCTTTATTAAAAATAAGGCATTTTGATTAGGAACTGTTTTAGAAGTATTTTAAGTACAATTTTTATGTGGGAATTTTCAAAGTTTTTTCAACCTAAACCCTTAACTCAAACAAAAGGCTTATGTGACATCTTAAGTAAAAGGAACAAAAGTCAACCCGTTCTGATTGAGGCAGGATATGAAGCCTGGTACCCATCTACTCACTCCCTCTTTCACATCTCCTAAATTGGAATAAAAAAACCTTTACCCCGCACCATGGAAAGCCATGGTTCTGTATTAACAGAAATGTGGATTTTAATCATCCACTATTTGTGTCTTACACACACCTTAATATATTATGAACTTAGAGGTTGCCTATAAATCTCTACAAAAATGCACACATATATTGCTAAATCAGGTAGCTATTCTCCTGATTCACCTGCTCTGCTATCTAGAATAGATCTATGGTTAATGTCCTCTCATAATTCCTGGTCATTAAGACCAACCAAGAGAATATCAAATTATCATTCTTTGTTCCATTTTGTTTTTTAGCAATGAGCTCTTCAACAGGAAAACTAACTGTCCAAGCATGTAAGTCTAGTTAGTTTATATAAACAAGTTGAATTTTCACATTATCAAGGCTATCTTCAAATATTAGCTCATAATTTCCCATCTATGTCTCACATTTTCTTTAGGAAAGAAAAAAAACTTAGAAATAGATGTTAATACTGTTTTTCTAATTCTAAGACTGAAATTTTAAAGTCATGTTCAAGAAAAAAACATTTTATATGTTAAAAATTCTGAAGACAGTATATATTTCTTGTTTGGATAAGTTGGCTTGCTTTTCTAATTTTTTAAAATGCTATGAAATGTTCTTTCTTCTGAGAAATAAAATGATGAGATAGGGATACATAGGCAAAAGACAAACTCCATTATCTGAGACTGACCATTCAAAATATACTTCTCACCTTCATAGCTGATAGTGGCTTCGCTAACTCAACTTTAATTCACTGTGATTTGCATCTTGGAAATTTTTACAAAAATGATGAAGAATTTGAGCAGTTGTGCTTATGCATTTGCCTCTGTGTCTTGAGAATACCCAAAATGTTTATTCACTTTTATTCATTCATTCAATAAATACCTTTCAGTATCTACCAAGTATCAGAAAGTGTGTCTGGGGCTGATGGTAGGTACCATTATAAATAAGATATCTTATTAAAACTTATAATTCCAAGTTAGAGGAAAGACAGAAATAAATTAAGAAATACTAAAATGGTGTGATAAATCCTTTGACAGAAAAAGAGCACAGTGCTATGAGAGTTAACCAGAGATTTACTTAGCCTGGTCTTGTGCAGTTAGAAAGTGAGCAAGTGACTGGGAACGAATGTTCTGGGCAAAGGGAGCAGAATGTAAAATGTCTTCAAGTTAGTTAGAGAATAGTCATTTCTTATGAAAAATATGAACATGGCTGAAACACAGAATAGGAGAGAGGGGGGCTGGGGCATGCTCAATATTAATCAAGGACTAGATCATATTGAATCATTTTTACTTTATCTGGAGAACAATGAAGTATCACTGAAGGCTTTACACATTTCAGAAAGATCATTTGGCTTCCAGTGTGGAGAATAGATTGGAGAGGCAAAACTAGAAATAGTGGGATGAAGAAAAAAGCAGTTGTAGTCCTTCAGATAAGGAAAAATGAAAGTCTAAACTAGTGAAATGACAGAGGGATGGAGATTTCTAAAACAGCTGGATATATTTGAAGTGTATTTATCATCAGATAAATAAATTTTAATTTTTTGATACTTAATTAGTTGAAACAAGAATTGAACCTATCATATTTTCTTCTTCTAAATAGTTTAGATTCTTAGCAGGACCTGTAAGTATGAGTAGCAGGAGCAACAAAGTAATTTCCGAAGCACATGATAGAATACATGTTTATTTATGTCAATAGTGAATGTGATGTTTATATGGAAACTTCCATCCTCAAGAGTGAAGAACTGGTGATGATACATTAATTCAGGCTCACCTTAGAAAGCAGTCACTCAGAGAAGTAGATGAGAGAGGAGTTTCAAAAAAAAATAATATTAATAGCAGGCAATTACTTATCTGGCCAGAGGGAGTTCTTATAATGAGGAAGTCATGTCAAGGTAACACTGCTGGATCACCCCATACTGGGAAACAATATTAATGGGAGCTTCCAGAATAATTAGATAATTGATGTGTAAATTCACAAACTTGATTTACCACTTTGTGGTGTGTAAGCTACGTGCAGCTTAACAAAGCCTCAGTCAGCAACATATATCCACATCTACAGAGGTAGGGAGTAAGCAAAATATCAACGCATCAAGAAATACAGAGACTAGATGGTGATTTGGTACATGCTTATATAATGATACGTGCAATTATTGCATTGCAGTACTCTCTTAGGTTCTTTGTATAAACCATTAACTACACATTTCTCATAATTTAATAATCTCATCTCTTTAAGGTTGCGGTAAACGAGCTGTCCCATTAATAGTCAACAGAATAATGTCTGGAGAACTTGCAGCCAAAGGTGCCTGGCCTTGGCAAGCTTCCCTTCAGCGCAGTAATATCCATCAGTGTGGGGCCACCTTGGTTAGTGACAGGTGGCTTGTCACTGCAGCACACTGCTTTAAAAAGTAAGTTGACCTTAAGTTAGACCTCACTACTGCTAAAAAATCCTTGAGTTTTATTGTATTCTCAGTAATAATCAATGTCCCAAATATTACTGAAGTAAAATAAGAAAATTTTTCAGATCCTTTTCTCGAATAATGTTATACCTACATATGTATTTGGAAAGATTGGTGGGAATACAGAAACTAATAATTATCCTAGTGTTTATCAATCAAGTCCTCATAGTTTTAAAAAAAGAAACTGTAAGAAAGCAGAAGTCATCCTAACACAAAATATTTACTAACAAGCCGGGCGTGGTGGCTCACGCTTGTAATCCCAGCACTTAGGGAGGCTGAGACAGGAGAATCGCGAGTTCAAAGCCAGCCTCAGCAACGGCGAGGCGCTAAGCAACTCAGTGAGACCCTGTCTCTACATAAAACACAAAATAGGGCTGGGGATGTGGCTCAGTGGTCGAGTACCCCTGAGTTCAATCCCCAGTACCAA